>JARFJB010002089.1:620000-770000 GCA_036346205.1 Vesta saturnalis
CTATTGTTTCCTTTTAAATATTTACTAAAAGCGAACACGTGTTTTTAAATCGTGCATTAACAATAATAGTTATAAATTTGATGTATATCTAATGATAATACCTAATTACTTAATCTTTATTTATTTTTAAAGTAATTTTTGTGTGTATACTGTTGTTGAAGGTTGACGCCACGCTCTCAAGGTGCAGTTTTGTATGTACACACAATATACTGTTGAAAGCTGACTTCAAGGTAAAATAAGTATGTTGTCGTTGTTGTTACTTAATTACTCATTTATTTTAAAGTAATTTTTTCAGGTATAATACTGAAAGTTGACTTCAAGATGAAATCGCTAGACATAAATACATGTTAATGTCTAGGGCCGCCACTTCTATAAGATATCAATAATATAGTTTAACCATTTTATTCATATTTTATTAGTACCTTGTGTTATATTAATAGATATAAATACATGTTAACTTAAAAATTCCAAGGCCGATCGCTGCTATATGATATCAATAATACAGGGTTATTCAAAAATTTCATCTATTACAATGCATGAATCCTGCGTTTCATGTTGAATGTTGTTGAATGTTTTCTACAATCTCGAGGTCGTTCTTCAGATATTGAAAAAAATTGAGCTAACAGTTAAATTCAACCTTATTAATTTTTTGTTGCAAAATTATGAGTCGTATCAAAAATTGCAGAGAACATAATCGACATGTTTAAGGTATATGTCTGGGTATTTTTATATCTTTTGAAATATGCAGCTATTTTAAAAATATTTGATAAGAATCAAAACTCAGCCTAATAAATATTAATAACAATAAAGCAGATTAAATAAAATCGTTTTATAATGAAAAACGCTTGTCACGATCATCTTTACATATCTTATCTTATCTATTGATTCTTCTTTCCCTGTATTAGAATACAAATTCAAACTTCCAACCAGGGAACCACAAGGGGCGAAGGCCCGAGAACAAGTTTCTGTACCTGTCTTACAAGACATCCCCAAGACGCCCCCACCTGGGAATGTACAAAAAGTGTTGGGCCTTGTGACCTCACAAAAAACAAAATGGCGGCCAAGGTGCCATTATTCTACTAATGTAGAAAAAATGTATATAAGCAATCTATTGTCTAGTAATAATGATAATTACAAAGACATCTTATTGGTTATATATGAGTGCTGCAAACCTCAAGCCTCTAAAAATTATGAATTGCTAGTTTGATCGATTTACAAATGTCGATCATAAATATTTACAATTGGAAAATATCTATAAAGCAAAAAAAAAAACACTGACTGACTCTGAACCATCAACTGAATGCAACGATTACGAGATAACATGCATACAATCATGAATTTAAAAAATATGTATAAAGAATTGTAATAAAAGATTATGCGTACAGTATGTGGGTTTTTATTTACTTTATTTTTTACATAGTACTGCTACTGACCTGACCACCAGGACCAGCCTTATCTCACGATGACGTAGTTGTTTTCCCCCAAGAACTGGTACCAGTATCGGAATTACGGAGAGTAGTTTCTCAAAAACAGGCCAAAAACGGGAATCCATTTACCAAATACAGGTGAAAACAGCTCAAAAACAGCACAAAGCAGGCCAAATACGTGAATCTTTTTAACATCACAGGTAGCCGTTTCCTAGAAGCGGTAGCCGCTTCCCAGAGAAAACAGGCCAAAGCGCTTATTCATCCTAGCTGACTGCTGAAGACCATGCAAACATTTTGCGGGAACTTTTGTCAACAGAACATTGTATCCAGGATGCGGGAGAATATGTAATCGGGTGATCAAGCTCAGGGTTTTATTTGATTTCGTTACCTACCGCCAGCATTCTTGCTTCCAAGTCTTCAACATTATTAACAAGCATGGAATAAACTAAACTAAGCATGATGCTCCAAGGCGGGACAAGGCGCTGTAGATAATCTGCAGGAAGCAACTGCTGTACGTTTGTTGCTTGTATGGGTATAGCAAGTTTTCGTGCAAGACTTGCCATACTGTATGATGGCTTACACCAATAACAGAAGTAATCTGACGACTGCTTGTAGAGGGAATCGCTATAAAATTTCTTCTAAAAGAAACTCTCTTACTAGTCTAGCACGGACCTTCTCTTACTCATTTCCCTACGAATAAAACCTTAACAGTATTTTTTGCAAAAAAAAGTATAAAATAACAAAAAACTTAAATTAAAGGTACCTCTCAGACGTAAGTTTCTATCAACTTCGTCGAACAGTCTTCGCTCTGGCAATACCCTATTTGAAAAAGGTGGCTTCATCCGTGTACAATACTTTTGCCTGAAAGTTCAAGTCATTATCAACACACTCTAGGTACCACTGAGCTAATGTACGGTGCTGTAGATTATCTACAGGAAGCAACTGCTGCATTTTTGTCGCTTGCATGGGTATAGCAACTTTTCGTGCAATACTTTCCATACTGTTTGGTGGCTTACACCAATAACAGAAGTAATCTGACGAGTGCTTGTAGTGGAACTCGCTATAAAGTATCTTCTAAAAGAAAATCTCTTACAGGTCTAGCGCTGGCCATCTCTTACTTATTTCTCTACGAATAAAACCTTAACAGTATTTTGGCAAAAAAGGTATAAAATAACAACAAACTCTTACATTACGGGGGCCTCGATAGATAGTTAGGTAACACATCAAACCCCCATAAGAGCAATATTAGAAACGTTCTAACTTTTTATATTATTATGAAGTTATCTGAAACTTTAGAGAAACGCGTAAGACGTAAAAATAATCCCGAAACCTTCCTAAATGTTTGAATATATGTTTTTTTTTTTAATTTTAATTTTTATAATTTTTTATTGAATTTTTTTCCCAGTAGTGATTAAATTGGAATATTTTTATAACTGATAATATTTTTAACAAAAGCCATATATTCAGACATAGGTTTTTCGAAATACGAACTGTTAAAATTTTGAAAAAATTGTAGATAAAAAAGATAAATGTTCTGATATCTAATTAAATGACCCTTAGTAAGTGCCTATTTCTATTGAAACACAAACGTAATCAGATTAACTTCGAATCCTTCAAACTATTATTTAAATTAAAATAACGAAAATGGTATGTACTGTATGAATGCACCTTATTAAATTATAATGTATTCGTATCAGTAAGAATTAAAATAAAACAATTAATTACTCTATTTATTTATTTTGTATCAAAGAAAAAAACAAAGTTTTCTAAAATATTGTAAACAAATTATAGAGGTGAACAAACAAAACAGTTTAAAATTTAATTGGTCATATGTGCAGTTCGAAGTGATCCACTAATTCCGCTAATAAAGACTTATAGCAAAATTATTCTAATTTTTTTTAGCATATGATCCTCCCAAAATGTATCATCCCTATAAAAAACAAAACATTGTTTCATTTAATGTTCAAAACATTTATTGTTACTACGTACCTTTCAATTTCTTCAACAATGGTTCCTGTTGCAGTGTAAACAATAAAGTAGCATGTGACTCGTTTGGTAATATGTAAAATTCCTTGCACCTGATAATAATAATTATGGCTCTTCTTTAATTTAATTTTGTTGTTTTCGAAATCTACAACACAATAATTAATTAAATTTACCGTACATGCCTCCACAGGATCAATGTCGCCGCTTTTAAAGAGCTTTGTATTGTTAAAAATGGTTTTTCTTTGTCTATAAGGAGTCTACAGTGAATTTTAACTTGAATAATTGTTGAAAAGGCGGTGTACGTATTCCCTTTAAAAACGTTGTAGAATAAGGATGAAACAGTTTTGGAAGTGCAACGTTGTTTTACGCAGTTTGCATATTTTCCCAAAATGACATGCCGTTAAACGTTTCTTACATTTTACTCTCCACAAATCACTTTACCTTCTTCAATCTTTTTTTTTGTCGACATTTTCCAAACAAGTCAAAAATTGGCTAACGCGCAATTCGTACTCATCTTTTCAAAGATCGCGTGTGATGGATTCATTTGCCAATCCATAATAATTATCCGCGGGCGCAAATGTCCTGTTTTCAGAGTGATCTGAAATCAAAACAATACGCAACTACTGTAATGAAGGAGTTTCCATAGAAGAAAACGTTATTACAATAATACATACATTTTGTTACCTTCTTCCTACGACGATTAATTTGGGAGTTTAAAACATCCATCATGTAGTGCACCGGTGGTCTGTCACAAAGGTGCTCATGTAAAAGCAATAATAAATTTCCCCGCTATTAAAAGAGACAGCGGCCATTTCATACCTCAATTGGTACACATTTTTTAAAGAAAAATTTACGTCCAACCGAATTATATGTTTCTGCCGGATTTGCATCGGTATCGTAGAGCAAACTAGATGGTTGGTCTGCTAGTCGTTCTACAATAATTATTACCTCGTTCTTCTTAGTGCCATTACAAAAATATTCTTGACATTGGTCGTGTCTGCCCAGAGTATGCAAAGGGCAATTTAATATATCTTTCTTCAAATTTTCAATTTTGCTATCGATAGGTACATTTTCAACTTAGCGGTATGCTAACGCTTCTAAAGTTGAAGGATTGCATATATTATCTCTTCGCAGTCCTTACTAGGATCACTGAGTTTATTGATGTAATTACGAAGCAAATGATTCCGACATTCTATTTTTCTTATATAAAATGACGGGCCGTACGGGGAGGTTTGTGTTAAATGTTTGTATACACTACTTTCTCTGTCACCAATCAATTGACCATAAATTAAGTTATGCCGTGAAATTAATACTGCAAATCCTTCGCAAATAATACCAGATTCCACTGCAGTGAAAGTCTTATTCCAGTTCCGGAAACAATCATGATCATCCACATCATGACCTTTGGCACACAAACTGCAATATTTGTTTTTTACACCCATATACAAAATCTTTTTTGATCTAGCTCCGATTATGGATACCTGAAAAATCCTTTATAATAAAAAAAAAAGATTTCATTATAACTTACAACTCCAGAAAGTGCAGAATAGTTTCTACGGTAATATATTTCCCCCAAGCTCCCTCTGCTATCACTGATATAGTTGTAATGTTACTCTCATTATTTTCTTCTGCGGATTCGGCTTCTTCTTTTGCAGCTTTGCTCATTAATTGTTGGTTTAAATTATGGACCGAGGGTAGAATGCTGTTATGGTATTTTAAATATGTGTCGGTACACAACTGTGGTATATCCATTGCTGCAACAAGCTCAGCTAATTGGGTATATCCAATCTCAATTGTTACAGCACCCATAACGGCAGCACGGTTTGTTGAACCAAAAGAAGCATCAGTGCCACCAGTCCTTACCACATCTATCTTCCCGCACATATTATATTTAAATGTAAGCGCACTTTCTAATCCTTCTATCTTTTCTGATATGACATCTATATCAAAAAAATAACAACCAAAACCAACGTGTTTTAATGATTTCAACACATTTAAGAAATATTTTATATCTATGATCCTGCGTCCTGATAAATTGTGTTTTTGAGTGGCATCTGATTCTGTATCGTTTTCCAACAATAATGAAGCATCTGAACTGTCTTCATCAAAAGAAACATCAAATTGGTCTCCGGGTTCAGTATCTGCGTCTGTCACCATTTCTTGACAATTATCAGTATCAAACACCAGAAGGTCTTCGTCATCATTATAATGGAAGCTGATGCTACAAGGTTCGTCTTCCGAATGAGGGTGGATGCAAGCTTCTGTTGAAATCATACCCAATTTCCTATAAAAGGAATTTATCAATAAAAAAAATCTACCTTATACTTTTTTTGACATATTCTGTCATTTTAAAACTAATAAAAAAGAATTTCCGGCCACTTGCATGGGTTTGCTAATAGTTAATTGTACATAATTTTTTTATTTATGATAATTACAGAACATTTTCATAACGAAGGGAATATTTCAATAAAATAAGATTGTATATAGGTACTACTCTTCTCTCGACCTGGTTAATATCACACTCCTACTTCTTCTTGGAACACACACTTTTTCTTGCTTTAGGCATTTTTAGACACAATCACAAATTCACAACTGGTGTTTGATCGATGAGTATCGTTTGCAAAATGCTAGTACACTGATAGCAATCCCGTCATTGTCTTCACTTTATTAGAATATTTGAGGAATCACAATAATCAATATGTAATTACGTGATATACTTAGAGTTAATTAAAGGGAAAGTTATTTAGCCATTTTCTACACATAATTATATTACCTATAGGTATCTCTTTAAATTTAACATTGGGTAATGAATTAACTGAAAAATAATAGGAATTTGTTGTTATACAATTTATTTAAATAACACTTTATGTTGATTACTTGTAATTAAAGAAAAGGATGGAGTTGAGGTATCTATATAATAAAATAAAAGTGATATTAGTTTTAAAATTTTTATAAAAAATAAAAAAAAATTCAATTTTATTGCAAGTTACTTTAGTGATCATGTCTTCTGTAAATTAGTGAAAAAATAATAAAGCTATCTTAGAGGCACCTCTCATACGTAAGTTTCTACCAACTACGCGAACAGACTTCGCTCTGGCAGTACTCTATTCTTTGTATTTCATTTCGTATAATCGCATCGTGTTTTGGTTATAATAATTTATCTTTCGCTTCGTAATTTATTTGTTTCCATTGCAATTTGTAAACAACAGTTTTTTTCAAAACTATTATTATTAATATTCACTACATGTATTACGAGGTAAGTTTATAATGCAAAATGTATTTCCAATTGATTGAATGCAATTATTTATTTGGCAGCAAATAATGATGTCATTAAAAGGTAAATCTTCGAAAAACCAAACTCAAGTAATGTTAATGAATATAGTGCATTATTTGGAGATGGAATGCTATAACGGGGGGCCAAGTTTACCTTTAACTTCCATTATACGCTAATAATTTTCACTATTTAAATTTGACAGCGCGGCTTAAATTTGAAAATAACCAAGAAACATTGTTTTGTTGGTATTCAAAATTACTAACTACATGAACCAATAACGACATACGTTTTTAAAATCTTAAACCATGCTTTACTAAAAGATGAGAGTCATAAGACACCTCTCGCCGGCTCGACCATACAGGTGTTTTATGGGAATTATTTTTTCTTCAGTTTAGGTCCACAACTTACAGATAAAAATTATAAAAGCGAAAGCTATACACTTAAGTTACATTATTTATTTATAACACAGTTGTCCGATCACCATTACTCGAATTAAATGTAACATTTGTTCACGTTTAATGTATCATACATGAAATATAAAAGTAGCAGACATCTATAAGGCAATTCCACGAAGAAACCTGTGCACATCATAAATTTATTTAGTTAGTTCAAACGCCTACTTATTGATCACCTACCTTACATCGAACTTGAAAATATTAATAAAGTTGCATAATTTTTAACATCTTTTGAGCTCACGCTCGCCGTTAGTGTATAACTACGTAAAGAAAATAATTTGAAAACACTGAAACGTGTTTGTTCTATATTAATGCACCTGTCTTAAAAATTTTATTAGCTAATTACGTAAAATTTGATTTGTTGTGTAACATGCAAAATCTCGTTTTGTATGAAAAATAATGTAAAGTTAAATAATGATTGAAAAAACCAGACACTGCATCTTCTGTTACTTCTAGTGGCAATGCACGGTTTTGAAAATAAAAGCGATAATGCATTTTAAAAATTATAGAGATATGTTCTCAAGGGTAGACTTGCTGCTTAAACAGGTGTTTTATCCTGTGGGAATGTTTTTTTGTGTCTGTTCATCGTACCAACAACCACTTCCACTTGTTGACAGTTTTGTTAACGTTACGAATGAACACCCAAAAAAATTACCACTCAACAAAAATAAAGCCAATATTTTGTATGTTTTGGTGCAGCCGCCTTCATTAGATCCACTCTGGATGTATGCGCTTGGTGAACAAGAAAATATACCAATTATATCAATCCGTCATAGTGATGTGGAGAGAGATTTTTGCGGTATAGTTTCTTTGAAAAATAAGTACACTTTACATAATTTAAAGTCTTTATAAAAATTTACTTATGGATAGATACATTACTAATTCTCTCTATTATTATTTTTCAAGTATTACACCTGCAGAACTGTACCACCACCACCACCACAAGCCCCACTTCAACATGAGGACACAAATTTGAATCTGATTAGAGAAGAGGGCATGAATTTCAGAGTTCCTGCATCAAACTCAAGATCCAACAACCATTCAACAGTTCTTGAAAAAAGTGTGAGGTGGTTGCAAAACATCCTATATGACTACATAAACAGTGAGATCTCGGGAGTGGAAAAGGTGGGACAACTAATTGAATTGACTGAGGCTAATAATTTTTTGGAAAATGTACGACAAAATATAAGGAACACGCAAGATGTGCTTCATACTATAGAACATTTAGATGTTTAGCAGTGTATCTATTTTTTAGTGAACAATTGAATTGGGCAGACCGCGATCAAAAGATATCTTTGTTTGTTATTGGGAAACTCGAGAGAGAAATTTGGGGCTTGTTACGAACGAATGCATACTTTTAAAATTAAGATGTCGTGCAAGAATTAATATGAAACTTTTCCAACATAAATTAACGTTCCTTATTTTTTTATTACTTTTGTGGGTTGATTTTTGGGGAGTAGATATAGTTAGGTTTGAATCGGGGGAGAAAGCAGTTACAGTTAGCTTGTCAATCGGGCCAGATCGATTTTTGGGTTAATTAAATACCTTCATTGCAAAGTTTGTCTTTAAAAAAATTCTTGCGTGTACATTTTTCTTTTGAATTCCCCAACACTAAGTTGTCCTTTCTTTCGGGGTTAAACCGCGTATGTTAACGATTAGTTGTAAAGGGACGCCGTCAGAGATCCCGATTTTTTATTATTTTTAATTAGTTCCCAAGTTTATTAGCAAGACGTCGTCCTTTATAAAAATTTTCCTATCATGATTAATTATTTGCTTAGTAAAATACCAGTACTGATTCACGGAATTTAGTCAGATAACGTGACGCGCTAAATGCACAGGTGCAAGCCAATATAAAAATTCGTATAAGTTCTAGTAAAAGTTAAACAGATTTCATAACGTTGCATAAAATTGCACAATAATTAATCATGCATCCTCCCTCCAGACGTAAAATCCCAAAAACGTTTAAAAGTTTGTATACGTCAGAGCATCTTCCACCAATACGGGCTTACGGGAGCTCACCAAAAAAAAAATCGTAACCACCCTCGCGAAATATATATAAAAACGCGGCACGCGCTGCTAGAAAATAAAAGTCTAGTCTAGTCTAGTCTAGTCTAGTCTAGTCAAGTCTTGTGTTAAAGAAGTCAGAAGTCAAGAAGTCAAAAGTCTTAAGTCTTAAAGAAGAAGAAGAAAGAAATCCTTTTTCAATCTCACTCGTTACCAGAAGCTCCCTACGAGAAGCACGCTACCAGAAGAATTCGAATCGAAACCGTGTGCTATATCGTCGCGTTCGCGCCGACTGCTACCTGTTGTAAACCATCCGCTTATAAACCGCCGTCCGAGTAGAAATCGCGACTCCGCGACTTGATAGCATCACCGAAGTTAGAAGGTTAGAGTTGCAGAGATCGAACGGTGAAAGTACGTAAGTTGAGATACCTGGTGATAGGGATATGCAGGGTTGTAAGCCCGACGTACTCTTCTGTTACTAGACGTACACACCTACACTGTGGAGTTTGAAGGGTAGTTGCCCGACATTCCATTTGACCGAACGAGATCCTATTGTTTAGTTTAACGGGTGGTTTGCCCAGGTTACTAATAAAGGAGATCCACCTATACACACCTACACTGTGGAGTTTGAAGAGTAGTTGCCCGACATTCCATTTGACCGACGGAGAACCTATTGTTTGGTATAACGGGTGGTTTGCCCAGATTACTAACGAAGGAAATCCACCTACACAAATTTACACGAACACTACAACACAACACACCTCGACAAACGTACCAGCGACCGCCAGATACCTGTAATTAAAACCTCGTCGGAAGATTAAGCTGAACACCTCGCTAACGCCGTTAATACAGTAATATACAAACGTAACCGTAAAAACTAGACGTGTCCGTCAGTATTAAGTAACCACCTGTAAAGTAAACAAACCACCACCACCGCCACCGTAAAAAAAACGTAAGTTGCATCTTTGACAAGTACTAAGATTTTTACCCGTAAACCAGAAACTATCTGATAGTTTCTTGTATTAAATAAGTCAAATCGTGATTGTTAGACGAAAAAAAATTTACTTTAAAATAGAAAACAAAGGTTTTATATTTTAAAAACGGCCAACATAACAAAAAGCTTTTATTTGTTATTTTTTTTGTTTAAATAAAAACCGGTATACTAAAATTAATCTCGTAAGAGGAAACAAATAATCCGCCGCTACCGTACACCAACTACCTAAATAAACGAAAAGCTGTCATTTAACTAAAGATCGTACATTAAATGGAATGTAAATGTGAATGAATTTATTTTCATAAGAAAAGCAGGTATAAAATTATACACTTATAACCGACCGCTTTAAACTATTGATTATTTCTTTAAAGGCAGAGTATTGAACTCAGTGTCTTATCGCGCACGTGTTTATACCGCGTTATCTAGCTACCTGCTTCTGTATTTTATACAAGGACGTATTCAGGTAAAATTATTTATTTATTTCGGCAATTAACCAGTATAAATTGAAACAGTTCAAGGACGAAAACTAAAAGTCAAAACCCCAAACCTATTAATGTTACACTACAGAAACTCCAGAGGACCACCTAACCATTAGTACCTGGACGAAGGATGTCTACTTAAAGATACCGAAAAGGGAGGTGGTGTTACCGTTACAATTTGGCACCCGAGAGCATGGGTCACAGTTCCGTACATTTACCTGTATCTATCCTAGTTAAATAATTTAAATAACCATATAATATAGAAGTGTAAACTAAATAGGAAATAAAGTTGAACCTTTGTAATCTATTTGTTCAACGTGTTGAGAACCTGAATAACGAACCCCGATCCTTATTTTGCAAGTACAAAATTCCGACTGAGCTAGAAAAGGGAAAAGTGAGAATTATTCATTAGTAGTAATACCCTCAACAGTCAAACCGCAAAGACACGTGAGAGCGTTACATAGTGTCTGTGATTAATTAAGGGAATATTTATTCTAGTGTAAGTATGTATTTTTTATATAAATGCAGGCTCGCAGCAAATCATTTTTACCAGCCTAGATAACATATTTAATACCAAACATTGTCTTGCAAAGGTATCTTATTCGTACGCGAACTCATTAAGCTGAAATCTGCTAGAATAAAAGGACAGTACAGGGCCCTCTCACTCTAGTATTTGTGCGAATTATTATTGTTGATTGTTGGTTATATTTATAATTGTGTAGAGTTGGCTGGTAAATGGGTGTAGGATGCCGCTGGTTATTAATTGTGAAAGGCAATTACCAGTTGGTACACACTCCCAAGCCAGACCATTAAACACCTATAATTTTATTATTATTGTTTTTATTTGTTGTAGAGGTGAATGTGTAACCAGAGAGAGACGGGAACGGTATTTTTCTAACGCACTTAAACTTATATATCGGCCACGATGTTAGTGATCTATTTATAACGTACCCTTGTAAGGATTTGTTTTAATGAGTTTTTATTTCAGTTTGTTGAAGTTGAATTATTTGCCTGCGAGCTGATTTCTCTCTGTACGTGCTTTATTACAATGTGCCCTATGTATTTTGTGCCTTAGTTGTCACTAAACTTGGATACTTTTAAAGTCCTTGTCTGTTTTCTTTTGTCCTCGCATCTACCTTATTACCTGTGCAATTTTACTGTTATTGTATTTTATATGCATCGTAATTTGCTTTATTGTTTTATGTGCTTATTTACCTAAACTGCTTTTACTCATGTTCTCTTAATCTTATAATTTTGTATGCACTTTAACCTGATTTAATGGTGTTTTGTTGTATATTTAACCCTTTCATTATTTTTTTTTGTTATTTAATTTATTAATGTACTTGTGCAATTGCTTATTTATGAATAAAGTGGGTTTTATTGGTGGTTCTTTCCCACGATAGTAGATTAACGGGATAAACCGCCGCTGCTCAAAGTTCGTTGATTTTAATTTGAGTAGTTTCATTTTCTTTACCTGCCCCTCATGATGCAACACGTACCTTATCCAGACTATCTCATTTTGATAGCATAATGTACCTAACACTAGACGGCCACTTCGTTTGATCAGATTTGAGGCTTGCGAGTAATTAAATATCAGACTTGTAAATAAATTCTAAAATTCTGTTTTAATTATTGCCCGGAAGGTCAAGAGTAAGGTAGGTAATTAATTTGAGTAATAGTGACATTATTGTCAGTCAAGGTAAATCACTTAGCGATTGCTTTGTTCTTGAACTTGCATTATTGCAAATAAGTTCAAATTACGCTTTTCAAGATAGGGTACCTGGGTGACGTTACACTATAGATCCCAATCTATAGATCTATACACTACTGGTGCAGGGTTGAGGTGTCTACTGTATCCAATTCCTACATGTTTTACATGATGCGTATCATTTGCCAGTTTATATTAAACACAATCAATTAAGTACCTACCCCTTAGCTGCTTGTTTGTATTCTCCTGATATATCATCTTTCTGTTTAAATGATGACCAGTCAGTGTTAGAAGAAGAATAACCACAATCGTTTTCTCTTCATTGTTATTACTACTACCATTGACAGCACACTGTTAAATTATTATTCATATTGTTACGGCAACTATGTGGGGTATACAAATGATTTTATTACTGCTTCCATTACACTTAGATAACAACTTTACTTGCTCGCAATTGCACTATGACTAAACACTGTTTAAGAAATCATCTAGTTAATTTACATATGGTGAGGTTGTAGCACTAGTAGTAAGAACAAAATGTTATGTTTGTTGTTTTTCCAACCGCCCCTAAACCACTAAGGAACACATTCTTCATGTTTAGTAACGTTTTAAATTCTTCAATGCGGATTTCTCCTTTGAAATACCCATAAAAGCACTGAAGAAATATACGTTTAAAATCAGCCGTTTCCATGACTATACGTTCACCACACTAAGTATTAATTACATTCACATCTATTACTTTATACTTTCAGATATCTTGAGGTCACCCACATTTATAAGGGTTTGCAATAGGTGCTTTGGTTTAACCCTGACAATTCTATATTTGATAATTGTTGCTAAATAATTTCAACACACCACACACGTTGCCTTGACTACCTACCAGAAAAAATTTAAACTTGTCAAATACTCACCTTTACCTGCGCATACACAAATCCAGATACATGTGTCATTGATTAGGAATGCTTATTTTGCTATTCCCAAGAATTTCACCTTCAAAGCTCTCCCTTCTCGTTTCCAAAATCTGACTATATTTTTAGATTTCTAAGAATTGTAATATGCCAGGAGACGGCCAACGGACAGAAGGTCAGACGTACACACGGCCAGACGGATAGACGGAAGGAACTGAGCAATACCGATAACGTACAATGCCTATCATTGATTTGCAATGCCTGTTTCGCCAAATCTAACGAGGATACTAAAGCAATACCGAGCATGCGCCAAGCCAGTCATTAATTAGGATTACTTATTTTGCTAGAATTGGCAAGAATAGCAGTTCAATACCGAGCATACACCAAGCCACTAATTGATTAGGAATGCTCATTCTGCTAGAAATGACTATTTTTCCAAGAATTTGGCATTGACTCAATTTAGATGTCAATGAACTTTCGACCTTCGCGTTTCCAAGAACACGCAGATACACAGATACACAGATACACAGATACACAGATACACAGATACACAGATACACAGATACACAGATACACAGATACACAGATACACAGATACGCAGATACGCAGATACGCAGATACGCAGATACGCAGATACGCAGATACGCAGATACGAAGATACGCAGACACGCAGATACGCAAATACGCAAATACGCAGATACGCAGATCCGCAGATACGCAGATACGCAGATAACGCAGATACGCAGATACGCAGATACGCAGATACGCAGATACGCAGATACGCAGATACACAGATACACAGATACACAGATACACAGATACACAGAAACACAGATACACAAATACACAGATACACAGATACACAGATACACAGATACACAGATACACAGATACACAGATACACAGATACACAGATACACAGATACACAGATACACAGATACACAGATACACAGATACACAGATACACAGATACACAGATACACAGATACACAGATACACAGATACACAGATACACAGATACACAGATACACAGATACACAAATACACAGATACACAGATACACAGATACACAGATACACAGATACACAGATACACAGATACACAGTACACAGATACACAGATACACAGATACACAGATACACAGATACACAGATACACAGATACACAGATACACAGATACGCAGATACACAGATACACAGATACACAGATACACAGATACACAGATACACAGATCACAGATACACAGATACACAGATACACAGATACACAGATACACAGATACACAGATACACAGATACACAGATACACAGATACACAGATACACAGATACACAGATACACAGATACACAGATACACAGATACACAGATACACAGATACACAGATACACAGATACACAGATACACAGATACACAGATACACAGATACACAGATACACAGATACACAGATACACAGATACACAGATACACAGATACACAGATACACAGATACACAGATACCCAGATACGCAGATACGCAGATACGCAGATACGCAGATACGCAGATACGCAGATACGCAGATACGCAGATACGCAGATACGCAGATACGCAGATACGCAGATACGCAGATACGCAGATACGCAGATACGCAGATACGCAGATACACAGATACACAGATACACAGATACACAGATACACAGATACACAGATACACAGATACACAGATACACAGATACACAGATACACAGATACACAGATACACAGATACACAGATACACAGATACACAGATACACAGATACACAGATACACAGATACACAGATACACAGATACACAGATACACAGATACACAGATACACAGATACACAGATACACAGATACACAGATACACAGATACACAGATACACAGATACACAGATACACAGATACACAGATACACAGATACACAGATACACAGATACACAGATACACAGATACACAGATACACAGATACACAAAACACATACACAGATACACAGATACACAGATACACAGATACACAGATACACAGATACACAGATACGCAGATACGCAGATACGCAGATACGCAGATACGCAGATACGCAGATACGCAGATACGCAGATACGCAGATACGCAGATACGCAGATACGCAGATACGCAGATACGCAGATACGCAGATACGCAGATACGCAGATACGCAGATACGCAGATACGCAGATACACAGATACACAGATACACAGATACACAGATACACAGATACACAGATACACAGATACACAGATACACAGATACACAGATACACAGATACACAGATACACAGATACACAGATACACAGATACACAGATACACAGATACACAGATTCACAGATACACAGATACACAGATACACAGATACACAGATACACAGATACACAGATACACAGATACACAGGTACACAGATACACAAAGATACACAGATACACAGATACACAGATACGTACACAGACAGTACAGTCAGATACACAGTAAGTACACAGTAACAGAACAGATACAGATACACAGATACAGATAGATACACAGATACACAGATACAGATACATACACAGATACAGATACAGATACAGACAGATAAGATACAGATACAGATACAGATACACAGATACACAGATAAAACATACACAGATACAGATACAGATACACAGATACAGATACACATACACATACACAATACAATACACAATACACAGATACACAGATACATACACATACACATACACAATACCAGATACAGATACCAGATACAGATACCAGATACAGATACCAGATACCAGATACGCAGATACGCAGATACGCAGATACGCAGATACGCAGATACGCAGATACGCAGATACGCAGATACGCAGATAGCAGATACGCAGATACCAGATACAGATACCAGATACCAGATACAGATACAGATACACAGATACAGAAACAGATACACAGATACACAGATACAGATACACAGATACACAGATACACAGATAACAGATACAGATACAGATACACAGATACACAGATACAGATACACAGATACAGATACAGATCACAGATACACAGATACACAGATACACAGATACAATACACAGATACAGATACACAGATACAGATACAATACAGATACAAGATACAGATACACAGATACAGATACCAGATACAGATACGCAGATACAGATACAAACAGATACAGATCCAGATACCAGATAAGATACAGATCAGATAGCAGATACAGATACGCAGAACGCAGATACGCAATACAATACAGATCGCAGATACCAGATCAGATACCAGATACAGATACCAGATACCAGATACAGATACCAGATACCAGATACAGATACCAGATACAGATACACAGATACACAGATACACAGATACACAGATACACAGATACAATACACAGATACACAGATACACAGATACACGATACACAGATCACAGTAACAGATACAGTACACGATACACAGATACACAGATAACAGATACACAGATACAGATACAGATACAGATACACAAACACAGATAACAGATACAGATAACAGATACAGATCACAGATACACAGATCACAGATACATACACAGATATACAAGACAGTCAGATACAATAAGATACAATACACAGATACAGATACACAGATAAACAGATACACAGATACAGATACACAGATACACAGATACACAGATACACAGATACAGATACACAGATACACAGATACACAGATACAGATACACAGATACACAGATACACAGATACACAGATACACAGATACACAGATACACAGATACACAGATACACAGATACACAGATACACAAGATACACAGATACACAGATACACAGATACACAGATACACAGATACAGATACACAGATACCAGATACAGATAACAGATACGCAGATACAGATACAGATACGCAGATACGATCAGATACGCAGATACGCAGATACGCAGATACGCAGATACGCAGATACCAGATACCAGATACACAGATACACAGATACAGATACACAGATACACAGATACACAGATACCAGATACACAGATACACAGATACACAGATACACAGATACACAGATACAGATACACAGATACACAGATACACAGATACACAGATACACAGATACACAGATACACAGATACACAGATACACAGATACACAGAATACACAGATCACAGATACACAGATACACAGATACACAGAATACACAGATACACAGATACACAGATACACAATACACAGATACACAGATACACAGATACACAGATACACAGATACAGATACACAAGATACACAGATACACAGATACACAGATACACAGATACACAGATACACAGATACACAGATACACAGATACACAGATACCAGATACACAGATACAGATCACAGATACCAGATACCAGATACCAGATACCAGATACGCAGATACCAGATACCAGATACCAGATACGCAGATACGCAGATACGCAGATACGCAGATACGCAGATACGCAGATACACAGATACGACAGATACACAGATACCAGTAACAGATACACAGATACACAGATACACAGATACACAGATACACAGATACATACAGATACACAGATACACAGATACACAGATACACAGATACACAGATCACAGATACACAGATACACAGATACACAGATACACAGATACACAGATACAGATACACAGATACACAGATACACAGATACACAGATACAACAGATACACAGATACACAGATACACAGATACACAGATACACAGATACACAGATACACAGATACACAATACTACAGATACACAGATAACAGATACACAGATAACACAGATACACAGATACACAGATACACAGATACAACAGATACACAGATACACAGATACACAGATACCAGATACACAGATACACAGATACACAGATACCAGATACCAGATACCAGATACACAGATACACAGATACCAGATACACAGATACCAGATACCAGATACACAGATACCAGATACACAGATACACAGATACACAGATACACAGTACAGATACACAGATACACAGATACACAGATACACAGATACACAGATACACAGATACACAGATACACAGATACACAGATACAGATACACAGATACACAGATACACAGATACACAGTACACAGATACACAGATACACAGATACACAGATACACAGATACACAGATACACAGATACACAGATACACAGATACACAGATACACAGATACACAGATACACAGATACACAGATACAGATACACAGATACAGATACACAGATACACAGATACACAGATACACAGATACAGATACAGATACACAGATACAGATACACAGATACACAGATACACAGATACACAGATACACAGATACACAGATACACAGATACACAGATACACAGATACACAGATACACAGATACACAGATACACAGATACACAGATACACATACAAAGATACACAGATACACAGATACACAGATACACAGATACACAGATACACAATACACAGATACACAGATTACACAGATCACAGATACACAGATACACAGATACAGATACAGATCACAGATACACAGATCACAGTACAGATACACAGATACACAGATACACAGATACACATACACAGATACACAGATACACAGATACAGATACAGACAGATACACAGATACACGATACACAGATACAGATACACAGATACACAGATACACAGTAACAGATACACAGATACACAGATACACAGATACTACAGATACACAGATACACAGATACACAGATACAGATACCAGATACACAGATACGACAGATACACAGATACACAGATACACAGATACACAGAATACACAGATCACAATACACAGATACATACAGATCACAGATACCAGATACACAGATACACAGATACACAGATACACAGATACACAGATACACAGATACACAGATACAGATACAGATACACAGATACACAGATACACAGATACACAGATACACAGATACACAGTACACAAACACAGATAACAGATACACAGATACAGATACAACTACACAGATACACAGTAACAACAGATACACAGATACACAGATACACAGATACAGATACAGATACACAGATACACAGATACACAGATCACAGATACACAGATACACAGATACAGATACACAGATACACAGATACACAGATACACAGATACAGATACACAGATACACAGATACACAGATACACAGATACACAGATACACAGATACAGATACACAGATACACAGATAAAGATACACAGATAACACAGATACACAGATACACAGATACACAGATACACAGATACACAGATACAGATCAGATACACAATCACAGATACACAGATACACAGATACACAGATAACAGATACACAGATACACAGATACACAGATACACAGATACACAGATACAGATACACAGATACAGATACAGATACACAGATACACAGATACACAGATACACAAAGATACACAGATCACAGATACACAGATACACAGATACAGATACACAGATACACAGATACACAGATACACAGATACAGATACACAGTACAGATACACAGATACACAGATACACAGATACACAGTACCAGATACCGATACACAGATACACAGATACACGATACACAGATCACAATCAAGATAAGATCACAGATCACGATACAGATCACAATACAGATAGATACACAGTACACAGATACAGTACACAGATACACAGATCACTCAAGATACACAATACACAGATCACAGATACACGATACACGATACAGATAACAGTACACAGATACACAACGATACCGAGATACAAGATACACAGATACACAGTCACAGCCAGATCACAGATACACAGATACACAGATACACAGATACACAGATACACAGATACACAGATACACAGATACACAGATACAGATACACAGATACAGATACACAGATACACAGATACCAGATACACAGATACACAGATACAGATACAGATACAATCACAGATACACAGATAACAGATACACAGATACACAGATACACAGATACAGATACAGATACACAGATACAATACAGATACAGATACACAGATACACAGATACAGATACAGATACACAGATACACAGATACAGATACAGATACACAGATACACAGATACACAGATACACAGATACATACACAGATACACAGAACACAGATCAGATACAGATCACGATACAGATACAGATACAACAAATACACAGATACACAGATACAGTACAGATCACAGATAACAGATACACAGATACAGATACACAGATACAAGATACACAGATACACAGTACACGTACAGATACACAGTAGATACACAGATACACAGCACAGATACACGATACACAGATAAGATCCAGTACACAGATACAATAAGATCGTACACTAAGATAACTCACAGTTCCGATCAAGATGATCAGTCATCACAATAACAGATACTACAGATACACAGATACACAAGATACAGATACACAGATACACAGATACCACAGATACACAGATACACAGATACGATACAGATACACAGATACAGATACACAGATACACAGATACACAGATACACAGATACACAGATACAATACACAGATAACAGATACACAGATACACAGATACACAGATACACAGATACACAGATACACAGATACACAGATACAGATACACAGATCACAGATACACAGATACACAGATACACAGATACACAGATACACAGATACACAGATACACAGATACACAGATACACAGATACACAGATACACAGATACACAGATACAGATACACAGATACACAGATACACAGATACACAGATACACAGATACACAGATATACAGATACACAGATACACAGATACACAGATACACAGATACACAGATACACAGATACACAGATACACAGATACACAGATACACAGATACACAGATACACAGATACACAGATACACAGATACACAGATACACAGATACACAGATACACAGGTACCCAGATACTCTGATACACAGATACATCTACACAGATACAACGATACACATGTAAATATCCAGCTTAACTTTACTAAAATGTTTGTAATTAATTGTTTTTTAATTGCAAAAGATTGCGCGATATTGCATCACAAATAATTAATTTTAATCCTTTCCGACGTGGACGTCAAAAAGCATCAATTGCTTTGAAGTCAGAGAACCCTCAGCCAATCACAGCTAGAGGACCCCTGCATAGAAGCCGGACCCACCCACCGCGAATGATCTATAAAGACCGCGGCGCTACCGGAAGAAACTCTACTCTCTGCGCGCTCCGCTCTACTCTCTGCGCGTTCGGCTCTCCTCTCTCTAGTCGCTACTCTCGCGTCCGTCTCCAACATCTGGCATCTAGAACAGAGATACAGACCGCGCGCGCCTGCCGCATTTAGTTTCGTTGTATACACCGCCGACATGTCGATTACTGTATCCGTTCATCCTGAACCGTCGTGTATCTTTAGTCGCGTTACTTCGCCGCCGTCACCGGTAAATCAGCGTCATACAATCAAGCTGCTGGTTGAGATACGCTAAGGTTAACAGCACGTAAGTTTTATTGCTCCACTTTTCTTAAACATTGCACCAGACACCCAGAGAAACGACGCGCTGCAGAACCCGGAAGTTATCTCACGGTTCTAGTACACACACTAGAAGTCATGACAGGCTGTAGTGGCTGAAGTCATCTTCTGCACACATACACACACCAGAAGTACATGACAGGCTGTAAAGCCTGAAGTCACCTTCTACACACATACACACAAACCAGGACGTTGTTACTGCGGACTAACGCCCTGAAGTCATCTTCCATTTACTCCAGCGGGAAGAAGGGTACTCGCTCTAATTCTACCGCTCCCCGGGAGATCCCTTTATACATCAGTCGACGGGTTCGACCCAGAATCTTATAAAGGACTCTCCATTAAACATATATTACACATACAATACACCTACCAGATCCTAAAAAAGATTAGCAATACAAACAAGCGACGCCTTGACCAGAAGCCGTATTCTTCGAGATCACCCGCGTAATCCTCGAGTTAAATAAAAACGAACCCGTGGTGCGTTTACGTGGTGGATTGCATCAAACGCGTTCCAACGTCGCGCAAATCACTTATAAATTTGTTAGATATCCTTCTAATAATATTTCTTAATAAAGGAAATCCGGTAAGATAAACACTCCTGTATCGCGAGTATATTTTCCTGCAACGAAAAGCTATCCATTATTTCGTTCCCGAAGGCCTGACTAATTTACCAGCATCCGAATAGATTACGCACATTATACGTGTAAATTATCGCATTTTAATCCCGAGAATAATCATGTACTTAAGACACCTGCATTCCGTCGGAAACAATTCTCAGAATTGTTTAATTTAGTTCACGCAGTCCTAAAAGATCGTGTAAACCCGCCTCAGATTAATTCGTTTACAACAATTAATAATATAAGCAATTTTTAATAATAACTAGCGTAAAAGATCGTGATAAACTCGGTCTTCCCTGTATTTAGTAGGTAGAATAAGTTTCGCTTATAAGAAAGTTATACGCGCTTTAACTATAATAATACAGATACAGAGATACACAGATGCGCAAAGCCAATACAATAAACATAAACAACAACCTGTCATTCTTCTTGTTTCCAAGAACTGATTCTATTTTTAGATTTCTAAGAATTGTAATGTGAAGTTAATAAATCTTGACCTTGAGAAACTTTACTCAATTTAGCCAATACAAGGACCATTCAACCTTGACCTGCATTTTAGCATCGACAACAACCTGTAATTCTTCTTGTTTCCAAGAACTGATTCTATTTTTAGATTCCTAAGAAATATGATAGATACTCCTACAGGTCAATAAACTTTAACGTTGAAAGTTGTTGCATGAACTGATTCTATTTTTAGGTTTCAATATGATACCAATTAATTTTGGCCTTGAAGAGCTTCACTCAATTTAGTCAATACAAGTACTTTGATTCTAAGAATTGCTTGAACAATGAAAAGGGGCGTAAGCTTGAAAACTTACATTTGCCGCCAACACATGACCTTGAAATTTAGAGGTAAATTAGCTTTGACTTTGAAAAGGTCAATGCACAGTCAACACTAAGTCTGGCAACGTCGTATGATCTTGAGACATTGCAGCACTGTAAAGTTGCCCAGAAGTGGGGTAGCTATACTATTTAGGAGTTTTGTATACCGACCAATTTATGTAACAATAAAAAGATTAAAAGAGTTAATACATTGGGAGACCAAAGCGGCTTAAAAAACTGTAAAATGTGCTATATGTAGTACATGATATACCGAGTTTTTCATAGTTTTAGATATTTAGAGCAATAGTGTTATTTGCTCCAACTTTTACACCTTTTAGCTGGAATCAAAGCCCTTGCGGGCCCATGTTCAAATGTACTTTTTGTCTTGCAACTTACTGAAATGTATTGTAATGAAATTCGGTATATAGGGAATTTTGGGTACGGGAAATGATTCAAAGTTATCTATCTGAAAGGATAGGTGGCGAAAGGTAAAAGGGGGGAGGGGGTTACTGATAAACTCGGAAACGGCTAAACCAACGTGGTAATAGGAAATTTTGGGTGCGGGAAATGGCTTAGCGTTATTTATATAAAAAAAGTGAAAGAGAAAGAAGGGGGAATCATAAACTCGAAAATGGCTGCGCCAATTTTAATAAAATTTGGTATATAGCGATTCTTGGACACGAGAAATGTTTTATAGTTATTTATCTGAATAGAGTTATAATGTAGTGGTCGAACTGGTAATCGTTTTACATAATATAATAAAGAAATAAGTGTTAAATAAATGTTCTCCAAAAACAAATCGTTAAACTAACTGGAGCTACTAACCACTCACCACAAATAATGCCTTCGACTCAAATCGGTAGATTAACATAGGGCCAGTCTTTTGATTTGCTTGATCACCACTTAAATATAAATATAAAAGATTGCAATGTAACACTAATAAAATGATCTCGGACGCCAAGTTATTTTTAATAATTCCCGGAATAACTAAAGCGAGTTCTACACTAAAAATTTTATCAAAATGTAAAAAAATAAAAAATATACAACTATGTTTATTAACAGTTAATATGATATGGTTAAATAAAATATATCTTAAAATTCTAGTCTTATACTAAAAATTCATTAAACATCAAATACCTGTTTGTAAAATTTTGTACACAAATTTTTTAATAACCTCTGGTATCTAAACGATTACGGAAATTTCAACTGAGGTGATCCTTGCCACAATATTGCGTAATATCTTGAAATAATGCTTTACGTTGTAAGCCACGCCTAAACTGGAATTATCCTTATAAATTTTCTTCTTGAAATTGGAATAATCCGTTTAATGCATTATCTTGAAATTTTCCAATAAAAATTGCAATCATAAAATGAAAGCGTACGCAACAGTAAAATTAAATGCGTATTTAAAATGTAATCAAAAGCGGTGAAATCAAAAGTATAAAAGTAAAATAAAATCAAAGTGAACTAAGATAAAAGTGCCTGAAAAGAGCAAATGTTTTAATTTTTAGTATTACGAGTTAAAAGATATCTTACCATCAAATTAATGGCACTTTTCACTAAATTTAGGGAAAACCCAAAAAACTTTCTGCTTCTCTTAACATTTATCAGGACGTGAAAAATGGATGCTTTGGAAGTTAGATCTAGTCGTTCGCGAAAGGATTTGCGCAAGGAATTTAGTCAACGATGACGTATTGCGCAAACGTATTTGAGCAGAAAAATAATTTGAAGAGGGAGTATAAACCATTAAGAAGTATGAACTTTCAACCCCTAAAAAGAAATGAAAATTAAGTTGCCTACCACATACCTATATTTCAATAATTAAAATTTTTCTTATATTTACAACAGAACGAATGAAAGACCTTAAATTAAGATATATTTTAATACAACTCAAAAAGGGTTGTTACAGGGAGGTAAGAGAAATAAACAAAGGGAAGGGGGTTATTAATAAGCTCGGAAGAGGCTAAACCAAGTTTAATGAAATTTTGTATATAATAACCTTTAGGTAAGGTGAAGATTTAAGGGCTAGCAAAGCGCGCAAGTACTGTTTGCAAACAAGTAAATATGTACAGTCGGTTTGCCAGCTAAAGATCAAATTAGTGTTTAGTGAGTTTTAGCTTGTGCACACTATTCCGAATAGGTACTGGCATTGTGAAATTTAAGGAATAATTTTTTACTTACGCCGTTAAAATGTTTATTAGAACGAAGTTATTCTTTAGATAACAATTCCTGAATTTCAGTAATATTAGTTTTGTATTTTAAGATAGTTTATCAGTTATTGAATTATCTGTGTACAAATACTTTAATGGATCTGGACTTTTTAGTCGTTATATAGGTACGCAATCACTAAATCTTATCTCAAGAGGTCGATAGTTTACGAAAATCACAAATTGTAAAGTTGACAAAAAAACAATATTGTTCTAAATATTTCCAGAACTATGAAATTATTTGTTTAATGTTCGATATAACCTATGCTACATTTTCCTTGACAAATTTCAATACAATAAACAGGTCTCGGGAAAAAAATTGTTTCCCGGTGGAATTTTGCCAAAACTCAGCAAAGCTAGTATTAAATACAACAAACTTAATACTAAAAAAAATCAAATTATTGGAAATGTCAACCTTTTACTTCAATATTGGCCTGTTTTGTATATTTGTATAGATAGGCGTGTTTCAGTGATTCTGATTCTTAAATCCCCCACATTTTCAATAGGAGTACCTATTGCATACTAAAGATTTTAAGTGTCGCTATAAAAAAATCGAGAGGCTTAATATTGGTAGATCTAGGCGGTAATGGAGGGCTTAAAAAATATATAACAATTTATCATGTAGGTACATTTAGCAAATGCAGGCATTGTGAAATTTAAAGAATAAATGTTTTACATACACCGTTAAATTGTTTATTAGAACAAGATATTCTTTAGATAACATTTTCTGAATATCAGTAGGTAATACTCACTTGGTATTTTAAGATAGTTTATCATTTATTGAATTATAGGTACGTCTAATAATACACTTAAGGATCTATGCTCATTTGGTCGTTTCACTAAATCTTATCTCAAGAGCTCGATAGTTTACCAAAGTCAGAAATTACTTATTTTATTAACATCAGTACAGGTTAATTAAATTATTACCTGTTGTGCTATAGTTAACAACGGCAAGATCCTTAATAATGGATCCTACAGATAAAACACCACTGCTTAAAAGGATTAGCGATTGTGAAACAAGGTATTAATTAGTATTTAAACTTTTGCTATAACTGTTTATTACAGTTCTAGTTTAATTTCTAACTTTCAATCAACTGTAAACATAAAACGTCCTATCTATCAAGCAGAAGATCTCCATAAAATGTCAACGTACGAATACGAACACGCGAGTTGTTAAGTATCAAAATTATTTGAATACAATATAAATGGAATATTTCTATTTTAGTTACAAGATCATGTAAACGCGTTTCTAATTCTTGCCACCCGAAAACCTGTTTATTTAAAACCATACCCATTCTTGAATGGCTTCCTCGTTATAACTGGAAAACAGACTTAATAGGTGATATTTCTAGTGGCATAACTGTGGCTATTATGAATATTCCTCACGTACAAAATAAACTTACCTATGTGTGTATTGTGTATTTTTATTTTACTATTATTAGGGAATGGCGTATGGCATATTAGGAAACTTGCCACCAATTGTTGGAATTTATATGGCATTTTTCCCTGTTTTAATGTATTGCATATTTAGCACCTCAAGGCATACTTCCATGGGTACTGTTGCTATCATATGTTTAATGGTTGGAAACACGGTTTCACATTACGCCACAGAAATTGATACTGAAGGAATGAACGGGACAACTTTGATAAATGAAACAAGTAATGATGTTTATTACACAAATATACAGGTGGCAACTGCTGTAACATTTGCAGTAGCTGTAATGCAGGTTTTAGCTTAAATTTTGTTTTCTATTTTATCACCAAACGCAATTACAGATAATAATGTATGTTTTAAGGTTGGGTATTATAGCAACGTTCTTGTCGGAAACTTTAGTAAATGCCTTTACTTGTGCTTCAGCATTTTACATTATTACGTCACAGTTAAAAGACTTATTTGGAATTGTTGTACCAAAAAGAAAAGGACTATTTACGTTACTATTTGTAAGTATATATCGTTTGATGTTGTGATAAACTACAAATTGCAACTTGGGAGCGTACATTTTCACTAACCTCCGAAAGTGCATTGGTTTGAGTAAAGTAATTGCAGCACCAGTGCACATGATGACTTAAAAAAAGAATATCCTTTAACGCTCCTAAGAAAATGTTCATGTTTAAGACAAAAATTATGTATAGAAAATATATTTTACTTTATATTGTATAAAATAAGAACTAATAGTTATCAATTAACATAAATAGTGTTTACTATTACAGACTCTTTGCGATGTGTTTGTTGAGTTACCAAATGCAAATATCGCTGCCGTCATAATTTCAACAATATTTGTTATTCTAATGACCCTAAATAATGAAATTTTTAAGGTAATACTTTTACAGCGATAATGTGTTATAGTTTTTAACATATTTTAGCCATGTTTAGCAAAGAAAACAAAAATTCCGTTTCCTATTGAATTGATTGCTGTTCTGGTAGGAACGGCAATTTCAAACGGGTTTGAAATAAACAAAAATTATGGAGTTGCAGTTATTGGTGATATACCTACAGGGTAAAGTATTGGCTCAAAATTTAAAGTAGGTATTCACATTATAGGTTTTAGATTGCCAAACCCAGCTATTCCAAAGTTTTCTCTTTTACCTTCTATAATAACGGATGCATTAATAATCACTTTGGTGTCGTATACAACAACAATGTCGATGGCGTTAATAGCTTCCCAAAAAGGACAGTATGAAGTTGACGCTAATCAAGAATTATTTGCTTTGGTATACATAGGTTTTTTTTATATTTAATTAATAAAAACCCTTATTTTCAGGGTTGGAGTAATTGTTTTGGTTCATTCTTTTCGTGTATGCCTATCACTGCTTCTCTTTCAAGAACAGTTATTCAACAAGCAGTGGGTGGTGTGACACAATTAACATCGGTAGTGTCCTGTTTAATTTTGCTAAGTATTCTTTTATGGATCGGTCCTCTTTTTGAAAACCTGCCTAGAGTAAAAATAGTGCGAACGAAGTTTTTTTACACATTCTAGCTTCAGTTTTTTAGTGTGTATTAGCTAGCATAATTTTAGTAGCTTTAAAATCAATGTTGTTACAATTTACATCACTACCACATTATTGGAGACTGAGCAAGTGGGATGGTCTAGTTTGGATAATTACTTTTTTTACTACTTCAATAATTAGTATTGGATATGGATTATTTTCTGGTATTGTCACATCTTTACTGTGCATATTTATACAAAGTCAAAATCCATACACATGTATGTTGGGAGTAATGCCAGATACAGACATATATCTCGATACAAAACATTACAAGGGGGTATTTTTTATTAAATGTATATTTATTTAAAAAAAAAAGTATTTTTTTAGGCTCAAGAACTTCGTGGCATAAAAATTTTTCATTATAACGGTAGTTTAAATTTCGCGTCTAAATCTACTTTCAAAACTGCATTATTTAATAAAACTGCACTCGATCCATTAGTTATGCTTAAAAAGAAAAAAGAAAGTAAATTAAAAGAATGTTTATCGTCCGATAAAGAATCGGTAGGAGATAAGCAACCTCAAGTCTTAATCCTTGACTTTTCAGCTTTGACTAATATGGACCCATCTGGCGTAGATTCATTAAGGTTATTAATCGATTTATATGAACAGGTTGACGTACAAGTCTACCTTTGCTCTAATTCTGGTTAGTATTTTTCAAAATGAACTTTTTGTAACACTAACTAAAAAACGCTTTAGGACCAGTTTCCGAAACTCTAAAACGTTGCAATAAAGATTATAAGAAAAGCACAAAATTTATTCTTTTTCCTACAATTCATGATGCAGTGTTGTTCGCTCAATCTCAAAATAATGTATAAGTATATTCATGATAAAATGCATATTCTGTAGAGTTTAAAACATATTTTATTTTATTAAGTATATATTATTGATGTAATTAAAATAAAAAGTTTGTTTATCATGTTAAAATTATAAAGCATGTTTCTACACACACACACACACACACACGCGTGCGCGCGCACGCACCCGCGCACGCACGCACACACACGCACACACACGCACACACACACACACGCACACACACGCACACACGCACGCACGCATACACACACACACACACACACACACAGACATACAGACACACATACACACAGACACACACACACACACATGCGCGCGCTCATGCACGCAGGCACGCGCGCCTACAGGAAAGCACGCACATACGCATGCACACACACACATACACACACACACACACACACACACACACACACACACACACACACACACACACACACACACACACACACATATACACACACACCACATGAACACGCCATACAGACACGTCACTCGGCACTCACTCACCGACACACACACAAGTTGAAAATCGTGGATGCTTTTCAAATTGCTATAAATCTCGATGTCAATTTTTTTTATGAAAACAATACTTATGGGTCCTTCGCGCCTAATAAAGGAAAAATAAAAGTTTTAGTTTTTTGTACTCTAGAAAGAGTTAAAAATGCTATGGAGTGGTTTGCAATAATCGATATCCACACCTAATTATCTTCAGTCATGTTTTGAATGTTGCTAAAGTGGCTGCTATTTGGTCATTACTACATTCTTACAGTTATAAATATTAGCCCCACCGGCAAAAGCCGAATAGCTACACTGACGTCCTATGATCCTCATATTGACAGGGAGGCCCTTTCACGTCGCTGTTACATCACTATCACACTAGCTTAGGTCAGAGACATGTGTACCTCTATACCAGGCGAAGAGATATCACCACTCTTACCATGGGCACCTTAATACCGGATCTCCGATTTTCTGAGCTCAGTAAGGACTGCCGGTCATCATTTTCTTATCCTTAATCCATTCTTACCCTACTCTTCTTCCCGCTTCCACTGTTCCTATCGGATTGAAACTTCAAAATTAAAAAAGAGGTGGCTGTGGTTTCTTTGATAAAAATCGCTAGGCGCAAAATCCTGCTCCGTTTGGTTGCCTAGGAGGGCAGGGCCCAAGCGACCTTTGTCATCGAAAGTACTCACTTTCAGATTCATTATTGTAACATCCACGGTATCAAGTCTAATGTTAATGGTGTTCACCAACACATTGAACAATTACAACCTGATATTTTGTTGGTATCTGATACACATGCCTCCTCTGAAAACTCCGATTCACCCGACATGCGATTTCCCCATTACAATCTTTACTATAACTTTCGATACAAAGGAGGAGTTTCGCAGTAACAATAACCATGGGTAACTAAAGCTAGATCGATAACGCCACTTACTTTTTGCCGATGAAGTCAGAATATATTTTACTTCAGAAAAAAGTAGAATTGATACAGCTGTGTGCGGAGATGCACTCGTGGGCGTGTATATGTAAGTATGTATGTGTTTGGATGTGTGTGTGTGTGTGCGTGCGCACGAGCGTGCGGGTGCCGTTGCGGGTGCGGGTGTGTGCGCGCATAAGTGAGTGTGCGTGTGCGTGTGCGCGTGTGTGTGTGGGTGTGTGTGTACGTGTGCGTGTGCGTGTACGTGTGCATGTGCGCGTGCGCGTGCGGGTGGGAGTGAGGGTGCGGGTACGGGTGCGGGTGCGAGTCATGTGCGGGTGCTGGTCCGGGTACGGGCGCGGGTGCGGGTACGGATGCGAGAGCGGGTGCGAGTGCGGGTGCGGATGCGGGTACGGTGTGTGTGCGCGCGCGTGAGTGTGCGTATGCGTGTGCGTGTGCGTGTGCGTGTGCGTGTGCGTGTGCGTGTGCGTGTGCGTGTGCGTGTGCGTGTGCGTGTGCGTGTGCGTGTGCGTGTGTGTGTGCGTGTGCGTGTGCGCTTGCGTGCACGTGTGCGGGTGCGTGCGCGTGTGCGTGTGCGGGCGCGGGTACGGTTACGGGCGCGAGTGCGGGTGCGGGTGTGTGTGTATGCGTGCGCGCATAAGTGTGTGCGTATTTGTGTGTGTGTGTGTGTGTGTGTGTGTGTGTGTGGGTGGGTGTATTTGGATGTGATTGTATATGTGAATGTATGCGTGCTTGCGTTCGAGCGCGCGTGCGTGTTTACGTAAATGCGTATGTGTGGGCGTGTGTGATTGTGTGCGTGTGCGAGTGTGCGTGTGTGCATATGTGCTAGTATCCACGATAACTTCAGAATGACAGCACCGACGTTACTAAAATTTAGTAATTAGGTTTGTTTTTATTTCCCCTAGATCTGAATCGATTTTCGAAAAAATACAACAGCGGTGAGGGAGGGTTTCTTTGGAATAGTTTTTTTGTGTTTATCAGATATTCTGAAACAGTTGCATATAGACCTTCAACATATCGATTAATTATGTTCTATGCAATTTTTTGATACGACGCGTAATTTAGCAGCAACAAAGGAGGGGGCACGTTTTAAATGTAAAATACCTTTCGGTCAGAATTTAACCAAATTTTGATATGTTCTAGAACTTGACCAATTGATCAAATGTCTTCATTGCCCGAAAGCTCAAAGCTCAACAGTTTTTGATATACAGGGTGTGCAATATCACTATTTGACACTTTCAATATATCATAAAATGGACATTTTTGCCAATATTAACGCAAAACTTAGTGGAATGTTATTTTTTTGTGCTACTGGTTACAACCTTTTCTTTACTTTCATTATTTTTGTACATACACCTGATATACACGGTGAGAGAAAATATATGTATCTGAAAAGAATTATACGGTGGGATTTTTTGATATTTTGGTGAATGGAAGTTAACACATATATATGTCCATTTAAATTATTATTGCAATTGCAATTGAAATGTCTATATTAAAATAAACTATTTGCTAACTATGTATACCTACATAATAGTCACGATGTGTTTATACTGATACTGGGTGTCCAAGTACAAAGGACCAAAGCGATATCTTAAACTTCATGTAGGTACGGAAAAAACCGTTAACATAAAAAATCCCTTGCAATTGGATGTCGTTGCGAAATACAAAGCTTTTGGAGATTGACAGATAGAAAGGTTAGATGTGCTTCATTTATTATGCTCACTATTTTCTAAAAAAGTTTTCAGTAGATTCTTTTGATAAAGAAGGCGCTTGTCTAAGTTCATCTTTATTTTGCAAAACTAAGAAAAAAAAATTCTTTAAGATACTAGTGTCTTCACTGTTCACACCATCGACAGACCGGTTTCGCAGGTCTACCTCCAACATCACTACCGCTTTGTACAGTCATTGGAAATAAGAAATGTTTATGTAGAAACGTTAATGAACGGATTTTAATATATTAAAAATATCTAAACTTAATAAGATATCAGTTAACTGAACTGATGAGGCAGAAAACAGTAAATAATTTTTGGTCTTGATATAACCATTGTCATAGAAATCAAAAAGTTGCATAATCAAATGTTAAATGTCTATCACCTCCACACTGTTTGCATTTAGTATATGATTTAAAACATTTGTAGAAGGATATTTGATTAGCTCTTGATACCTAGCGTATCCTAAAAACCATAGTACAGCTGCCACATGAGAACAAGTACCTAAAGTTCTGGCGCCAGTCTTGCAGGTGCAGTAAGTACCTAATATTGGGTTAGGTTCTTCTTCCTCATTATTCGGCACAAATGCAATCCACAACTGGTAACGAGTAGCATTTCTGAGGCGAGAATATATCCTTACCCGTATAAAACCGGGTTCGTAGTTTTCATCAAATTGATATTGAACCTGGCGGTCCTCTATTTCATTGTCCTGTATATAAGAAGGAGCAAGCTTTAATTGAAAAATACCTACAGTTAACTCTTTAAGATGGTAATGTGACAAACGTGGGAATGAGGAAACGATAATTTCGTTTAAATCAACCCATCTGCCCATTCTAGCGCGTAAGTTTTCCTCCTCAACCCTGGCTTGAACAACATTTGGCTCTTGAACTTTTTGAAGAATATTTTCAGCTAGCTCAATAGTAGCATCTTGCATTAAAATGGGTGGAAAATATTTATTTATAATTGCTCCAGCAATTTTAAGAAAATTAGGAATATTACAAATGTGGGGTGTTTTTATCTTAAATCTAAAAAATTTAAAAATTGATTTTAAGTGCCCATTGCGTGCTTCTACGATCCACCTGGTTTTCGTAACGAGACGACTATCATTACCCTCTTCTGTGGATAACTGTAGCTGACCTCTGGGCAAAAAGGCTGGCATTTTAAAATTAATACCTAATCTATTTAAAGCTGGAATAGCATCCAAGCACCCGCGGTCGAGAATGAAAATATCTCCTTCATTAAACCATTCACGAATTCCATTCACATCTCTATTAAATTCACTTATAAGTATGTTAGCATCGTTGTTTTCAGAATTTGAGAAATATGGCCCTCGAATGTCTAGAATAAATCCGCTCGGGGCAACAAGCAGAGATGGCTTGATAAGATGTTTACCCTTATAAGTACAGTAGGACTGTCGCAACACTTTAAAACAAGAACTTTTCTCTATTTCTAGATAAGTACAGTCATTATACACTATAACTTGAGGCCGATCCAGGTTTTGATTATATAGACGATTTGCAAAAGGAGTTACATGATTTTCGATGTAGCTGTCTCTTGTTGTAGCAGTAAATCCAATATTTTGTGGTACAAATCTTGCAGAAAGAGATTGTCTAACCAGAGATATAGCTAAACTGGCTTGTTGTCTTGTGGAATAATTAAAAATAACCTCTAAAAACTATCACTAAGACCTTGTCGTAACTTACACAGGAATGCTAAGAGATCTTTTTTACTTACATATCTCAAAGAATTTCCTATTCTAACGGGGTCACAAAAGTTGAAAAGATTATTAAATTGATCTTTGGTTATAGGAGAAACTGCTTTAAATTGAGAATCTGTGAAGTTATTTTCGTCTTCGTAAGCCGTGTGGTAGCCTTTTTTCTTAATTCCCTTACGTAATGCTTGTAAAAAAATATAAATCTCATTACCTGCTAATAATGGCCGATTTACATATCGTAACCCAGGGAGCAGAAACTCAAACAGATTACCATTCTCATCCAAATGAATATTACAGCAGTACGTATTTTCTGGCATTCTCAACAAAAATATTAATTCTACCTTTCATGGATATTTTATGTATATCATTCCCATCGTTACAAATGCAGCATAAGTGAGTTGACCTTTGTAGCACATTTAATCGCAAAAAATTGGATTATTGCCTATTGCTTGAATTGCCCTTACAATAGAAATATTGCAGACATTGCAGATTCGAGTTTCTTTTATTATGACCCACTCTGGTAGATTTGCTTCGCGGCGACGTGCAATCACAATTTCCTACTTTCTTGCATTTTCCTCGCCACTTATTTTCACCATAATCCTAGTAACTAAAGCATTTCCACAAGCAAAACATGGAATTCGATTCATTTTTCACATAAACTCTTCAACGATTTTAATTCAACAAGTAGATTTGCAACTAAGCATCAACAATATCACTTAATTAGTGGATTAATTTTTGACATTTCATAGTCACCTACTACATTGTTGTTATTTTATAAGTTTGGGAATAGAAAAACATAATAATTGTAAGTCAGATCGACGTTTCATGTTTGTTAGGCGTATACATACTAACTTAAAGAAAGTTCAAAGCCTCCACCTCGTACAAAACAACGATAATACAATGTAAGCATTTTCAATCCTATTTAATTAATTTTTGGACCTAGTTTCCTTTGTATGAACAAATTTTTAAAGAAAAGTTATGAAAAATTAAATTGTCTTTAAAAAATGTCTTTTCATAAAATTAATCGTTATTCAGATATTGAACAAAATTGAGCTAGTACTATAAATTCTATCTTAGGAATTTTTTGCCGCGAAATCAAAAAATTGCATGAAACATAATTAATCGATATGATTAAGATCTATACGTTGATATTTTTGTAACTTTGAAATATAGAGCTGTTTCAGAAATATTTGATAAAAACCAAAAACTGCTCGTAATAAACCTCACCCTTACCGCCTCCGAATTTTCCCCCAATCGATTGCAGGTGTAAGAGAAGATTCAAATGTATTTCAATTTTACCTTTTAATTTCCAAAACTGCCCCAATTCACTATGAATTTACATTAATTGTTAAATATTTATCTTCCTATTATTAAAGCTCTATGCTTAATTACAATATAAAAAATTCTTCGGAACTGTCAGTTATATTCAACTAACTGTGAAGCATGTTATTCCACCACTTACTTAATCAATTTTACAATGAGTTTAGCACTTTTTTCGTTAAACATTCACATGTCTTTTAATATGACCTTTATGCCTTGTTAAATCTAATATACAATTCGGAATATATTTAAACAACCGTATATTTAATGATTGTCGGCGAAAAACTTTCAATTTTAGAGTTTGAAGATTTTATAGAATTTCAAACTAACAAATTCAAAATGGCAGCGTAAAATTTTCTCTCTCAAAATTCTTTTATACACCTTACCTCCAAAAGCGTTGTAATATATTCAATCTCCAAAATTTCTCAAAATAAACATGTCCTATGACCCAAAATCCCAAATTTAGATGGTCGTGCTCAAATTTTACTTTTATGTGTTTTCATTTCATGCGTAAATTAATATGAAATTCTGTATAACTTGTTAAAACTAATGTACCTTTCTGAGTTAATAATTTTATAAGACTCAGATATGCTAATACCAATCAATTAGGTTTTCTAACAGATCAATTTGTTAATTAATTTTGTATCAAATTTTTGAATCCGCCATAAGCAGTAGTCGTAGTTGAACATAATTTTGCAAAATTAAAATACTACACAAAATATAGGTGTAAAATTAATTATTAAGCAAAACACAGCTTCTCAAACGCTGTTCAAATTCTTGGAATTCATAATAAATTTTATTAATTTTCATATTAATTTTATTTGTACCTTCACAACTAACATCCAAGTTTTAGCAGTGACGGTTCGTTACCATTTACATTTCTGAATTTGATTTCAATTTTATTATTGACGTAAATACTAATAGATAATTCGTTTAAAAATAATTAATAGTTTCAGATGTTAATCCATAAACTTATTCTGAACTTAAACATATGATTTATGTTATATTTACAAAAAGTGTTTTAATACAGTGGCCGGCGTGTAAGAAGACGAGCCCGCCTATGCGCGAAAGACGACTTTATGATGTTGTTCAAACTCCCGCGTTCGTTTACCTCAGAGGCGTCACAGAACCATATTTTATGTAAATACGCAATTTATTATAATTAAAAGCTATACTGGAAGTAATACTATAATTAAATTAATAAAATCAATATGTTATTACATTACACATAATTGATACCTATTACTAAAATAATATTGTCTAAAATGTTTCATTTTCACTGTCACTCAAATCACTAAACTGATAATCACTGTCACTATCTTCACCCATATTTATAACTAACTTCTCAGTTTCTATATCCAAAATTTTTCCCCTCTAATCGTCTTTAAGACAATTTTCTAATGGGTACCTAATGCTTTCATTATTTCATTTTTATTAGTGTGTATTAAAAATACATTCAAAGTTACCTATTAGACAAATGGGAGAGATGCCTACATACTTTCAGGGATAGATGCCTATTATGCAAACATGAAAAACCAAATGTTAAGAAAAACGCGTCACCAATGGAAATATTGGAATTATTCATCTTCATAAGCATTCTTCCAATATACATATAATTAAACATACAAATGTGATACGCCACTGCTTAGTATTCTTATCATAATCGGCAACCGCCGTAGTTATTCGCGATGCGCGGCTCCTCGTCTTCTTACACGCCAGCCACTGTACATTTGCAATTTACTTTCAACCCGTTCCAGTGGCGTAGCTTGATTACTAATATATATATATATATATATATATATATATATATATATATTTCAGTTATGTTTCATATTTACATACGAATAATGTTTACTAATTCGTGTATATTACACTTTGAGGCAAAAACATAAGTACAAAGTTTATTTGAAACGTTACAACCAATATTGCATAACTTTCGTACCAAACATGCAACACACATAAAAACACTCTTAAAATCACATGCCTCAAATGCCACAACTAATGATGTGTGATAAAGAGTGGATAACCTCGACTCTCCATCACTAGGACAATGGTAATTACACAAACATTACTGTACCGTAACAGGGCTACTACGATACAGCCGAGAGTTTTAAGGCGTCGAACTTAAAACAGGATGGACAGCAACCCACCCTGACATGATATGTCCGTTAAGCAATCCAGTCGCTCACAAAATCCGGGAGGGACTGCAAAGGCTGTACACATCTATAATTTTTCGAGCTTCCGCTTCTGTGATTGTTGATGTATCACTCGCACCCACCACCACCTACGACACATTTACTCAAATGAGAGGACAATATCTATCGACACTGGGTAGTCTGGAAACTGTGCCCCATGTGACTCCTTCCAACCCAGAGCCCGCTTGCTGGTTCCGACCTCATTCATACAGAAATAAACTATAAAATAAACACATTCTACCAAAAACAAAACAAATAACGTCAAATCCAGTGGCATAACTTATTTAAATTCAATATTTTTAAGTGAGTAAATACGCAATGCTACATAACTATAATGGCCAAAAACTAAAACAAAACTCTAGCAAATGAAACTATACTAAAACATACGGAAAGGTGGTGTGAAGCAAACTGAGCTAACACTATGACATCCTTCTATGGTGTTCTCAATCAATAAAAATGTACAACATAAACAAAACGCCCGTCACACACTCACATAACTCCAAAAGAAGGAATTCCTATATCATCAATGGGAGTTGGAAATGGAATTCTTCAACACACTCCTGCTGGGCGTTAGATAATTCCATTTCCAACTGCTATCCACGCCCTTTTGATTAGCCGCCTCTTACGGCAAGCAGTTGGTCTCTACTGTAGGAAAATTCTTAGGCCGTCCCTACATGACACGAAATATACACAACTGTCTTTGTTCCAGGTAAACTCAATACTAATATAACATTAAATTAAAAATTTAACGAACCCCGACACAGAAAAAACCTCTAAAAAGTAAAACAACTTTCTTGGATCGCAGCTAAGAACACTCTCGATCAAGTACACACACATACACACGCACACGCACACACACACGCATACGTATACGCACACGCACACGCACACGCACACGCACACGCACACGCACACACGCACACGCACACGCACATGCACACGCACACGCACACGCACACGAACACGCACGCACGCACCGCACACGCACACGCACACGCACGCTCACGCTCACGCTCACGCTACACACACACAGATATATATATATATATATATATATATATATATATATATATATATATATATATATATATATATATATATATATATATATATATATATATATATATATATATATATATATATATATACAGGGTGATTCAGGAAGAGATGTCGATGTTTTAGGTACCCAAAATAAACATAAAAGTAATAAAACATAAAAGGCTAGTAGTTTTCAAAAAGGATGCTCTGTTGCCTTTGCACTGTTGCTTAGCAATGGTAACCCTATTAGGTATTAATAAGAATAAGATTTGTCACTGTCAAATCGTGTTCAGCATTTGTATTTTCTGACAATTTTTTAAGAAACATTAGATTCATTTCATTATGCCTGCGACATTCTCTCATCGTGAATATGCTGATATAATATTCGTGTATGGCTTCTGCAACGGGAGCTCAAAACTTGCAGTCGACGAGTACCAGAGTCGATTTTCGAATCGGAGAGTACCAGATAGAAAGGTTTTCAACAAGTTTTTCTACTGCTGGAGAATCTGGTATGTTTCCAAGTGCCAGAATTGTATCTGAACGGGAATCGGGACTTTATGTTGAACCAGAAGAGGCCATCCTTAACGCCGTAGAAAATGATCCAAGCATAAGTACAAGGCGAATTGCCCATACTTATCACTGTATCTCTGTAACGGTTGAGAATAAGACCCATGTTTATAGGAACTTTTATGTTTATTTTGGGTCCCCAAACACGTGCCTAAAATATTGACATTTCCTCCTGAATCACCCTGTATACATATATACAGGGTGGGGCGCTACATTACGGTACGGACTTTAGAGCCTATACTAGAAAAATTCTGAAATATGTTATGTACGTAAGTAGATAAGAACTACATTTTAAAACTGTAGCACTATAAAGAGTAATACACCAAAGGTATGTATTTTTTAAGTGACACCCCGTATATAATTAAATTTTACTTTAAAAAATAATGTTCGTTTCTTAAAGATTACCTATACTTATCTTTTACGGTTGACGAGATATCTCGGTTTTTCTCAAAATGTAGTACCATTTTATAATACAATGGTAGTACGCAAAAAAAAGAAAAATAACGGTAAACGGGTAGACATAACAAAAAATGTTTTGGAAGAATGAATCCGAAACCCTGAAACAACTGTTTGGTATATTTACTTGCTTAATTTAAATAGAACACCCTGTATTTTTTTACTCTGTCAGATGTTTTAATTTAGTATTTTTCGCATAATCAATAGATTACTTGTTTTTGGTCCGCTAAAAATAATCTAATATAGCAGATTAGTAGCTATGTAATCCCTTCATTTCAAGATTTCATTTTTATTAGAAACATAATTATAAGGGATTCAAATTTTTAAATTTTAAAATTCCTAACTCCGGTCCTGGATAAGATAGAAATCTAAAAAGCTCATTATATTTTCGTTATACGTGGCTATAAAATATGGAAATTTAAAAGCTATACGTTGATAGGCCAGTCACTATAACTCGCAATATAATAAGATATACGTACCCACAAAAATTATTTTTTTCTTATTCACCTTATATATTGCAAATCACTGTATATTTTTACGTATTTGGATAGCATGAGAAATTAGCTTTAAAATACTTTAGATTTGTTTTTGAAACCATACTAAAAATATTAAAAAAATTTAAAAAATAATTTTTTTATTTTCGGCAAAACCGGAAGCGCTAAAAATATGTCAATACAGCAGTTTAACAGAAGCATAATTATGAGGTATTGAAATTTTCAAATTTGAAAATTTCTAACTCCGGTCCTGGATAAATTAGATAAATACGTAAATTAGAAAAAAATTACCAGAGCTGTTTTTGAGAAAATCAATTTTGAAAAAATGGCAATTTTAACCCCGTAATTGAAGGCAACATTTTATCTTTTCAAAAATATTTACAAACCATTCGAAAGCATGTACTTTTATTTACAAGTTGCGATTTTCAAATTGCAAGTAGCTTTTACGGCTTCTTAGTGACAGTGCAAGCGCCGAAATGTACTAAAATCGCCACATTGGCCGCTATTTAAAATTTAAAATTTGTTTTAAATATCTTGCTCGATTTGGGTTTAGGGTTACTAAATTTTCACCAAAGATACACTCAAAAGTCAGTTTTATACATAAGTTTCAGATATAGGGGCCCATGTCAAATCTCATTAAAATCGATCAAATAGTCTCGGAGCCACACACAGACACACAGACAGACATACACGAAAATTTGTTTTCGACAAAACGATGTTTTTCGAATCATAGGCCACGAAAATGTTGAAATCTGCGAAAAAAAATTTCAAAATATTTTTTCGATTGCAATACTTTCTCTTAGTGTACGTAGTATACTAAGTAAAATTCATGTCAGACAAAGGTTAATCTACATCGAAATGCTAACTTGAAAAAAAATTCCAAAGCCACCCGCTTCTATAAAAATATGGATAATGCATTTTCATTCTTATTTATCTAACTTTTAATGAATTTCGGCATGTTATTAAGATACATTAAAAAAAGTTATGTGAAATTAAAGTGTCTTCACAATTGTGATATATTTAATTACTATTTCCCCCCCCCCCCCCCTCCCCCGTTGCGGCGGCATCATTAATTCTTTAGAATGATTAATATTTAACTTCTTTGATCCACGTTTGGGTTCCAAAAATTATTGATATAATTTATACTTTGATTATATTCGCTATTTAATAAAATTGCATCGACTGGCATACCAGGGGATTGAGTTTAGTATTAAAAGTATTCAACATTTATGTTAGGTTCTTTTGCAAAATAAAATCAATTATAATTTTAAAATAAAGTTGGAATTTGTATATATATATATATATATATATATATATATATATATATATATATATATATATATATATATATACAGGTGTTTGGTACACCGTTGGCCAAATTGAAATGTGGGATAGCGGGGCCTATTGGGGGCCTATTCTGAACATATTTGCTCTAAGAACTCCTAGCCTAAGTCTTATGGTTTATTAAATATGATTTTTTTTCGTATTTATTAAAAAATTCCCAAAGTTTCGCATTATTATGTCTATTACTTTTTTTTTGTATGTTGTAAGTTCTCAAAATAAATTTTGCTCTTGTCTTTTAGGCCGCCTCGTAATAAATAAATGGGTATTTGATGCAGATATTAAAGAAAAAATGTACTATGAGGCAACAAAGTCCCGGTGGTGGGCGAAAAATAAATCGGATACAATTTTTTCGCTAAAATTAAAAAAAAACAAAACAAAAGCGTTGAAAATCTTAAAATACTTTTGAAAACTTCTTTGGTTCATCCCCTTTCTAGTGATATGCCACACATTAATATAGATCTTTAAAAATACTGATATTTTCAATGAAATACTAAGAAAACCAAAAATTCTTAATAATGCATAGTTCTTTTTATTTAATTACATTCACACTTCATCTCACAAACACACATGTTACACAACATTAGGTTTGTTCCAATCCAGTCAAAAACCGTTCATGGTACGGTCATACTCATCCGCAATTCATACACCGGTGCAAGGTAATGTTTTAGTACATTCTGAATCGGTCGGCTATGTGTAAACATTTTTTCTTTAGATGTAGGAAATTTAAATGAAAAAGCTGAAAAAAAAACTTTTTTTTTTATTTAGTACAAATCCTGTTCAAATTGTCTTCCCCTATTTCTTAAACATGCGCGACATGTGCGACGTTTTTCTACCGTGGTAGTACGAAGCCGCATCTCTTCCTTCATTATTACAAATGCGGCGTCAATTTTTTGGATTAAGTCCTCTCTATTTAAAATTGCTTGTCTATAGACGAGCTAATTAGCACGTCCCCATACGTGATAATCCAGAGATGTTAGGTCTGGAAAACGCGCTAGTCATTGGATGGGGCCAAGTCTTCCAGTCCAGGAATTAGGAAAGACGTCGACGATATACTCCCGGACGGTTACTCTGTAGTGAGCCGGACAACCATCATTTTGGAAGACAATAGGTCTGTCTTCATTGACGAGTGGTACATCAATTAACAATTGTGGAAGATCGTTAATTAAAAATTCTAAATAACTGTCTCCATTCAAGTTGTGCGGCAAGTAGTGAGGTCCAATGAGATGTCTCCCGATAAAACCTGTCCAAACGTTCACTCTAAATTTGCGTTGAAAATTCATGGCCCTTTTGGCATGGGGCATAGGCCCAAATGTGCAAGTTGTGTAGGTTGATGACTCCCTCCCTACTGAATTTAGATTCGTCCGTCCACAGAATTGATCGTAAGAAAGTTGGGTCGTCAACGTCAGTGTGCAAAAGAAACCTACAAAACTGTAAACGCCTATCATAATGCGCTTCCTCGAGACCTGGAACAAAAATGAGGTACATTAATGTACTAAATTAAGAACTTTAAAAATAGGTCTTTAAAAAATTTGTAGGTATTAGTGAGAACGCAGTGCACAGGTTACAGTAGGATTTAGGCGACTAGAGTATTGTCTTTATACACACTAAAATAAGTTCATTAAAAAAAGTACATCTAAGAAAAGAAGTTTACACATAGCCGACCGATTCAGAATGTACTAAAAAAATTACGTTGCACCGGTGTGTAGTGGAAAGCATGTCTTCCAAACTTTCCAAATACTAACACCCAGCATTCCAGCTATATTTCTAATGCTTCTGGTGGGATCCGCATTAAAAGCTTCGAGTATGTTCTCATCGACAGCAACATTATGCTGTCTAGCATTTATTCTGGGTGCGAGTTGAGTAACATTTCCTGTCTCTCGCAAACGTCGGTAAGTATTGGCAAACGTATTGCGGTTGGGTAGTCGACGGCTAGGAGACTGTTGCTGATAAATTCGTCGAGCTTCACGGGCAACACCACCAGCCATTGTAACGATAACATCGACGAAACACAATTATTAAACTTAAACAAAAAACGTAACAAACGTCAAGCGTCAACCGACTGCTTGCATTGTTATTGTACGGTCATGCTCATGAGTAATACATAAAATGAGTCCCATTTTATGAATTGCGCATGAATATGACCGTACCATGAACGGTTTTTGACTGGATTGGAACAAACCTAATGTATTTACTTGTGTAACATGTGTGTTCGTGAGATGAAGTAAAAATGGAATTAAATAAAAAACAACTGCATTATTAAGAATTTTTTATTTTCTTAGTATTAATGTGTGGCATATCACTAGAAAAGGGATGAACCAAAGAAGTTTTTAAAAATATTTTTTTTAAGATTTTCATTGCCTTGTTTTTTTTTAATTGCAATGAAAAAAATGTATCCGATTTATTTCTCGCCCTCCATCGGGACTTTGTTGCCTCGTAGTATTTTTTTTCTTTAATATCTGCATCAAATACCCAACAAAATTTATTTTGGGAACTTACAACATACAACAAAAATGTAATAGGCATAATAATGCGAAAATTTGAGAATTCTTTAAATAATAAATATAAAAAAAAACGTATTTAATAAACCATAAGACTTAGGCTAGAAGTTCTAAGAGCAAATATGTTCAGAATAGGCTCCGCTATTCCACATTTCAATTTGGCCAACTGTGCACCAAACACCTGTATATATATATATATATATATATATATATATATATATATATATATATATATATATATATATATATATATATATATATATATATATATATATATATTGAGATATTTACAATGATAAATATCATGGCAATATAGAAATCAGCTCAGAATAAAAGTTACATTAAACATAGTCATTGCGAAGGAATTGATTAAACATATATGTTAACCGCAAGTTGCATAAGTTCAACTTAACATAAAACTAAGTACATATGTAATTATATTATACGGCACGTTGTTAGCTGTTTAATTCAAGTTTCACATGTATTACATTTTAATCATGGCTGTACAACAGAATTAGTCATGCTAGTAGTTTCCCATCATTTTCAGAAGTGTTAGAATATGTATTTGCTTCAATAAAATTCATGTTATCCGTTTGAATAAGGAAAACTTACAAATGTAAAATGTGAAATTAAACAATTATTATGAAAATAACTTACATGCTAGTGCTAAGAGAAAGTGTTGCAACTTAAAATAACATTGTAAATGCAAAATAAAGTGCAAGTGTAGAGAAACCATGTTATGTCAAGTACGAACATAATAAGATGGAAATTTTCAAAATAAACTATAATTGTATTAGAGACTGATGTATCCTTATGATTTTTTGGTGATAGAATTCATTTCTGTTTATAGTTTTCCTGTAGAAAGTAAGATAAGTTAGATATAAGTAAATTTGTATATTTAGAACTGCATAATTATTGAAATTTAAATGAATTAAGTATTTTAAAAGTAAATAGGCCATGTGAGGTATCGGTGGAAAGGAAATTTTGTGTAGATTTCACAAATAATCGTGTTTTTAAGATATGTCCTCATATAAAAACGTTATTTGTAAAAGTAATAGTTTGCAAATTTCAGAAATATGATTATCCAATCAGAATTAAGGCCTGTTATGTTTGTATAGAAAAATTGTTCCAATCAAATTGGTTGTTAAGCAATGAAATGATATGATTTTGTTATATTTTTCAAACAGTCTCTATCAATCCTTCAAGCTGAAAGCATGTCACTCGATGTGTACATGGGTTCAGATTTAAGATTGATCGTGTGTGTCATATAACCAAAATAATTCAGATACCAAAACAATTGAAATGATTAAAATACATAATAAGTAAGGTTAACGGGAATTATTTGTACGAGTGCTGTGTTATCGTTAAAAATATAAATTAAATCATGTTTTCAAATTTTTTTTTAATATAAAATTATTTAAGTTGACATGGTACAATTATTTCAATAGAAATAAAATTTAAAAAATTTCGATTAAATAAAATTTTTATGCAGATAAATTATTGTATTTAATTATACAATAACTTTAAATCAAATAATTATATTTAATTATATAATAAATAAAATTACAAGTGTTTACGAAAAGTTTAGTAAATATTTTAAAGAAATATTTAAGCATCATACCTGTATAAGCTTATGCTGTATATCAACAACCGCTGGATCAGTATACTTAGTGGAATTCAAATTAGGTCTGATTTGGATAATGGAACTTCAATAAAGAAAATTGAGACAGCTGAAAGAAGATAAATATTTATGCAAGTTCATGAATCTTATATTAATATTCGACGTTATGATGATGATTACTACTTATCACCAATGTGTACATATGTAAAGGATTCAAGTAAACTATATACCAGTCTGCAAATAGTACATCGATTCATTGGTTTTATATTGATCCAATATTATATTAAAAAGCAAAGTGTACTTACTGAAATTATACGTTCTTCATTGTTCAGCCATGATGCAATGTGCGTACAGATTCAATTCGGTAATAACTGCATGCGTGAAACTTGTTGGGTAATTGCATATGATGCAAGGTGTTTGAATAAAATAATTTTTATACAATTAAAACTTTATTTTAAAATTATAATTGATTTTATTTTGCAAAAGAACTTAACGTAAATGTTGAATACTTTTAATACTAAACTAATTTTGAACTCTATCCCCTGGTATGCTAGTCGATGCAACTTTATTAAATAGCGAATATAATCAAAGTATAAATTATATCAATAGTTTTTGGAACCCAAACGTGTATCAAAGAAGTTAAATATTAATCATTCTAAAAAATTAATGATACCGCCGCGACGGGGGGAAATAGTAATTAAATAAATCACAGTATACATAAATATTAAATGTAAAAATAATAAAAACTAAATTCATCACAGAAATTTTATAATGCCACAACGCGGGGCATATCTTATTAAATAAATACTGTCCAATATATATATATTAGAAAAAGGGAGAGGGAGACGGAGAGGGAGAGGGAGACAATTTTTTGTTACGGTTATCGATAGTAAAGATAAGTGTATAAAAAATCTATTGCGAGTTTTAGTTTAATCTACATGGTGTGGAAATACCTTTATAAACGTTTAAATTAACGCTACTATGATGTGAATTTTAAAATGTGTTTCATTGGCCAAAAATCATTAAGAGTAGGCATTTTGGGAGGATGTTTCAATCTACAAATGGTACAGGAACTGACAAATTCCAAAAATTATTGAAGAAGTTGAAAATTTAAAGGTTGAGGAATAGGAAACCCTTATACAAGTTGAAAGGTAATTGAGTAAGCTAAACGATAAACGTATAGAATACAGGGTGTTCCATTTAAAATAAGCCGAATATTTCAGTATGAATGTTCTACTAATTTAACTACAAAAAAGGAACACCCTGTAAAGAGATGTTTACTAATCAGTCAATAAATAGACCCTAGCAGCCCCAACTTAACAATTTCAAATGCAACTACCTCACTTGTGATACATCATTTTAAAGCCCTTTTCATTGCGAATACTGTGATGCATCGTTTTTAGAAATCGGTTGAGATTTGACAGAAGTATTAGCGAAAAACGAAAAGTTCACAAGCCTACGTACGCATTGTAATTTATACACAAATGCCCTGGTTTTTTAAGTTTTTTATGTACTAAACACTACCTCATCATCTATTTTTAATGATATGTCAATCAATTTACAAAAAAGTCACAAATAAAAAAGCTTCAGCAAGCAATAAACAAGATGTATCTAATGTATTGCTCAAAATGACCACCGTTAACTCGCATACAAGAATGCAGCCTATTTTCAAATTCTGTTCGAACATTACTCAAGACATACGATGTTGTTAATCGGCATTCTTCTACAATTCCCTGTCGTAACACATCTAGTGTTTCAGGCTGCGTGGTGTACACTCGTTATTTTAAATTACCCCACGGAAAAAGTCCAAAGGGAATAGATCCCAGGATTTGCATGAAATTTGGTACCTAGAGGTTTTTTATGATCATAGTTTTTTTGTATCTTCCAGAGGGCGCCACCAGCAGCCCTTTGTCTACATTTAAAGCTCCATAACTTGTTTCTGCCTCGGTATATCAAATATCTAGTCAGAAATTCTTATTCACTGGTATGTTTTCTTCAAAAAAGGTATACTTTGTAGATGTCGCTTCGAGCATCCGTTTCTGTGATAATCGAATTTGAATGTTTCATTACGTACTAAAATTCACCATAGCCCCCGTTCACACTTTATCCAGGCTTAGGACAGGTCCAAGAAGTTTATGGACAACCGGCCGACAACAGAACCTTACGCAACAACATAACATAAGAATGAAGAATGAACTGGCAAAGAACAAGAGGAATAGCATACAAAGTCAATGACAAACGTCCAAAACAGCAAACTTTTATTAAATTATAAATTGTTCAATTAAAAAAAGTCACAAAAAAAAAAGCAGCAAATAATAAACCAGATCTATTTAATGTATTGCTCAAAATGACCACCGTTAACTTGCATACAATAATGCAGCCTGTTTTCAAATTCTGTTTGAACATTACTCAAGACATACGCTGTTATTAATCGGCATTCTTCTACAATTCTCTGACGTAGCACTTATAGTGTTTCAGGTTGCGTGGCGTACACTCGTGATTTTAAATGGCCCAACAGGAAAAAGTCCAAAGGGGATAGATCCGTAGATATCGGTGGCCATTCGACGGTACCTCTTCTGCCAATCCAATGCTCCGGGAAATGGTTATCCAAGAATTGCGGCACAGCAAGAGCGTAGTGGCGGGAGGGGGCGCTCCATCTTGTTGGAAAGTTATTTCATTTTCTATTAAGTTGTTGTTACTTCCCAACAACTCTGTTATCATAGGATTAACTGTACCATCCAATAATTCTAAATAGGTGTTTCCGTTGAGATTACCTTAAATGAAAAATGGCCCAACTATATAGTCGCCCAAACAATCAATTTTTCCGGAGTCTGAGTATGAAATTCGCGGATTAAATGAGGTAGTATCACTCCAGAGCGACAGTAACATCCATTGTAGAGAAGATTTAGATTCAATAGAAGTTGTTCACTAAAGTATTCGCAAAATTGGTTACGGCCATCAAAGTCATCTTCATGTAACTCTTGAACCAGTATTACCTTAAATGGATGAAATTTGTATTTTTCCAAATTCGATGCACCCTGGAACAGGATACGCCAGAATCTTGAGACACAGATTTAATCGACTGCTTATTGTCCATCTGTATGTTACCCAAAACTGCCACTTTAACTGTTTCATTTCGAACTGGGCCAATTACTTCTCGTTTCTTGTTTAAAACCGAATCCGTTGCAACGAATCAGTTGTTTAACGTACTGGTGGCTTTTTCCTGGGTGATTCGTATTGAAAACTCGTGTTGCCGCTTTAGCGCAATCATGATTTCGATAATAAATAGCAACAATTTCTACCCTTTCCGCGATAGAATAAACCATTTCAAAAACACATTTACACTTTCAGCAACAGGCTGAAACTAACGGTACCGTGGTTACAAGCAAAAAACATAGACTTTTTATGACAGTGACAGTGTTACTTTAATAAGAATGTTTGAATTCGTATAAATTTTTCTTTGTTTTGCTTCAGCCTTTTGATTTTTGACTTTCTTGTAAACTGGTCGACACATCTTAAAAAATATCTGGTGTGGAACACCACACGACCTTCCAACCTACAAAATGGAAATTAAAAGAAATGAAATAGTCTTAATAACATTTTTTTAGGGTAACTATGCAACCTCTTTTATAAGAAGCTAATAATCGTTTAAAGCTTCATGACAGACAGAGGTTAATAGACACCTAGATGTTAACTTAAATTAAAAGAAGTGAAATAATTTCAATTTCAATTTTTTTAGGATAACTATGCAACCTCTTTTTCATATGTTCATAATGAATACAGGCAACACTGTAAAAACAAGAACAGTAATCTATGTCAGTATGACGTTTAAAACTGTTTGTCAGATAGAGATTCATCGACATAAATACCAGTTAACGTAAAAAAAATTTCCAAGCCGCCCGTTTTTATAATAATATCGATAATACAGCTTCAGCATTTTCAATCATATTTATTTAATTTTTACATTTATTACGCTTTACATTAAAAAACTTTATAAAGAAAATTTATGTAAAATTAAATTTTCTTTTAAAAATACGTCTACACTTTTTCTTATTCAGGTAATGAAAAAAAATTAAACTAACAATTAATTCTACCTTAGGAATTTTTGCCGCTAAATTACGCGTCATATCAAAAAATTGCACAGAACATAATTAATCGATATGTTTAAGGTCTATACCCAGGTATTTTTATATCTTCGAAATATGCAGCTGTTTTAGAAATATTTGATAAAAACCAAAAACTGCCCATAATAAACCCCCCTCACCGCTGCTGGATTTCTCCGAAAATCTAATCAGCTCTAAGCCAAATGAGAATAAGCTTAATTACAAAATTTTAAGTACGTAGGTATTTTCGTTCTGGAGTTATCGTGGATATTAACATACATCCACACACATAAGTCGATTTAGCGAGAGTGAAAAAAAAGTCGATTGCATAACCTACACCTACATAGGTATGTAGGTTGGTAGGTAATATGTGATGAGGTCGTGTGTAGTACGTAAAAAACTTAAAAGAAACAGGGCATTTGTGTATAAATTATAACGCATACGTTGGTTTGTAAAGTTTTCGTTTTTCGACAATAATTCTGTCAAATCTCAACCGATGTCTAAAAGCGGTGCATCACTGTATTCGCAATAAAAGGGATTTAAAATGATGTGTCACAAGTGGGATAGTTGCATTTGAAATTTTAAAGTTGGGACTGCTAGAGGGAGGGATGGACATATCGAGTTGGCTCCCGCCAAGAACAAAAATCGACTGATTTCGGCGAATTTAGAGATATTTTTCGGTTTTCTGAATATGCCGATATTCATTATTATTATGGTGTTGCCCAAGGGAATGCGAGTAAGGCTGATAGACTGTATGCAGCTGCTTTCCCAGAAGAATTCATCCAGAAAGGAGAGTTTTCTCTAGAGTACACACTGCTCTAAGAGAGAGAGAGAGAGGATCTTTTAGGATCCTAAGAGATCAAGAGGAATTTCATAATGTTGAGAGGATTGACGACGTAATCCAGCATTTCGAAGCAAATCCTGAGATTAGCTTGCGGCGGTCATCCAATGTATTGCAGATGCCACGAGAAACAATACGGAGAACTCTCAAGGCTGACGGAAGACGTGCGTATCACGTGACGGGAGTTCAAGAACTTTTAGATGGAGATCTAGGTCGGCGGATTGAGTTTTGCCAATGGTATCTCAATTCAGTTAGGAATGATCGAGATTTCCAAAAAGCAATCTTGTGGACGGATGAGGCTATCTTTACAAGGTCAGGCATATTCTTCATTTGAAAACATGACTCAGGAAGCAAAAACTAACACGAACAAGAACAATAATAATAACAAGAACAAGAACGACTCAAAAACTAAATTACAATATCACTACAACAGAAAGAATTCGTATTGAAATCAGCAAAACTGTAATAGCAAACAAATTTTGACAACTAACTTACTAATGTCAAGTCGTTGCTACGGTGATGAAAAGATATCAGTAAAGAAGACGTATTTTTTGCCGTAAATGTACAGATTGATTGAAAAGTGAGGGACAAATCGTCAATTCTCATCTACTCTACCATATTTTTGAAGGTAATTTTATGCTATAAAATTTTTTCCTGAGGTGTATTCCTGTAACAATTCAGTAATTAGTACGTCAACCATAAGTTTTTTTCATGTCGTTGTGAAGCTTATGAAAAAAGGAAGTTTTTCCTTTATCGGCCATGTATCAAATCCATCTCCATTGGAAAAATATTCCTCTTGGAAATTTGTCTTGGTATTTGAAAAAAAATCATTTCTGAATTCATTATGTCATTAATAATGTTGAATGATGAGTTTGTCTCGAATGAATTCAATATTCTTTAAGGCAATTTCATCTTCTACAAATTTCTCCTAATGTGTTTTCTTGTAACTATTCTAGTTTGGAAGATACAGCGTGATTTAAAAAATAAGTCCACGAAATAGAAAAAATTAAAAAAAAGTGAACATCTTGGAAACCATCAACAATAGACACCCTGTATTAACGTTTTTTGTTCCTTTTGGCCAGAGGAATCAGCTGTTTTCGTTTTGGCCATCGAGTTTGGGTCACTCTGTATATATATATATATATATATATATATATATATATATATATATATATATATATATATATATATATATATATATATATATATATATAGACACACACACACACACACACACACACAGGGTGTCCTATTAGTGTGTGCACGGCAAATAACTTAAAAAGTATTAGATAGAGAAAAAATTTCTACACAAAAATTGTATAGTTTTTAGAGATGTACAATCGGGAAATATTAGTAAATATACAGGGTCGTCCAAAAACGTGTGACGTACCAAACATATAATTTCTTTAATGAAACACCCTATACATTTTTGTATTTTTAAATTCGGCCTTTTTTCCTGATTCTAAAAATATACGGTTGTCATACCTGATATCGAATGGTTTAATAGATATGACCATGTTTTATTGCAATTAAAGGTTAATTTAGTTAATTACAATTATTTCAACAATTGAAAACAAACAATTGTACTGATTATGTAACAAAATAGTACATATGCTCTATTTTTCAAAATTACTTTCATACAGGGTGAACAAGAATATCTATTTTAAAAGTTCTGAATTTTTTCAAATAGAACACCCTATATATTATTGCATGTTTGGAATCAGCTATCTTTCGTGATTCTAAAAATGTATGCATTTGATAATTTATACCGTAGCAATCAGAAGTTATGCCATTATTTTATGGAAATTGCGGTAAATTGAATATTAATGCATCTTAAATTGTTTCAAGTTTTAAACAGAACTCCTTGTATGCAAGTAAAGTATCGGTGAAACAAGTCTGAAACAGACAGACTTTAATTGAAATAAGCAAGTTAAATCCAAAATGAAACCCTGCACTATAAATTTAAACTAAAGTCATTACTAAACTAAACTTTTTCTCCAACCACCTAAATAAGACGCTATATTGTGACAGTATTTCGTACCAAAAGTGGCTGATTTCGGAATCCTTCGGGTCTCCATGGTAACCGCACAAAAAGTAGTTTAGATTTTGTCCTAGTACAAAATAGTATATTGAGTATCAAGAACAGTAAGGGACGTTCACCCGTCGACGGCCATGTTTGGAGGCTGAGCGATATCGAAACCTCCAATTTGGCCGGAGACCAGTATGTTCGTGATGCTCATACTATTTTTTGCACGATTGTATTAAATTTACCACAATTGAAATTATTTCATTTCTACTAAATAAATGAAAAGTCAAAAGTGACGTTTTAAATAGAAATGTCCAAATTTCTTGTTCTTATTGTTATGAAATATAGTATACCTATATAATTTTACGTTGGTAAGTAAAAGATGTCGGTATGTAAAATACTTACCGACGAGTTAGGCCTCGCAGCCAGTAAAAATATCCTACTGTCTTGGAAACAGATAAACGAAAATAAACGAAAAAGCTTAATCGTGCAAAAAGTAAGTTAACTTTCACTAAATACGAGGAGAGATTTTTAAGTTATCTACCTGGCTATGAAGGAAAACAAATATATAAAAACAAAAAATTTATTTTTCTACATAATTTCCTCCTACATTAACACATTTAGTCCAACGTCTCTCCAGTTGTCCTATACCTTCAGAAAAAAATTCATTTGTTTGGTCCTCAAAGTAATCCTGTACTTCTTGTTGAAGAGCTTCATCCGACCCAAATCGTTTACCTCGTAAATGTTTTTCTTAATTCCTGAATAAAAAAAAGTCGCATGGTGCTAAATCCGGGCTATACGGAGGGTGGGCGAGCTCTACAAAGCCGCACTGATTCAAAATGCCCTGCACGATGCGCGACTTGTGAACGCGACAGTTGTCATGAAGCAATGTCTTTTCACGATGCGAGTTCGGCCGTTTTTTAAATTGTGTTTCCATAAGCTTCAGTGTTTATTGTACGCCCTCTTTCCACGTATTCCACTAACAAAACACCCTCAGAATCCCAGAAAACAGTTGTCATCAACTTTTTTCCCAAAAATTGTGTCTTTGCTTTCTTCAGCGGTGGGGAGTCTGTGAACCCACTGCATCGATTTCTGTTTGCTAGGGGGATCCCGGTGATAGACCCACGTTTCGTCACTAGAACCAATTTTATACAAAAAGTCACTGTCTTGCGCCAAAGCCGCCAAATTGTCTCGGCAAATTTGTTCCGTGCATTGTTTTTGCTCTGGTATGAGCAACTTTGGAATCCAGCGTGCAGATACTTTTGTCATCCCTAAATCCTCATGCAAAATTGTTAATGCAGTTGTTTCCGATATGTTGAGCAACCACGGAAACCTTTGTTACGCATTTGTGGAGGATGTATTTATGGTCTTTGTAGAACTCGAATGAGATATTTGAAAATAATTGAATTTTCTGATTTTCGTTTTTATTTTTTTCTGACCTTATTTAAAGAGCTGTCAAGAAAAGAAGACCACATTTTCATTACCCCTTTACTAGCTCTACTTAATGCTGTTATTCAATTTTTGATACGTTTCGTTTGTTAGCAATCATCATCAACTTTATTTTTTTAAATACACGAAAAAATTATTTTTACCATGTTTAAATTCTCTCCTTGATTCTGAATTCAACGATATATCACACTTAATATTTTTGATACATTTCGGATGAGAAAATTCATAATCAATGTAAAACATCGAAAACGTACAGTTAAAACTAATACTAGAAACATTAGAAAACTGTAAAATTATTATAAAATTATGTTTTGTAATTTTAAATGATAGGCAAATAAAAAACAAATTTATTTTAAAGGTTAATAAACTCACAAAAGGTGTTCAAAAAGATTCCCGTTATTCTCTAAACATAAATAGCATCTTCTAACTGTAGCATCTAAAACATTCTTCAGCATTTGAGGAATAATACTAGCAAACGCGTATATATATATATATATATATATATATATATATATATATATATATATGTAACAACTCTTTTTAGTGTTGTATAAAATATACCTCAATTTAAGATCTTTCCTCCATTTAGTTCTAAATACAAGAAAATTTTAATTATTGAAATATTGGTATGAGGTGGGCAACTTAATTTGCATATCTTCATAGTGCATATTTTCGTAGAGATTTACATTCCCATAAACTGTTTTCTAGTCATTGAGTTGCGCAATGCATCGTGACTGAATTTTATAAGCAACGCGTCTGCGTTAATCTGCTGATATCTTGTACACATGACCTCATCATCTACTTCGAAATCCTCCATTTTGACTTCCTGTTTAATGTCAAAGCATGAAGCTGCTTCTTTTTGATTTTATTTAAATTTATGTGAAAAACGCCATCAATTTGGTGGTAAGAGATATTTTTAATACATTTACATAAAATTTAAAGCATTTTGTTCTTTTTAGGCGTTTTTTCTTGACGTTTTTCTTTTGGGTTTTTTCTTGACGTTTTTTTTTCTTTACGTTTTAATAACGTTTTTACTTTAATTACACGTATATCATTACTTCAATTTACAACGTAATTGCATCTTAAGTACGCATTTGAATTTATTGTTGCGTACATTTTTCGTTTTATGATCGCAAATTTTTTTGGGAATGGATACATCCAAATAATGCAATAAGAAGTGGATTTAAAAATTTGAAGAAGAAATTATACTGATTTTTAAAAGATAATTCAGTTTGGGGTGTGGCTGATAACATTATGTCAAGATTGCACCATGATGACGCAAGAATGACTTCATCCTGTTAATCTCTCCGTATTCATATTTAGATACCAGTGGTTGTCAAAAAAGAAAAGTTTGTGTACAAAAATTTATAAGGTATTTATGTAGTGTTTTATTTAGTACTTTAAGAATAATTTTAAGACCATCATAATTTCATCATTACATTTAATAATCAATAAACATAGTCTGTATATTGTTATTTTTTTTTACATTTGTGCAAAGTCGGTTTAATTGTCCCGATAATTTAAAAAAAGACAATTTGGCGCCCGAGATAACTTCATCTTTTTACATTCTTTATTATTAATGGTAAGTGGTAATTAAGCAAATCATTTTAGTGAACCAACCCTATTAATCTACCGATGAGCCAAAGGCACAATTATAAGTGGTGTAAGGTTAGTATTTTTTGGAGAACTTATTATTTCATTAACTTTATAACTTTTAATTACTTTTTATTAATATTCAAAATTTATTATACGTTACACATTATTTTTATTACAATATATATATATATATATATATATATATATATATATATATATATATATATATATATATATATATATATTGTGTTATATATATATATATATACAGGGTTGGGCAAATGTGTGGAAACCCCTCATTTCTGGCGTACTAGGATTTGCAGCAGCTACACCAATTTTCGAGATATGACGTCATCGCTTGTTTTTTTAAATGGGTGACCCTGTATATTTTCGCATTTTCAGATATATCGTTTTTCTCCAATTATAATGATATATGGTTTGGTAGGTATGCGACTTGTCGTTTTTTAAATATTAAATAAAATAATAAAATGAGAGATCGCTGTCGCTGTACTATCTAATAAAAAATATTCGTTTTTTTTGTTGTTGCCATTGTTATTTCTGTAACATAGCTCAAATATTTTGTATTATTGTCAGTTGCTGTTAATTCCGTCAGATAATTTCGGTGTAAAGTATTAGTATTGTTTTCTAATCATGGTTGAATTAAGTGAACGTGAGCGTATTTTGTTGTTAATGATGGTTGGATTTGGAGACAGGCAGAGATCTTTAAAAGATGCATGTGCTATTTTTAATGCAACATTTCCGGAGAGAAATCCTCACATTTCCAAATCAACGGTTTCGAAGGTTGTGCGGGAATTTCACGAAACTGGAAGTGTTAGAAATCGACCAAAATCAGGTCGAAGTAAATCGGTTACAAATGAAGATATGGCACTTGATATTATTCTTGATGCGCAAGTAGAACCGATAACTTCAGTACCAAAACTGGCCTTACATCACGATATTAGCGGTAGATCGGTAAGAAGGATATTGTCCACAAATCATCTCCATCCGCATAAAATGCATTTAGTACAAGAACTTAATGAAGATGATCCTGATAGAAGAATGCAGTTTTGCCAGTCAATGATGGATCACATTGAAATGAATGGCAATTTTCTTAATAATATTGTCTTTTCAGATGAAGCAACATTTCAACTGAATGGTTTTGTCAATCGACATAACTGTCGCTATTGGTCTGACCACAATCCTCACTGGATGGAAGGTCACACCCAATATCCTCAAAAATTAAATGTATGGGCGGGTATAATTAGAGGACACATAATTGGACCATTCTTTTTGAGAGACAATTTAAATGCTAATCGGTATTTACAGTTGTTGCAGGAGCAAATTATTCCAGCATTAGTTCGTTTATTTCCGAACCAGGAGAATCCTGAACGACCCTCAAATGAAATTTGGTACCAACAGGATGGAGCTCCGCCTTATTATAGAGTTGACGTGCGTCAATATCTTAATGAAATATTTCCGGGGAGATGAATAGGTCGAAGAGGACATATTGAGTGGCCACCGCGTTCGCCAGATTTAAGTCCTCTAGACTATTTTCTATGGGGTCTATCTATTGTGTATACGATCAAACCTCAGTCGTTAGAAGAATTGGAAGACCGGATTAGGGTGGCTGTGCAAGAAATCTCACAGCAAGCCATTCAAAACTCCGTAAGAGCCTTTGCTAACCGAATAGGACACTGTCAAGGTGCTGAAGGTCTCCAATTTGAGCATTTACTATGAATATTTACTCAAAATGAAGCGCTCAATTTTTGTTGTAAATCAAAAGTTCATTAAAATTACTAAATAATATGTATCTTCTTCATTGTATTATTTTAGTTAATATTTAAAAAACGACAAGTCGTATACCTACCAAACCATATATCATTATAATTGGTGAAAAACGGTATATCTGAAAATGCGAAAATATACAGGGTCACCCATTTAAAAAAACCATCGATGCCGTCATATCTCGAACATTGGCGTAGTTGCTGCAAATCCTAGTACGCCACTGAATAGATCATAAAATTCACATTAACTTTTGTGAAGGTCTTTTTTTGATACAATCAATAGTTTAGCCACAAATAAGGGGTTTCCACACATTTGCCCAACTCTATATATATATATATATATATATATATATATATATATATATATATATATATATATATATATATATATATATATATATATATATATATATATATATATATTTTTTTCTTTTTTTCAATGAGGTACACTAAATGAAAAAGACACAATCAAGGGCTAGTTACCCATTTGTATATAAATATGCATTAATATTTAACGGTTACACTTAAAAGTCTGAATTGTATCTAAATATGAAATTTTGAATATTTGTAATAATATAACATCATACATTGGTAATATTTTATATTTATGTCTATGAGATGAGTTCAGTAGCAATCACGCTACACGTCATACAAAATCAACTCATAAGCATTTTGTAAGTTCATTTTAGTTCTGCTTAACAATTTGACAATTGTAAAAGATAACCTTATTAGAGATTATTCGGGAATGGCCAAGATAACCGGTTTTAAGTAATTTTACTTCAGTCTTTAATTCTAAATTTTGTGCTATAACTACACTCCAGGATTTGATTTGTAATATAAATATAGGAAGATGACCCTGGAAGCTATTAGATATCAAGGCAATACATTACACATATTAGACCAACTGCTTTTGCCATCTACATCTGAATATATCCAGATAAAAGATGTAAAAGATGGGTGGAAAGCTATTCATAAAATGCAGGTGTGTAAAGTTACACTTATCTTTGTTTACATATGGCTATATTACTTTGACTTGCAGGTTCGAGGTGCACCTGCAATTGCAATCGTAGGATGTCTAAGTTTAGCTGTCGAACTTCATAATATGACTCTTAGTTCTAAAGCCGATTTATTAGAATTCACTAAAAAACAATTAAATTATCTAATTACATCTAGACCTACAGCAGTTAATATTAAATTGGCTGCAGATGATTTAATTTTATTAGCGGATCAGTTATGCTTAGATTCATCTGTTACTGTGGATGACATGGTAAAAAGGTAAGCATATATATTTATATATTATTTACGTATTCTCTGATACAAAATTAAAAATATTTCATTTAAGTATGAAGTTTTAAGAGGATTAGGGTAAGGGTTTATCTTTTTCATGGTTTTATTAATTGAGGATTACAGTTTACGCATAATCCATTCAAATTGTTTCTAGATTAAAATTACCAATTAAATTAAAATTTGATATATATTATTTATTAATATTTAATTAAAATTATATTGAAAATTATTTATTTATGTGAATATTAGAATATGTATCATACATATACAAATTAAATAACGTGTCCTCGGTAGTATAGTGGTCAGTATCCCCGCCTGTCACGCGGGAGACCGGGGTTCGATTCCCCGCCGGGGAGACCCATTTTTTGGTGCTTTATGTATAGGGCACAGAATATAGAAGCTACGCTAATCAGAAGTTCGTCGCGACGATTTTTATGGGATTAAGCTTCGAATGGATTAAGTGTTCGTTGGCGCACGTCTACGCGCATTTTTTCAATATGGCCGATTCATGGTTTGTTTACTTGTGCGAATTTTGAGAATTTTATCATTTTCTTTTATTTGATGTAGTAATTTAGTGAGAGACAATGGCAAATTATTGTTGTTTTACTGACTGTGGCACCAACAGTCGTAAAAACCATGATTTGAGTTTTTTTTGCAATTCCTAATCATCCAATAAGGTATGGTACACAAAATTTCAATGTTTTATATTAAAATATGATTTTTATTATGAAATAAAGGCAACTTCAATGGTTGGAGAAAATTGGAAGGTTAGAATGGCTGTCAATCGAACCAGAAAAAATATCTCACAGAAGGGTTTGCAGTAAACATTTTGAAAATAAAATGTTGCTGGGCTTAGCAAAAGCAGGTTAAAAAAAGATGCAATCCCAACAATTTTCCAAAAAGCAGTTAGCGAGCAAGGTAAATTTTTAATTAAATGTTATACATTAATACATTTTATTCATTTATTTTTAAGTATGTTCCGGTTCACCGCAACCATCAACGTTTGGCATGATTTCGATTGAATCTTCTGACGTCTCTGTTGACTCCCATTTGGAATAAAATCCTTTGGATAGTAAGCTACTTATACAGGGTTTTCGTAAATGCTTTCAGAGCTCTTAACATTACGAAGCTATTGTGATGTAAGTTGGAACTTGGAGCTATTTGTTGGGGTACTACATTGAACAGCTATCAGAGCCTTTTCCCGATGTTAATATAGAATATAGAATATAGAAACATATATTACATCGTATTACACGATATGAAAACAAGCACCGTATTTGCAAAGGCAAGTCAATAAGTAGGCCGACTGTTTTAACTGAAGAAGTTGTTAATGACATTCAACAAAGAATGCAACAAAGTCCTAAAAAATCTATTCCGCAACTATCTAGGTACGATTAAATCTACTGCGGTTATGGAGCCAGAAATATGAACATAATTTTTTTACAGGTTTGTACACTGGTACTTGCTACAAAGCTTTAAAAAAGACATTACATATGCATCTGTACAAAATTTCTTCTGTACATAAATAACATGCATCTGACTATAATCTTTGAGTGCAATATTGTCAATGGTTCAATGAACATTTAAACAACAATAATTTATTTTTATTTTACAAAAGGTGCTCTAATGTTCACCATTGTATTTAGAAAATCAAGAATTGAATTTATTATTTATTGTTATTTTACAAAAGATGCTCACATGACCACCATTGTAGGACAGATTGTGGCAACTTGTTTATTAATTTAAAAATCTTGACTTTTCCATGCAGTCTTTGAAGCTCTCTGTTATGTTAAACGTAATGTATCTGTGCTTGTTTATCAATCTGATGTACATCACCATGACAGAAATAGATAATTTGAGGGTTAAATACTACAGATTGAAAAAATCTCAAAATAATGTATGTCACAAGTATTTTATAATTTAATACCACTTTGTATTAGAGAACTACTGCTAGTTGATTTTAAAAGCAAAATTAAATGTCTTGTAAATAATACACTTTATTTATTCAAAGAGTTTCCTAATAATTGTAAGTACCTTGAATGTTTGTAGGTTTGTAATTTATTTGTTTATTTTATTTTGCTACAAATGCCGGCGTAATGTGGTCTTTATAGCACGGAAATGTCATTGATGCTAAGCAGCATGATTGACGGCAAACACATGACATGATATATAATAGCAATATCACAGTATCTTAGTAACAACAAATTAGCCTACTGTCGATTTTATTTCACTGCACTTGCATTTAAAAACTTGCCGAAAATACTGAATCTTTTTAATATTCTGTTCCAGTTTCATGGTGCAAAATAAAATAAAACATTGTATGTACCACGGGCATAATTGTAGATTATGGCTGTCAGGAATATAAAAGCCCTCCGCTTCGCGTCAGGCTTTTAATATTCCCTCGAGCCATAATCTTCTGATTATGCCCTTAATACATAAATATCTATTATGTTTGTCATACAACTTTTTATATGTACCTATGTAATATGTTTTTTTTTGGACGAGTGTACTTAAGACATTTTGCACAATAAATATTATTAGAAAATCATGAATGGAATTTATTCTTTATTATTTTTCAAAAGGTTCTCAAAATGACCACCATTCATTTCTAGGCACAAATTAATTCTTCGCTTCATATTCTCAATTGGAGTTATATTTCTGTATTGGACTCCATATTTTGTTTATTTCTTGTTGTATTGCTGCTTCCAATTCTTTAAGAGTATGTAGTCGAGTTTTAAATATATTAGTTTTAATACCGTATAATAAGACGTAGCTTATGCCTTTTAAATAGATATTAACATCAGGAAAAGTCTCTAAAAACTGCTTAATGCAGGACTGCAACGAATAGCTCCAAGTTCCATCAGGGTTTCAGGTGCCACTACGGAAATGTGTCATTACAATAAAGGCATTACGTCACGTGGGGGTCAAGCATTTACGAAAACCCTGTACCAAAAGTTATGCTGGGTGACCCAATTTTAATTTAGAGAACAACTTCAGACATCCCCAAAACTGTCTTCTCAGTCTCCCAGAAAAAGAAAATTGAAAATGGAGATTAAAAATCTTAAAAGAAAATGCACTACATTTTCCCAATCGCCAGATCCCTCAAGGCATCAAATTAGTAAAGAAGATTTTATAAACTTTTTAAAAAACAACTTTAACTCGAGCTTAGCGAATTTTATCATAATGCAATTGAATTTATCGGGTAAATCGTTGAAAGGTCTTAGATATACAAACTACTTCAAACAATTTGCTCTAACTTTATATTTTCTTGGGCCTAAAGTTTATCAACATCTGCAAGAAACATTTTTTTTGCCTAGTAAGACAACCTTATGGAAAATGACATCCGAGTGGCATATTTCTTCGGGCATAAATGAGTTTATTTTTAAAACAATCTCCCTAAAAATTAGTAATTTAGAACCGGCTGCTAAAAGATACATAATTTCCATAGATGAGATGTCATTAAAAACTCATCTGTTTTACAACAGGGGAAAAGATTATATTACTGGTTTCCACCAAAATAATGGTTTTTGTACTTATGATCCAGCTAATTGTGCTCTAGTTTTAATGGCAAGGGGAATCAGACACAAATGGAAGCAACCTTTGGTATTTTTTTCATTCATAATTCATATAAGGTAGAATATTTAAAAGAAATTATAATGCAAACAATTCTAAAATGTAATTCAATCGAACTTGATGTGCGGGGCGTCGTTAGTGATCAAGGTTCCAACTTTTTAGCTTTCTCAAAGGAAATGGATGTGCTTCCAGAAAAACCATATTTCTACGTAAGAGGATCCAAAATTTATTATCTTTTTGATACCCCCCATCTCCTAAAGTCAACGAGAAACAATTTTTTATAATATACCTTTTTGATCGACGGTTGCAAAACAAATGCTGAATACATTAGGATGCTTTATGAATATGACAAAACTAAATTTAATAGGATGGTTCCTAAATTAACCGATGCTCATTTAAACCCCACCACGTTTCAAAAATTGAAAGTTAGTTTGGCTGCTCAGATAATGAGTAATTCAGTAGCCACCTCGTTGGAAACATTAAGTTCTGTTGGTCTTCTCCCCCAAGATGCTATGACTACTGCTACCTTTATAGGGAACGTCGACACTTTGTTCGATATTTTAAATTCTTCATCTTTGTCAGCACCAAAAATTTTAAACAGGACTTTTTTTGGCACTGAACAGCAAGTATCACATTTAAAAAAGATGTTTCAACTATTTCAAAAGTTGCAAGTTCTTGAAAAAAAAAGTAACTTCAAAAATAAAGTTCCTTAAGGGGTGGCAAATAACTATAAATTCAGTATTAAATCTATTCGATGATATAAAGGTCAATACTAAATTTAATTGCACTCGAAATTTAAATCAGGATAGCTTGGAAAATATGTTTGGAAGTATAAGAGCACAAGGGTGTAACGCAAGTAATCCTACCCCAGTTCAGTTCCAAAATACTTTTAGAAAAAGTTTTTATTTGAATTTTTTTAAAGATGTTGAAGGCGCAAATTGCACTTACGATTTAAACCAATTGCTTGTTAACTTTGTTTTTTCTGACGCTGGTAGGGTACGCGAGTTAATACAAACCGAAGAAGCTCCAAAAATTTTTAATAGTTTACTAAATATAACGTTTGACGAGTACTCCTCTTTGGGTGTTCCTGAATCAAATGCGCTTTCGTGGGTAGCCGGCTACTTAATAAAGAAATGTATTGATAAACATTCCTGTGATATTTGCCAAAAGTATTCAAAAAACAATACAAACCTCACTAATGAAACATTACTATGTTTTTATAGAGCATATGAAAATGCTGCAAGGGATACTTTCGGAAACTTGAGAATGCCACCTAGTGCTTTTTATATTTACATTTACGAGTTGGATGCTGTATTGTGCAAATCTTTCCCTATTTTAGCTATTCAAAATAATGTAGGAAATAAAATAAAATTAGAACTAGAAAAAGTGCCCTTTCACCACCCTTGTGATAACTTCCCTCAAAATTATTTAATATGCCTTTATACACGGATGCGGATTTTTTATACTTTAAAATATGCCAATAGAGACTTTAGTACACAAAAAGGAACGAAACAAAATAAAAAAAATTCTTAAGTTGCAACATGTGTAAAAATTAAATAATTAATAAACTTGTAATAACTTTTTTTGAACTTTTAAATTTTGTGCGATCCGCTTATATGACTTTGTGTATTTACTTTTGTTGCCCGCTTACTGGCAATTGTGAAAGGTATTATGCGCTTGGACGTTGTGCGAGTTCATACCGTGACCAAAGAATATTTACGTTAATATTCTTTGCCGTGACCATCAACATAAAAGGTGCCGCTACCGAGACGAACTTCTGATTAGCGTAGCTTCTATATTCTGTGGTATAGAGCATGTGTAAATTATAATCACTTTACAAACCGCCAGGTGGAAATCGGTCGATATATGGTTTAAATTATAAAATATAACCTCATTTTTAATTAAGTTTAAGTATTGTTTGTGATTGATTTACTGTTTTTTCTGTGTCCCCAAGTGTAGATGGTATATTACAATGCAAAAAAAAAGGAAAACTACTCTGTGTTTAAAGAATTAGCGGAACAGTACACGGGATGTTCTAGAAAAAAAACAGTGTTCTGTTTTTAAGTACTCTTTGGAATAGGTGTAATTTATGTATAACTGTGAAGCAGCTTAGAGAAATGGAAACAAAATCATTTGCACCATAATGATTAAACAATAATTAACTTTAGGTGTGACCTAAAGTCTATAACAATTATGCCCGTTTGCACCGATTCCAATTAAGTATTGCTTCATTTTAATCGGTAGGACTACGGTATATCGGGCAAAGTTGCCCCCTATACCTTCGTCGGACCTTGCTTTATTCATCACATAGTATATACATGTCATTCCTACCTAACTTAAACTAACTTATGTGCCTACATCAAGGACAGAATTGCTTGCAAGAGGGTTTCTTCCTTAGAAAATAAAAATTTTGACGTGATTTGGTTTAAACATTCTGGTCCTAATTTTGTGAAATTCTACTGTTGCATTTATAGGTCTCCTAATGACAGCAACTTTCAAGACTTCTTCGATTACCTTAGTACGAAAGTTAACTATCTCCTGTCTCAGTTTCCATCTTGCGATATCTCATTTGTAGGCGATTTCAATGTTCATAACTCTAATTGGCTTCAATTTTCATCTACTACAAATCCCGCTGGTCATAGTGCAGAAACATTTGCTATTTCATGTGATCTCACACAAATGATTTCTGAACCCACAAGAATCCCTGATAACCCTAACCATACTCCACATCTTCTAGATCTCTTTCTTACATCAAACCCTCTTGTTTATAAAACTTCCGTTCTTTCGCCTTTAGGTCTTTCCGACCATTGTCTAATAAAAATCATTTCTACTGTACCTAATTCCACTGTTGTTCGCAAAACCGATAGAACCTTGTGGTGTTTTAAGTCAACTCGATGGAGTGATTTACGGGATTTCTTTGCAACCTTTCCATGGCGTGAATATTGTTTTAAGTCGTCCTCTTCTTCGGACATCGCTCTTTCAGTATCTGAAGTCATCCTCATGGGAATGGAGTTATACATTCCGAAAAACAGTACCGTGTAGGTCATTCACGTTCCCAACCCTGGTTCAACAAGGCTTGTTCTGATGCAATATCTTTAAAAATAAATGTTACATTAAATGGAAATCTAATAAATCGGTTGACAGTCATGTAGAGTACGTTGGTACTAGAAATATCTGCAAAAGTGTCATCACTAAAACTAAAAAGTTGTTCGAACAACGAAAATGCAATGAACTAGCTACATATCCTTTAGGCAGTCGTAAATTTTGGTCTTTAGCAAAAGCCATTAGTAAAAACTTTCGAACATCTTCATTTCCCCCCCTGACATCTATTGACGGATCGGTAGTTGCTGATTCTGTAGACAAAGCCAACGTTTTTGTGGATTTGTTTGCATCAAACTCGTGTCTCAATGATTCTGGAAAAGATGTGCCCCTAGTCAACTCTTCTTCATACGTTATGAAACCAATTCATTTTCGGTATAAGTTCTTGGAATCGATCATCAGTAGGCTTGATCTCAATAAGGTGACTGGCCCAGATGGTATCCCAGCTATTGTCTTAAAGAAATGTTCCCCCGAACTAGTACCAGTCCTATCTAAGCTCTATACGATCTCTATATCTTCTGGGAATTCCTTCAACATGGAAGTTAGCAAATGTTCAACCTATTCCCAAAAAAGGTGATAAGACCGATCCCTCAAATTACAGACCAATTGCCATCACTTCCATTTTATCTAAAATCATGGAAAAAGCCATCAATCAGCAACTGCTCACGTTTCTTGAAACTAACAAACTCCTTAGTGACCATCAATATGGGTTTAGGCAAAGTCGTTCAACAGGCAATCTTCTTTCATATGTGACCCAAGTTTGGAACAATACAGTAGAGCAGTCCGGTGAAACAGTTGTAGTCGCTTTAGATATCTCAAAGGCATTTGACCAAGTTTGGCATAAGTGTTTACTTGCCAAACTCACCTCGTTTGGGTTAAATGATGCGCTCATCAACTGGGTTTCTAGTTTCCTTGATGAAAGACGAATACGAGTCGTAGTTGATGGCTTTTTTTCAAAAGAAGTTAGCATTAACGCGGGCGTACCACAGGGATCCGTTATAGCGCCTACACTTTTTCTGCTGTACATAAACGACCTTATTTCTTCAACAACTAACCCCATCCATTGCTTTGCTGACGATAGCACTCTTCACTGTAGTTCATCTCAGTCTACTCATAGTGATAATCCACCTTCTATGTCAAATCAAGAAGTTAAAGCTGAAATGGCAAATTCAATCAACAAAGACATTCAACGTATTCTCGAATGGGGAAGCAATAATCTAGTTAAATTTAATGCTAACAAAACTCAGTGTTGCCTTATGTCCGCCAAAAAGATCGATCATTTCCTGTTGTAAGTATGAATGGCTCAGTTCGTAAGTTTTCAGACTCTATTACTCTGTTGGGTATGACTGTATCTTCAAATCTCTCATGGGTTGACCATCTTCTGTCAGCTACCAAAACAGCTGCTCGTAAAATAGGCTTTTGTACAGATCTAAGCAGTACTTTACCTCTCGACAACTCCTTTTGCTGTATAAGGCCCAAATTCGGCCTCATCTGGAATATAATTCTCACCTTTGGGTTAGTGCTCCCCAATACGCTCTCGATATCGTTGATCGTATTCAAAAGAGAGCGATTAGGCTTATAAATGACCCGTCTTTAACTTCTCACATACAGTCCCTTGAGCATAGAAGGATGGTTTCAGTTCTTTCTTTGTATTATCGTTATTACAACGGCTATTGTGCTGGTGAATTACATTCTTTGATACCATCTCCGGCTATCTTTGCGAAAAACACTCGGTTCGCTCAATCACATCATCAGTATGCAGTACAAATCTCCACTTGTACCAAACGGGCGCAATCCACATTTTTCTACACGGCTTCTAAACTCTGGAATGATCTCCCTAGTTCCTGTTTTCCTCTCACTTATGATATGAGAAAATTTAAGGTAGCTGTTCATAGGCATCTATTGGCAATTCATTATCCCTCTATCCATCCTCCTAAGTGTTCCTGAGTGCTTTAGCACGATAGGCCTTATTTAGCCTGTTCAGGTCCACAATCATAAAAAAAAAAAAAACTTAAGATATGCAACAATATATATATATATATATATATATATATATATATATATATATATATATATATATATACTACTTGAATTTAAGTTCATTTTACTCAACACAACACTGTCTTCGGCCTCTTGTGCCTCGTGGTGTTGCTGGAGTCGTAGTCCCATAATCCCGCGATGGCTGGATTTGGGTGGGCCGCTAGTACCTTCTCCTGGTTGGCTGCGGCGGTTTTCATGAAGTCCGTGAGGGTCGGACGTATCGCTTAGCTTAAGCTGTTCTTATATATAAGATGGTTCGTTAGTTACCTTTTGTTTGTACCGACGTTCCTTTAAGTATTACTAAAGTAAGTCATTCATTGAAAGTTGGCAACAGCGCAAAATTCTAGTAATATTTTATGTTAATTGTTATTAATCACATGCACTTGCATCTTGCAAATTTTGTGGTTACCTTTACAAAGCAACCACCGCTTTGTGGTTATATTTTAGTTTTGATGTTTACAAAGTACAAAATTGTACCGTAAATAAAAAGTGTTTTGTGTATTCTGTGAGAGGAACTAATGAAATAATGAGGGATAAGGAAAATAAAGAACAGGTAACGTGATATTTGTAATGCAATATAATATAATGTAGTATTTTTATGTTCTAGAAGAAACAAAGATATGCCAATTTCCGAGATGAGGACAAAAACCTATTGTACAGTATTATCTATCAGTTTAAGAACATAATTCAAAACAAAAAAACAGATGCTATTTCAAATCGGGACAAAGCTCAAGTCTGGGAGAAAATTACAAAACAATTTAATTCTAGTTGTCTGAACATGATTGCATGAAATTCTGAACAATTAAAAATTTTTATAACAATCGAAAAATGGAGCTAAGAAAAAAAAATGTGCTGGGGAAAAACAACAATGTATCTAACTGGTAAGTAATATCCTGTGTTTTTTTTTTGGAATTAAATAGAATAACTTTAATATGAAAGGTGTGGTGGCAACGCCAACAAAGACGGAGGATGATCTCCTAAAGGGTATGGTGCATTCTGCTACAATCGAAGGTTTTTGTAATGAGTTTGATGGTTACAGGACAATACCAGGAAACTGCTGCACCTGACAAGGTCAGATTGTATTTAAAAAGCAATTAAGTTTCTAATAAAATTGGTTAGCAGGTAAATCCTTTTATCTTATCTTTCAACTTCTGAGGAGTGTCCAAATTCTGTAGAAGAAGATTGTGTAAGTACGTTATTATTGAAGTGTACTCTAATAACATTTATTACATATAACAGATTACTTCTGAAATCATTGTGTTACCACTTGAGGCACCATCTACATTTCCACAAGGGGAAAATCAATTAGTATGTGACCATATTAAATGTTAGTTTTTTAAAATTTAATTTCTACGGTAACAATTCAGTTCAATCGACACAATGGAACAACTACACTCCAGGGCGATTGACTATTCCCAAACATAAGGCATTGGTAAGAATGTAATTATTGATATTAAAAATTATCTTCATCTGGTTTTATAGGAAACTGGTAGTTGTAGGAGACCTGCAACAGTTATAAAGACTTTAACATCCTCTGATGTGGCTCAAAAATATGATAAATTTAAGAAGGGATGCTGCTTGGGAAGAAGAATAGAGAAGGAAAGGAAACTGGTGGATCTTAAAATCAAAATAAAAGAAGGAGAATTAAAGAAAATTCAATTGTAAAGTAGTCTTTATTAATAAAAAAATGTTCACAAATTGGCAAAACAGTTATTTACAAAATGATCTCTTGTTGTATTGAGTGGTAAATTTTCCTGTTGAGGAATCTGTTGAATTTGAGCCAGTTCAATTAACTGTCTCAATTCATTCTCATTAATTCCTTCAGCGGCTTCTTTTCATTATTTAACTTTGCAAAATTATGTAAAACACCAGTTGCAACGATTATCATTAGAACCGACTGTAACTTTAAATGTAGCCCGTATGCTAAAACAGGAAACCTTCTTTTCCAGGAACCAATCCATCTTTCTACGGTTTTCCTTGTGCGTATATGAGATTTGTTGTTCAGCTCTTGTATTTGGATGTAACAATGGAGTTAAGAAATAATTTCTTAGTGGATAGCCGCTGTCTCCTTTTATAATCAAAGATTACTAACAGTGTGAAACTTTCAAAAGTGATTCTTACCTAATAAAATACTATTTGGGAAATTTCCTGCTTCACATCTTGTTCTTACTCTATAACTATTAAAAATTATAGAATCATGAGCTGATCCTGGCCATCTGCTTATAATATCTAATATATATAAATTAGCATCGCATATGCCTTACACGTTAATTGAAAAATATGCCTTTCTGTTACGGAAAGTTTCGCCTTCATTTCCACCTGTTACAAGTTATGATTATTAATTTCATTTAATACGAAACATTTTATCACCGGGTGGCTGTATCTTTACATGTGTTCCATCAACGGCTCCAATTACTCTAGGGAATGAGGCTATGTCATAAAGGTCTCTGTTTCTCTTTAATTTCTTCTTCATTCTCTGGCAATTTTATAAACCTATGGTAAAGTCGAGCAATTGCTCTTGATGCACGGACAATAATTCTACTGACTGTAGACAGATGTATTCAGAAATAAACAGCTACACTTTGCAAGTGTCCGTTAGCGGCGTAATACCTCAAGCATGTTAATAATTAATTTATTAGTGAAATGCTGTTATTTCTAAAAATAAAGTGAAACTTGTTTTTCATATTTTTGGTTGTACTTACATGTCATTCGGATATTCTATTTCATTTTCAACTAATATTAATGAATTTAAAGTGGTGCCCTATGTCAAACTGAAAAGGCATATAATAAAGTAAGCATAATAATGAGACTAGAAAATGTAAATACCGAAATCTTCTGTAAAATCCTAACTCATCCAAATCTTCAAAATAACTTGGTCTGGGATAGATTTGACGAGGAAATCCAAAATCTATTATTTCTAAAATGTCTAAATCGTCCTTGAATATATCATCAACTTCTTCAATTTTCACCATTTTTAAACTGAACACATCCACAAATGTGGAAAGATCTAATTGAAAACTGTTTTAAGCAAGGACTTCAAGTCTTCAGCTTCAGCGACTTATTTTTAAGTTGTTCTTCAGCAGAATTAAGATTTTTGTCGACGACAGCACAGTATAATAATAAATTTATTATTATACTGTGACGACGGTGCAAAGTTATTTAACAACTTAAGTATGTGTTGTTACTTAAGCATTGCTTAACTGATACGGTGCAAACGGCCATTAAGACAATGGATTTTAAGACATACTTAATGTTAAGTACAGTTTAATTTTTAGGATGCAAGTGGTCATAAATGAAAGATTGTACCCAACCATATATGTATATAAGTGAAAAACCCAAACAACATTTTTAAACTATTCTCTCTTGTCGGTTGTCAAATTACTGGCTAGTACTAGATGGTTTACAGAAAGAAAAGGTAGAGGTAGAAATGGAGAAAGGGTGATATCTAGCTATGAAATTATTAAATAAACCTGCTGTATCTAATGATATTTTTGATAAAAAATTTAGAAGGTGATAAAAGATGGATCAATTGTTTTTGCCAAAGAAAGTTTCTGTGTGGAACAGAAAAAGAATTTAAATTACGAACTGAAATTACCCTCCTAACTGTAGAAGTGGAAAAGTTAAAATTCTGTAATTTAACTGCGAATATTCAGTAAAAACAGTACTGTTGACAGATTATGAACATATTGCTGCATTTTGTGTTTGGCATAAAACACTTTTGTCATGTCATCCTTCAACTGTACCTTCTTTGCTATCTTTCCCTACAAATTTCACTTTCCTTTATTATTTCTCTGTTCAATACCATATTTTTCTTTTGAGAATTCATACTTTATTTCATCCATCATATATTGCTGCATTTAGAGACATTACATGTTCAATTCTGTGATGTAAATATTTAGTAAGTACTGCTGTTTTGTAATTTAAACATTTCCACAGTAATAAATACAGAATTAATTAATGCTTAGGTACCTTTTCTGTGTAGGTACTTTTACTCTTACTTGTTATTTTATGACATATCTTCTAAATTTTTAGATTTTTATGTGTTTTGTTACTGATTTGATGAACTGGTAGCTATCAGTCACTTTCTTTAATATCTTTTTGAAGTGGAAACTTATGAAACACAAGCCTCTTATTATTTAGATTGATAACCAAAGAATATTGTGGTACACAGCAATTGTAAACCATTTCCAAACCGTCATTTTGAAGTGGGGTATTTATAAAGTTAATCCTGTAATTCTATTTATATTTGAGAAATAATTAGGATTTTGATACGTACCCAAAGCAAATGAGATTTTTATAAGCAACTCCGTAATTGTGTTAGTGCTTCCATATGTAACGAGTAAAAAGCATTCATAGCAATATTTTAAAAAGACTCTTGAGCAGTTCAAAAAAGTTTTGGAGCACTAGTCGATTGATAGGTTTACATACTAAAAAAGAGATACAAGATATTCCAGAAAACTTAAAAGAAACCCAATGAATTAAACAAGCATTTTATAACGCCATCTCTGAGTTTCGCTAATCCCAACACAGTCAACTACTATAATTCTTATGTGAGCAGGTTATCGACTATGTGTTAAAAGATAAATACGAATTCTGTGGGTATCGATGGTATATCAATCAAGGTGATCATGCTAATTGTACCATACTGTATTGATTTTATTGTTCATGTAATAAACGGTTCTATTGTAACCGGCTGTGTATTTACAGTATGGAAGCAAGCGTACTTCAATACCTAAGTACAAGTTTTAACGAATTACGCCCAGTTGGCATTGTACCGGTTCTTTCTAAAGTTCTAGATCTAGAGAGACCAGTGTATTATCAACAAATAAATCATGTTAATAACAACAACTGATTGCCTTTGAAACAGTTTGCCTCCAGACAAGGACATAACCCAGTTATGGCTCGTACAGACCTGGGGGATAAAATTGGGGTAGCCATTGACGAGTCAAAAGTTTCTTGTCTAGTTTCACTAGATTTTTCCAAGGCCTTAGACAGTATTGACCATACCGTGCTTTTTGCTAAACTTACATTCTACGGTCTTTTTAATATGGCTGTTCAATGGTTTGTCAGTTATTTTACTGCAAGGTACCTAACTGTAAAGTTTCATAACTCAACCCAGTTGTTACTTTCGGGTCCTCTCCTAATTACAAAAGGTGTTCCCCAAGGGTCAATACTTGGTCCCATTTTATTCAATTTTATCTGTGATTATTCTTTAGTGAACTTCTCTTGTCACTCTTTTGCTGACAATAACCAACTGTATTTTAAATTTTATACCAATTCAGCCTTAAACGAAGTAAATATGTAAACAAAGACTCAATTCTTCATCCGTTTAAATTCATAATGCCTAAATCTATAAAATTAAAACTTGTTGAGTCTTTAATTATGCCTTATTTTGATTAATCTGATGCTATTTTGATATGATCCTGGTCTTCACAAAGCAACTACTATCGAATTCAAAAAGTACAAAATCGTGTACACGCTACGTAGGTAACATTAAGCGGCGTGAATACGTCGCCCCACTTTACAAGTCGAATTCAATTCTTAAAATGGCTACTAGACACCAGTTTCATCGTTGCTGCTTCGTTCACAATTTTCTAAAAAAAGGTAAACCACTATACTTGAGATCCAAACTTAGTTTTGTTTTAGTGTTGAGCATCATAACTGGGGTGTCAGAAAGCAATATACACTTCACACACCTTCGCATCGAACATCTATTTACTCAAGATCTTTCCCTTACGCTGCTGCCGTTGCAGATAATTCATTGCCAAATGACAGAAAAATTTAAAATAAAACTTAAAAGATTACTATACTATACTTTTGAATTAATTCTTGAACCAGTTAGTAGGTATGTGATTAAAGATTACACCAAATGCACGCTGTGGTTGTAGTTTTACCTCTCACTTATTTTTATCATCGCAATATTAATTTATATCTTACGCTTAGATAGATTTAAATATTTAATTTGAAATGCTTTTGTTTTTTTTTGTAACTTGTAGTTAAAATGTCAGGGTTGGGATTTAAAGCGGCATTTGGCTTATCCCCGCCATCAATAAAGACGATTTTGTTATTATCATTATTATTAGATACTAAGAACACATTAGACGTTCCAAATATAAACACACAGAAATTAAATTATACCAATATGAGATTGTGCATCTGTATGTTGTCAAAGATGACAATTTCAACTAAAATAATGACAGCATTCACGTACTTCCGGTTATATATAGGAAGCAGGTGTCAATTTGCTTATTTTAAATGGAACTCTCTGTATATTATTACATTTTTGGATCGGTCTTCCAATTTTAGCTTATCTAACTTTATATCAGTATACCATAGATTTTAAGTTACTCATATTTTTGAAAAAGAAAATGGCAGCTGCGTGTATTTGCCTAAACTTAAATTTCTTGGAGAAAGTAAAGGAATATCGACCTACAGAGCAGAAACTTTTACAATAGGTACCTAATACCTTATATAGATCCTAAATAACTTTTAAATGCAACAACCAATTAGCATCAAAACTTCATACATGCATGGCTCTAGTGGTGCCCAATCATTCACCATCACGTTTTGGCTTCGAGACCATTTTGGAAATTGGCCATTATATGCCAATTTCTTTCATAGCATGTATCCTGAGAAATTTCGTTTATTATATGGATACCATCCCAACAATGTAGTAAATTGATTAAATTGTCAATAGATTTTTACTATGATCAAGTTAATCGAAAGAAAACGAATTGAAATATTAATAATATGGTGATAGAAAAAGAAAGATTAGATATGCCAATTATTTAACGATATTCATCCTAAAATTGTTAGCAAAATTAAAAAAAAAATTTAAGAATTTGGTCATGTTAGATATTTACCATGGACTGGGCGACCCGCAATAAATCGGTGGTAAATCACTTAAAGAAACAAAAGTGACGCCCGTGCAAAATCATTTTACTGTAAAAATAGAATGAAGAAGATCCCGCCTACCGTCGAATGGAGTTCTGTGAAACTATGATGAATATGTTACACGAGAACCTGGAATATTAAGAAGGATATAATTTTCATATGAGGCATCACCCTATTTGGACGGCGCAATATGGGCACCCGCAAATCCTCACTGATATTGCGAACAAAAAACACAATATGTCCAGAAATTAAACGTGTGGGCGGGAATTGTTGGTGACTGGATAATAGGTCCATATTTTTTTACGGTAACTTAACTGGGCCAATGTACCATGGAGAACGAATTAATTCCTGCGTTACCCGTTTTTTCCCAAATGCGGACCTACCTATTATCACAGTCACTCGCCAGCTTTGTGGACATCTTTTCAGCTCCAATTACAGCTTAACCACTTTTCTGGGGAATTTTATATTAACCAACTGTTACGGTTAAGATTTTACGCTACTAACCTAGTGACGCAATTCGCTTTGAAACAGACAATTAGAACATAGCTGTAGTTCTCTGATCTTATTGATTTTTCTGGGAATACCTAACTTTAAGAATTCGTTGCAGCTGAAAAGTGCGTGTGCTTATGAGCACATTTTGCAATTAAATGATTTCGTCGACGCCGTTGTCGCTTTGATTCAGATGACCACATTTTGTATGCTTGACTGGGACTGCAGCTCGTTGATTTGTTTTCATTGCGAATGGTTCTAAAAAATCCGCTGTAGTTCTTAGAAATTCGTTTACTTCCTTTAACGTCGGAATTTCTTGAGTGCTATCGTGATTCTCTCACTCTCGTGTTCCACTGTGGTTCAATTTTGTTGTGATTAGATATATGATCCGGGTATTCCAATATTCTGCGGGATGTTGAAAAGTGCCTTCAAGAGTTTGTTGATGAAATGCTTTTTGTTATTGTATCAGCGGTCGACCGCTAATGATGATAGCCTAGCTATGGAAACGCGTACGGTGTTTTTTAATTTTTGTGTAGTACGTGGGCGTATTTTGTTTGTTGTAAATGGATAAATACACATTATGATATAAAACAATAAATAGTTTGCGAAGTGATGGAGTGCATTGTTCAAGATATTCCAATTCTCCGTGTGTTGGAAATTTAGGTTGGTGCTGTTGATCGAATTACATGTATGATCACGTGTTGTGGGGATTGTTTTACAAGTGATGTTATAGATGTTGTATTTGGAGTTGGCGTTGGAGGTTTTTTTGTTGTCGAGTAAATTGATGGTTGATGCCTACAGTAGCAGTCGACCGCTTATGATGATAGCTTAGCTATTAAAACGCATTCGGTGTTTTGTGTGGTACGTGGGTGTATTTTGTTTGTTACAGGTCCTGTCACAGTTCCAGTGTTCCAGATTTTTTCACCTGCAGACTTATAGATGCTAACTTAAAAAAAATTCTAAAGCCGTCCGCTTGTACAAAATTATCGATAATGCAGTTTAGGCATTTTAAATCTTATTTAATTAATTTAAAGGTTAATTTGGTTTTGTATTAAGAAATATTGTAAAGAAAAGTTGTGTAAAATTATCTTTAAAAAATATGTTTACGCATTTTACTGTAAAGTTGATCGTTATTCAGATATTAAAAAAATTAAAAAAATTGAACGAACGTTTAAATTCCACTGTAGGAATTTTTTGCTATTTTAATATCTTCTGCGCGAAGCACCTATAAGTAAAGTATTGTTTTCATGAAAAAAATCAATGTCTAGTTTTTAACGGATTTACACGTTTCAGCATTTTGAAAATCATGTAGATCATTTTTGACTTGTCTGTATGTGTCTGTAGTCAAGAGAATTTGAAAAATATGTAACCGACTTTAATGAAACTGTATATTTAGAGTTACTTTTAAAAGATCTTGTTCCTATCAAATTATGGTTAAAGTACATTTACAAGTAAAGGTTAAAGTACATTTTGTGAATATCACTAAAACTGCTAACTTTATTGAAAAAAACGAAAACACCTTTATTAAAGATAATTAATTATTAAATAACTAAGGCCTAAAAAATCCTTAAATTAACTTGTATATATCGAAAAAACTGTCAGTTTGTCACAAACACTAGGAGGCGGTAAACAGAGGAACAGCGGTTGTGGTGCCGAGGGCAAATTGCGCATGCCTTATCTACACAAATAGGAATTTTTATAAATAATTTAAATATCACTTTAAATGTCAAACTGCTTGAGCGCTGGTGGTGTAGTGGTAGCGGTCGCCTTTCACGTCGTTGGTGCGGGTTCGAATCCCGGCCCATTCAATTTTTTTTTATGTTACTGTTGTTTTGTTTATCTAATGTACTTTTGTTATGTTACAGTAGTTTAGTTTATCTAATCTAATTATGTTAGGTTACAGTAGGTTTGTTTATCTTATCTAAAATAGATACTCGCAAGCACCTTGTTCGGACAGCTACGTGACGTCACACATAGGCACCACATCCTCTGTTCCTCTGTTTACCGCTTCCTCGACACTATGGGCAAGAACGGTTTTAAAGATAATTCAATTCAAACGAAGATGAAACGCCAGTATTTAGTTAATAAAAATTTTAACAGAATTGAGTATTTTGTCTTGAAGTAAATGTCAAATAAAAGATTATGTATATCTAAAAATTGCATACGTGTACATGTTTAATTGTTTACATGTGTTTTGTAGATTTAATATAAGAGCAAATATGAATAAGTTAAAAATATCCTATCGGGAATTCTTGCTCGTATTTACTAATATTCTACAACATACGCATAAGAAGTATGAAAGTGTAAGCTTTCACCATTATTATACATAATTAAAACTTATTTTTTGGGTTTTTTTAATGATGTATTTTTCTATTTGTATTTTATATAAATTTATACGTTTCGATAACAATTACAGTTATCGTTCTCAGTAAATATCACTTTAAGTAAGGATTACTTGAGATGTTAGAACAAATTTACGAAATATAAAAGAGATGAAAGCGCAAACATAAGCCTGCTATTAATGGAAAAGTCTGATAAACGTATAAGGCAAACTATGGAATCCAAGTCCAGTTTCTATTTGTGAATACTATTATCAGTTCAAATTAAAGTGTTTGACAACTTTACACATAGATGATAGTTTGTTAAATTTGCTCATTTTTCACTGTTAGCCTTCGTCTGTTGGAGGGTGTTCTGATTTGTCATTTTCAGTTTAATAATATTTAATTTATTAAGAATCTAAAGTACGTCGCGGAATATCAGAGTAATAAATCATGTTATTAATGAAGTAGTGTCGTTTTTTTTTGCATGAAATCAGTAGCAAACTGAACTAGTTTAAACGAAGGAGGCTGTAAATGTGCCGCCTGCAAAATATTGTGTTAAATAAAGACGGCTCAGGTAAATGACAAACATAAGACGGTCCTTCAAAATTCGACTTAAGCCTGAAGATCAGACAATGCATAGACGTGTGGTTGGGAATTCATTGTATTAAAAATTGTAGATTTTTATATTTTACAGGCCTTATAGTATGTATAGTATATAGTATACGCCACTGACCTGTCGCTGTCCAGATGATTTATCACTCTCTGATATTCTGGGACGTACTGTAGTAATCTCATGTAATTCTTACAAATATTACCATTTACTGAGAACGATAACTGTTGTTATTGAAATGTATAAATTTATGTATAATATAAATAGAAAAATACACCATTTAAAAACCCAAAAGATAAGTATTTTAATTACGGGCAAGAAAGCTATGTGCTAGCCTCAAGATTTTTTTTAAGTAATGTATTTAGTTGTAGTCTCAGGAAGAAAAATAATATATTATGAATTGTTGAGTTTATGAAAAATATTTTATTATAATTCAACTGATTGACCAATATAACCAAATACATTTCATATTAGTCGTATTTAAATAACATTGGTCAAAAAAATTTGCACTTTAAGCTATACTTTTTTAGCTATAAGTATGCAGACTTGTTATAATACGTATTTATACATAACAGACATTATAGTTCCATGGCCTGATACAGCACATCATCAATAACACTGCACAGAAGCGAAATTTTGACCGACACTGGTACTTGGTGATAGTTGATATATACTTCAGCCTTATGTAAAAACTTCACGCTAGGGCTCTTAAAAAATTGAAAGAATGTATGGACTGTGGAATGAGGGTAAAGTTAGGAACGTTAATATTTATTGTTGCTATGGCTGCACTACATAATATAGCAGTGGATATTGAAAGACCAAATAATGAACATATAAGTTATTATCAACTTGCCCAAAAAGTGGCACAATCTGTCATGAGTACTCTGTTAATTTATAGTGCAAAATTAATTCTAACATTGTTGATCAACGTAACGAATTACCATAGTTCGAATATTTTTCATCTGTATTTTATGTTAATCACTATTAATATTGCAGTATGCCTAACCTTCTAAATTTCAGGTTTTAACTTTTAAATATGGGCACCAAATTTGAATCTTCGAAAAAATCATAACCGCTGAGCGCGCCCGCGCGCGTGTACCTGTGAGTGTGCATGTGTATGAGTGTGTCTGTGTACGTGTGCGCAGATGTGCGTGTGTAGGGGGGCGCATGTCCGCGTTTGCGTGTCTGTATGCCTGTATCTGTTCTTGTGTTCGTGTGTGCGTTTGCTGCCGTGCCTTTCAGCGTGTGCTTAAGCTTATGTTTTTCCGGAACTGATTCGAGCTGTAGCAGGGAGATGGGGTTTATTTGGAGCAGTTTTTGGTTTTTATCAAATATGTCTGCACCAGCTGCATATTTCAAAGATATAAAAAATACCAACATATAGACCTTAAACATATCGACTATTATGTTACCTATATGCAATTTTTGGATACGAAAATTGTCAGCAAAAAAATCCTAAGGTCGCGTTTAAAGTTTTTCAATGTCTGAATAATGTTAAATTTTGTAGAAAAATGTGCCAAATATTTAAAAAAAAATATTTAACTTTACTTAACCTTTGTTTATAAAGTTTCTTAATACCAATCCAAATAAGTCCAAAAATTAATTAAACAGGGTTTAAAATACTTAGAGTCTATTATCAATATTTTTATAGAAGTCGTCAGCTTTGGAATTTTTTTCTTCTAATTAGCATTTGACAGTAGTAATTAACGTATCTAGAGTGGCAACTGAGTGTTAAAACATTTGAGCAAATGTTTATAGCACGAGCGAGCGCGGTAATTTATATGAAAAATGTTGTTTTTACAGTGTTGCTTATTTTCGGTATGTACGTATTGCAAAATAGGTTGCATAATTATCTCCTAAAAAAAATATTATTATTAAAATTATTTTATTTCTTTTATTTTACCCTTTGTAGTTCGGAAAGTCGTGTGTTGTTCCACTTCAGATATTTCTAAGTGTTTTATTACTGGTGAAGTGGAGTGGAGTGTATGAAATACAACATTTTATCCACATCTACAAACAAAAAACCAAAATACAATGAAACTTTGAAGTTTTATGATTATTTTGACGTCGAATGTGTTAGATGAGAAAAATTAAATTTGATTTTTAAAAAATGTTAAAATCTGGCTTAATACATACCAGTGGTTATGGAGTTGTTGCTATGGTGAGTTTTTGTTTAGTTTTCATTTATTGTTGATTAAAAACATGAATTTATTGAGAACGTTAAAATAAATAGAAGAAAAAGAGTTCATTCCAGAAGAAATTATACAAAAGAAGCTCAAGAAGGTACTTTAAATTTGTAACTGGTTAAATTTAGGATTGCCTACGAAAGAAAAATAGCCGAGTTTGACCCGTGGAGAGAGAAAACGGAGTGTAACATCCATAAATGAAGATGTGTTGGCGTATTTCTCAAGGATTCAGGAAAAGCACCTATGTTCTTTGATGTGGACAAAATATTCCATGTTAAAGCCAACATTGAAAGTACGCCGAAACATAGATATTGGAAAATATGGTAAGCTGAGTGCTATTTGAAAAGTGAATACAAAGCCGATACACAAAAAAAGTCGAAAGTTTTGGTAAGAGCACATGTCCAGCAATTGTTGAAGAAGGCGTCAAACTAAGAATACGGATTTTAAATTTATGTGGGTTGTATTAATAATCGGTGTTGCCGGTGTAACGAAGTAACGTATCTAAAGCTGGAAGATTTAAAAGGTAAAGGATCATACATATTTGTCAAAATACCAAGTACGAAAACAATTGTTCCGCAGTTTCGTCATTATAGAAGAAGGGTTTTCTGTTAACATTGTTGAAATCTATAGGAAGCAAATGTCATTACATCCTACGTGTAATAATTTCCATAATAGATTCTTTCTGCGATATGTGAATGGAAGATGCACGGTGCATATCATCGGCATTAACACATTGTAGCGAATTTCGGCAAGGATTCTACTTTCTTGAAGTTACCATATGCAAAACTTTTCACATGTCACAACATGACCGTTCCTCAGCTATTTTGCTAGCCAACGCAGGTGGTGATATCACAATCAAGCCTCAGGGAGGCTGGTGATCAACGTCTGTCGTAGTGGGATATATTGAATAAGTTTGGTTATGGCAAAGAAGACTCCAGCTGAAACTTTTACAATAGAGGAAGATCGCAAAACTAATGGTATCACAAATGTGATCCAAGTGTAAACGTCTGCATCTGTGTGGATAATGTTATTGCAAAGAAGATCCATGAGAACATTTCTGTGTTAAGAGGAAACACTGTGGGTCTAATTCACCTTCCCGAGTGGACCTCTTCTCCAAGAAAGGTTGGAATAAATTTGTTACTGGCTATTACTGTTAATGTAAATTTTAATAAATAAATGTATTCTAATTGTTTTCTATAGTGCGTGTCTCAAAAAATATATTAGTGATTTATGATAAAGCACTAGATAGGACTCTCGTAAGACTTCTTATGTTAACAGTATCAATGGCTTCTGAATGAAGAGTGTGTGGCTAATGCAATATAATTTCTTACGCGTACGACTCATACAAGGGAAAAATAATTTAAACAAATTCATCTCATCACAAATTATAATAGTAGTTATACATCTAAAAGCAGTAGCTGGGAAAAATACTACAGATGAAGAAACTAATGATAATGGAAATAGGATTTGCAATCTAGTAGCTGCGATGAACCTATACCTAGCTAGCACTAAATTTCCTCATCCAACTAAACACAAAATAACATGGAACCACCCTAACGAATTAATAAAAAGTCAGATTGATCATGTATTAGTAACAAAAGACAGGATTAAAAACATACGTGATGTTAGATTATACAGAGGAGCGACTGCAGACAGACCATATACTAGTAATCGCAACTATGAAAGAGAAGAATGGCATACCATATGATAACATTAAAAACAACAAGGAAAGCACATGGAACACATACAAGAACTACAAAAAGGAATAAACACAGAAACTGCAACAAGAAAGAACTGATAAGAACACAAACAGAATAGAAGAAAATTGGCATAACATAAAAACAAACATCCCAGCAAAGCCAGAAGAAAGAATCGAGGGAAAAAACTAGATAAGAGTAAATAATGGTATAATCAAGAATGTGCAGAAGCATGCGAAACAAAAAAACCAAAAATGGATAAAATGGTTACAAACAAAAACAGAAGAATATAGATAATTGTGTATGGAAGCAAACACGATAGCAAGAATTAAGTGCAAGAGAATGAAACGAAATGCAAAATGAATACAGGAATAGAAATACAAAAAAGTTCTATCAAAAAATAAGACAAGAGAAGAGAAAGTACAAAATAAAGGCAAGAGGATTCAAAGATGAAAAAGGCGAAACAAAATATACACAAATTGAAATACAACAGATATGGAAACAGTATTTAAAAAAATTACTTAACAGCGAAATGTAGACAAAAATGAATATACCAGCAAACGTAGCTGTAGATCCTACTATACATGAGCCAACTTTAGAAGAAGTAAAGAACGTAATAAGAAATTAAAAAATAATAATGCATCTGGAAGTGACGACATAATCGCAGAACTTATTAAAAATGGAGGGGAAGACTGCATGAGGAGATACACAAATTAATATGTCAAATATAGAAAGACAAACACATGCTAGAAGAGTGGAGAAAAGGAGTAATAACCACAATATATAAAAAAGGAGATACGGAAGAGTACATAAATTATCGAGGAATACAGCTAGTAAATGTAATCTATGTCGATGAATACGACATAACACTACATAAATTTTTCATAGACTTCAAACAAGCATTTAATAAAGTGAAACGAGATAACATAATAAAGGAAATGATATACATGGGAATACCGCAAAAAATAATAAACCTGGTTAAAATGACATTAGAAGGTAGTACAACTGCAGTAGTGAAAGTAGGAAATGTAACAACAGAAAGCTTTGAAATAAAGGAAGGAGTTAAGCAACCTTATCATCTCTACTATTCAATATAACACTAAACAATGCAATAGAAAGAGTAAAAGAGTAGAAGGTACAATAAATTCCAAAAATGCACAAATCATTGCTTATGCAGATGATCTGGCAACCATAAGTAGAATAGAATAAGGAATGATAAACGCCGCAATAAGATTAGAAGAGGAAACAAAAAAAAAATGTGTTTAGAAATTAATAGTGAGAAAACAAATACTTAAAATACTGTAACCGCAGCAGTGAAGAAACTATAACAGTGAGGAATCATTAGATAGAAAGTGCACAGAATTTTAAATATTTAGGCACAATGGTATATAACAGACAAAATAAGGAAAATGAAAAAACGAAACAAAGAATCCAAGATGGTTACAGAAGCTGCTATATAAATAAAAAATATATCAACAGTAGTCACTTACGTATAAACGAAAAGATACAAATAGGTGTATAAGACAGTAATAAGCAGTATATGCATCGTAGACACTGACAAGCAAAGAACAAGAACTAAGAATTTTTGAAAGAAAAATAATGAGACGAATATTAGGGTCAATTCGAACAGGATAGAATAAATTAAGACCAAGGCTGAATCTCGAGATAAGGGAACAAACTATACTGGGTGGCTGAAAAAAACGAATCCTGTTTAAGTTCGTACATCTTTGCAACGCTTTCAGATATGTATTTCAGTTTTTATTTTCTAAGACACGGTGAACTGAAAATTATACTACCAAATTACAAACGTTTATCTCAAAACATAAAAAAAATAACGAATTTTTAAATATAAACTAAAAAATATCAATTACACGCGACGTCTGCATAAACAACTTAAATCGAAGTAACCTTTTGTTAAAACAAACGTAGTTATGAGTGACACTTGCAGTTAGTTGTTCGTTTACAATCCGTTAAGTGACATTTCGGGCAAATTGAGTTAATTTTTTTCATACAGACACCTCATTCAATTTGGAGTTGATTGAAATGTATTATCACGAAGAAAGAATTGCGGGAGAGTTTCCAGGGAAATGACGGCTACCTTCTAGCATAAATCGTGCTATTCGACGACTTGAGGAAGCTGGATCCGTTTACAGGAAACCGGGAAGTGGAAGACTCGTAGTTGCTACAAGTAATGAAAATTCAGAAATTGTACGTGAATTGTCATTGTCAAAGGAAAATTAACCTGCGTCAGATAGCAGCCAGGTTAAGAATTAGTCGCAGATCTGTACAAGTTATTCAAAGACGTGTAGGTATTAAATGTTACAAAAGGTTACAAACCCCAGCAATTATACTTAACGCAAAAATCCGTCGATCACTAAGAAATTTACGTCTGTACAGGAGGTTTTCGAATGCTGTCCTAAAACGCTTAATTATTGAAGAAAAGGATTTTACGCTACAAGTCCCTCAAAACATACAAAATAATAGGGTTTATTCGGCAACCAAGAAGAACTATTGAACCAGAGCGTTTGTACCATAGAGAGTCGCAGTTTTACAAGAAGCTGATAATATCATGCGTAATATCCTGGAATGGAAAGGTAGCCTATTTTTCACTGATCCTCAGTTAACAAAAACAAACGCAGATAGCTACATACGGCATTTACGTTACGATTTATTACTAGAAATGCATCGATTATACCCCAATAACGACAGTTCTTAGAAGAAAACATGCATCTTTCATTCGGGCAAACCAATGGCCGCCTAATTCTCCAGACTGTAATCCTTTAGACTACGCAGTGTGGAATGCCTTGCAAGAAAAAGTGTATGCTCAAAGACGCGAACCATTTGCAAACTTAGAAGATCTTCGCCGACAATTAATTTTACAATTTAACATACACTAAGATTTGTACATTTGCAAAATGGCGGTCCCATACAACACAGTTCTAAGTAGGATATACCATACAAGATGTTTATTGGTAGAATTTTGAAGAATATCACTAACGTATAATTGATATTTTTTAGTCGATATTTAAAAATTCGTTATTCTTTTATGCTTTGAAATAAACGTTTGTAATTTGGCAGGGATAATTTTCAGTGCACTGTCATAGAAAATAAAAACTGAAATCCATATCTGCAAGCGTTCCAAAGTGCGAACTTAAACAGGATTCGTTTTTTTCTAGCCACTCGGTATAAAATCCCAACGAATAACGCATTATTTTTCCAGTGGTGGAATTTGTTACAAAGCACTAAGTGAAAATGAGTGTAACTTTTTCATTTATAATAAATGTCTATATAAGTGAGTGACTTCTAATATTATTATTTAAATGCTACGCGAAGGACACAAATAAATGAGCATAAAAGAGTAAATATTAGTTTTAATATAGATGTTTGCTCGATGAAAGTTCAGCAACAATAAATCCCGTTTGAAATTTATGACTCTCCCACGTAAACGATATCTCAACGTTGTCACTCTTCTTACAAGTTTCCAGTCGTCGTTTTCTATCCTCGCGTAGAAAATAGTATTACCAGACAAAACCGGCGTGAACGATTAAGCTCGGGCTTTGGGAGGCCCACAATTTGTAAGGGATTTTTTTTACAAACATTAAAGCAAATCTTTTGATACTTTTATTAATATAAATTATAAGTAAACAATTATATTAGGGCGGCCCATATAATCTATCTAGAAAACATTTTAAGTTGTGCAGTATTAAAGCTAATCAAGCAGGCGAATGTCCCCGTATAATTTTCTTCTGATATTCTTTTGTTTCTAACTAGCCACAAACGTCAAAATGCCTGACGAAAAATACGAAATTTTGATACTGTTGCGTCATTACTGGAAACAAAACGTTTCTGCAACCGCCGCAGTTAAAAAAATATGCGAAGTGGAAGGGGAAGGAATAGTGAACATTCGTACGGTGCAGGACTGGTTTCAAAAATTTACTGGCGGAGATACAAGTCTCAAGCGGAAACAAGGTTCTGGTCGGCCCAACTCGTTAAGTAACGCTGAACTTCGAGATGTTGTTCAAGCAAATCCATCGATCGTAAGTTGGCAGAACTTGGGTATTCCAAAGAAACCGTAAGGCGTCATTTGCGTCTATTGGAAAAGCCAATAGACGCTGTAGAGAAGTTCCCCACGACTTAACGCCAGCAATGGCAGAAAGGCGAGTTCAGGTTTGTGATCAACTACTTTCCAATCCTTGGGATGAACGTTTCTTTAAACGGATCATTTACTAGCGCAGAAATTCAGTGGATTACTGTTGGGCAACCTGCATTGCCGGTTCCCAAACGAGAAAGGTTCCAAAGGAATGGTGGAATTTTGAAGGGGTTATTCACTTTGAGTTGGTTCCTGATGGGCAGACGATTAATGCTTTACAGTCAACAGTTGGATAGGATGCATGGTGCTCTAAGTCGGCGTTACCCTAGAGTGGTGAATAGAGCAATTCTGCAACAAGACAACGCCAGACCTCATACTGCAGCTGAAGGTCAACAAAAAATTACGGAATTGAATTTGGAGCTTCTTCCTCGTCCAGCTTATAGCCCGGACCTTGCGTCTTCCGATTATCACTTATTCCGATCGATGGCGCACTTCCTTCGTGGACGGCATTTTACAAGTGTTGACGAAGTTGAAGCTGCTGCCGAGAATTCTTTAATCCCAAAGATGTTACATGGTATCGTCGTGCCATTGAAGATCTTGCAGAAAGATGGCGAAAGATATTACTTTACAATGGTTTATACTTTAGTGAATAAAAGTTTTCATTTAAAATTTAACATTAAATAAAGTTTTTCATAAAAAGACGTCATTTTTTATAGGCCATCCTAATAGTTAATATTGTACGTACGCGGGGCTTATAAAGTAGAGGATTCTCAACCCTCTAGCTCCCTCTTAATCCAGCTCTGTTATAACAACATTGCTTCTCTTTTAGTTTAGCTTGCTATGTATATATATATATATATATATATATATATATATATTATATATATATATATATATATATATAAAATAGTTCATCTATCATTGTATTCTTGTAGTACTCTTGCTTCTGTCTCAATGTATAAAGACTTCTTTTACTATTTTAACTAAGACTCAGAAAATAGAAAATATGCAACTTTTAATTTTGAATATTTCATCGTAATTGTTTTACCTGGCTTTTTCGTATGGATGTATACATAAAAGGAAATACATTCCTTTTGTTACCAGTATTGCAATAAACTTTGCATTTGAAAAACATGGTATTGTTGGTAGATCATATAAAAGCTTTCACAATGTTGACGTTAGTTTATGCCAATTGCAATAAACATGTTTCCAATAAAATAAGAATCGTACCTCACTTTCATATGTTAATATTTTTAAGAAGGTTCCTTTAAAGATGGAATATTTTGTTCACATTGACATACTTACATTCTTTTTTCAAATCCCAACGCAGTAAGCGAGCATTACTTTCTCATTTAACCCAATAATTCGTTTTTCTTTCTTCCAGCTCTTAAATGCGAATTTCCTTTGCATAAATATCCTTAGATTTCTTATGTATTAAACTAAAACATACTATAGTGCAGTTCTTTATGAATTTCAGCAGTAAGAACTACATTCTCTTTGATAAAAAGGTTTGACAGTACACTATTTTGGTTAGCTTCGGTAATGTACATTACAGCTTTTAACCTAGAATTTTTCTAACAAAAATACCACGATTGTCAAAAGAAAATATCTGTTTGAAACGAATTGTGGAAGGTATTGGTTAAACTCGTGTGTTACTTAAGTCACTTGAGAAATTGAATTCACTTAGATCAAAGGCCTTCTTACGCTATAATGTTAATGTGTGGCCTATTTGTAACATACTTGTACCGTATAACTGTTCTCAATTTTTTTACTAACATCTACTGTGTTTAAATAATTTATTTAAATTAGTTAGACAATTACACAAGAACAATTATTTAATTAAAATTCATTAATTGTATCAAGTCACAAAAAATCATATTATTGTAGTTAAATAAAAAATACTTTTACTTCAGAGTTAAATAAACAAAAAAAAAACTTGTGCATCCTGTATTTGTACAATTCTAACTAGTTTTTTTTTAAGATTGATCAACTCTATAGAAAGTATGTTAGAAAAAGATGTTGCTGATAATAAGGCAATTGGTGAATATGGCGCAAAAGATATACTTTCAAAAGTTCCTGAAAATAACAAAGTTTGTGTTTTGACACATTGCAATACTGGTTCTTTAGCAACAGCTGGGTATGGTACCGCTCTTGGAGTTATTCGTTCTATACATTCAGTAAATAGATTAGGTAATTGATATATTTAGGAAGGTTACTAACGTTTTTGTAATTTATATGCATTGTAGAACGAGCCTATTGCACAGAAACCAGACCTTATAACCAAGGTGCACGTTTGACAGCGTATGAACTTGTACATGATTGTATACCTGCAACGCTAATAGCGGATAGTATGGTGGCTGCATTAATGAATAACAAAAAGATTTCCGCTGTAGTAGTAGGAGCTGATCGTGTAAGAATTGTGTTACATAGATGATCTAGTAGGCTAAACTAAGTTACCTTTACATATGGTTGAGTTTTTTTTATGGCAGAGTAGAAAAAATATCAAAATTAGATGATGTTTAGCTATGCTGACTTTTGAATTATACTGTAGTAAATTACTTATAAATATTCCCATTTCTAGGTGGCATTGAATGGAGATACAGCAAATAAAATTGGGACATATCAAATAGCTGTATTGGCTAATTATCACAAAGTTCCATTTTATATAGCCGCTCCCTTTACATCAATTGATCGAAAAATTCCATATGGAGATAAGATAGTAATCGAAGAACGTCCTAAGAACGAAATGTCTTATATTAGCGGAAATCGTATTGCTGCTGATGGTTAGTTATATTTTTTTGAGGTTTGCAATTTTATAGCTGTTAATGTTTTTAAATAGGGATTAGTTGTTGGAATCCAGCGTTTGATGTTACACCGGCAGGATTAATCACTGGTATAATCACTGAAAGAGGAGTATTTCACCCTCAAGCCTTAAAAAATGAGTTATAATTTTCTTCTTATTATATAATTTTTATTGTACTATAATTGAATGTTTTGTTTATTTTTAATTATTTTATAGCAAGGAAAAGTAAGTTTGTGTTACTTGGATTACCATATATGCAAGAATTTTTATACATTTTTTACACTGATGTTATCTTGTATTTAAAATTGCTGGTACAGAAATTAAAAAAAAAACGTTAGCAGAGGCACCATTTTTTTTCTTTTTGATTGAAATTATATGGAAAATGTAGTTTACCCATTTATTACCAAGGTATTCCTGAAATGTTAGTGGTTAGCTACCTCCCAGACTCTTATACTCATAAGGCCACAGTTGCTTGTGGGGATCGCGAATTTTCTTCTGTAGCTTGCCTGAAAATAATCCTAAATGGGTAGTGTAAGCGAGCCCATTGAAGGGCGTAACAAGACCTACGTGTTAATACTGTCTTTCTGATCACACTCAGATCAAGCATGGTAAAAGAACATAGAACCACACCGCCGGAATGAGCATATTTGTTTGTTGTTGGCATCTTTCACTACAAATGAAGATGGATACAGTAAGGTAAGTGATTTTGGAGAAAAGTCTAGGTTTTCAATCGATTGGTTGGCTTCAGTACCACAACTGGTGCAGATATACTCAGTGAGCAAAAAGTCTAGAATAATGGCTGTAAAATTTAAACTATTAACTTTTAAATACCAAAAACAGGTCAACTTTTTTTCTTAATTGCACATTTACTGGTTCTATAATGAAATATACAGGGTAATCCATCTAAGAATAATAATGTCACTGTCAACTTTTGTGACAACTCCCGATTATTATTTATTTTAATAGCCAGTGAGATTGTCTTTTGGAGGAAAGTAATTTTGAAAAACAAAACAGAATTTCAATTTTATATTACGTCTGATTTTTTTGTATGTAGTATCCTTAGAAATTTCGCTTATTATCTGGATACTATCGCCACAATGTCAGTAATTTGAATGAATTGTCAGGTCAACATAAACGGAAGAGAACGAATTGAAGTATTAATAATGACGGGATATGGTGATAGAAAATGAACGGAAGATCAGGTATTGTTGTTTAACAATATTCATCCGGAAAGAATCCCTTTAACTCAATCGTTTGTTTCAAGAATTTGGTCATGTCAAAGATTTACCAAGAACTGGGCGATCCGCAATAAATGACGAAACGCAGCTTAATATGCTACTGGATTTGCTGCGGATAACGAAATTGTCAAACATCGGTGGTAAATCAATTGAAGAAACAAAAGTGGCACTCGTATAAAATCACAAAAATTTAATAAAGACGATCCCGACCATCGAATGGAGTTCTGTGAAACTATGATGAATATCTTACACAAGAATCCTGGAATATTAAGAAGGATATTATTTTCAGATGAGGTATCGTTCTATTAGAACGGCACAGTCAACAGGCACAATTGTAGATATTGGGCACCCGCAAATCATAAGTGGTATTGCGAGCAAAACACAAAAAGTCCCCAGAAATTAAACGTGTGGACGGGAATTGTTGACGACAGGATAGTAGGTCTATATTTTTTTAACGGTAACTTAACTGGGCCAATGTACCAAGAATTTTTGGAAAACGAATTAATTCCTGCATTAGCCGTTATTTTTCCAAATTCGGAGGATCCTGACATTTCGAATACTACGTTGTGGTATAAACAAGATGGAGCACCACCGCATTAGGCAAGACCAGTTCAGCAATACTTGAATAATGTATTTCCCAATAGATCGATTGGACGAAGAGGTTCAGTGGAATGGCTCTTAAGGTTCTCCTGATCTCACACCTCTAGTTTTTTTTTTGTGGGGGTTTGTGAAAAGTTAAGTTTACCAAGAGAAGCCAGACAATTTGGAACCATTAAAAGAACGGATAAGAACGACAATTAGAGGGATACAGCCGAATACTTATCAAAACGTGTTACAAGAGTTTTCAAAGTAGACTGGAATATTGTCAAGAAGTTGGGAGAGGACATTTTGAACATTTGCTTTGAGACGGTTTTGTTTGTTTTCATTTTCACTTGTTTTCTTTGTTTATTAGTTAAATAGCATTATTATTGTAGCAAACGTTAAAGTTAAAACTGCATTTTTTTACTTATTAAATCTAATTATTTCAAACATTTTCTTATGAATGTGATTAAAATTTTTATACCATCATTTAGGCTATCGCTGGCTATTAAAATAACAAATAAAAATTGGGAGTTGTCATTTAAAAAGAGTTGACAATGTGACATTATTCTTAGATGGATCACCCGGTATATTTCAATATAGCACCAGTAAATTGCAATTAAAAATAAAAGTTGACTGTTTTTGGAATTCTCTTAAAAGTCAATAGTCTAAATTTTACTGCCATTATTCTAGACTTTTACACACACTGCATTGTAATTTATAAATTAGACGGCGGGTTTAATGGAAACAATTTAATAAACTGAAAATAATTGAGGAGGTTGTTCACAATATTGTTGTTATTTAATGTCTCTTGATTTCATTTTGATGTATTTTATATTGACATCTGATACCTATAATGTAGTATATTTTAAGGTGGATATTCACCTGTAAATGTAATGGAGGCTTCAGACGGCTCCCGGGTAGAAAAGCTTAAAGGCCACCTTGGGGAGATAACCGTTGCAACACTGAAGTTTGTTTATCGTTGGAATACCGTGTGCGTGCCTGGTATGAAATATGTTACCTTTTGGTTCATTAATTGTAAATGCAGACCTTTAATATGTTTTTACTTATACTACAGTTAGCTAACTGTGTAACAGGGTGATCACCATTTATGAGGCACAGGCCTGTATGAAATATTACAATATTACCACATTGATTTATTAAGGTGAGAGTAGGGTTATAACAATTTATATTTTTTAATAACAATAATTAATATTTTATTTATGATATTCTTGTTCTAGTATGCGGAAAGGTTTTTCTTTGGCAGTTCTTTTCCTTATCCGCAATAGAGACAGCAGAACTACAATAGACTTTCTTATAAATTTATATACTATGTTTTATTGGGTTACCTTTATTTTATCCTTCCTTAGATACCCGCAGCACATATACACGTAACAACTCTTTCACACAACGTAAGTGGCCCTACCTGGTTTCTCAAAGCTTGGCTTATGTAATTTCGCGTATTAACTTTGTTTTTGCATTTGAGTTGCCCAGTCGCTAGACTGGCCCGAATACATTACAGTATATTAATTCGTAAAATACGGTTAACAGAAATTGCTATTTAAAATGTAAAAAAAAAAAATGATTGTGTGGTAATGTATGTAATATTTTTATTCACTTTGGTTTGTCAGAAACAGCAAGTTTCTGAAATGGCCGCTAGGGGACGTACCTGCAATCTTGAATCTAAAAAAGTGATGTTTCTGTGAATTCTGCTATATTAACCTAATAAAAAAATAACTGATCTTTAAAGTCGAGGATATTCTGAACTTTTTTGTTTGACACTTTTTGATGTATGTCTAAAAATAAAGTAGTGGGGGGTATTCAAAGGTTTCCTTAAATAACCCCCTGTATCTTCGAAACGGCTAAATCGATTTTAACAAACTTGGGCGCGTTGAAATGAGCTATTTTTGGGCTACAAATGTTATAATATTTGAAGTTTTGTTAGTTTCACATGTCGTCGCTAGAGGGCATTGTTCGACATTCCGACAGAAACGGTTAATTTTCGCAAAAAAATTAAATGCATTGGCACGACTTCTTTTAATGAACAAGTAGCTAAATGATGCCTAAACAAGCTTGCGAAAACCGCATCTCGATATTTTGTTCCTAATCTAAAATATCGGCTAAAGAAATCTTTAAACGAAAATCCCTTAAATTTTTTTTTAACTATATTTTTCTGGAATTGTTTCTATTATGTCAGTTGTGGCTCTAAAAAGGACCGATTTAAAGGAGGACGATTTTTAATGCCCCCGTAAATGCTCAGGAATATAAAATTCCCTCGAGCCATAATCGACAATTATGCCCGTGGTACATACAATGTTTTATTTTATTTTGCACCTTGAAATTGGAACAAGATTTTAAAAAGATTCAGTATTTTCGGCAAGTTTTTAAATGCAAATGCAGTGAAATAAAGTCGACAGTAGGCTAATTTGTTGTTACTAAGATACTGTGATATTGCTAAATTGTTGCTAAGGTACTGTTTGTTTGTAAATAATTTGCATTCTAAAATGGAAGGTGAAAACGCAAAGACTAATTTGTTGTTACTAAGATACTGTGATATTGCTATTAATATTATTATTGTTAAATTAATAAAGGTTGTATAGTAAGGTTGTTGTTTAAATAATTCTTTCAACTTACGTGAAATATCATGTCATGGGTCAGCTGTCAATCATGCTGCTTAGTAACAATGACATTTCCGTGCTATAAAGACCACATTACGCCCGCATTTGGTGGCGTATAAAGAACATTATGGCGGCAAAATAAAATAAAGTATAGTAAAGCGAAGATATTGCGATCATGACAAAATTCGACCTCGAGGTTTTGACGGATCTTCATGTTTTGAAGGCCGATGGATTTATTTGACCATTTTCGGCATGCCGTATGTGTATATAAACACGATAGCGGTCAGATCGTTTGAGCTGGAGTGATGAAATTTGGCAATATGATTATTATGAAAAAATCGTAGATCGGTGTCAGCTTTTAGGACATATAGTACCACAGGAAGTACCTGTTAACTTTTTTCAAGTAAACAAGTCGCAAAAATGCGTGCGTGTGTGTATGTAAACACCACAGCGATCAAACTGTTTGAGTTCTTATATAAATTGAGACTTTCAACCAAGATTTTCGACTGGGATGCTCTAGTATCAATAAAAATCGTGAAAAGTTTAAACTTGATTATCGAACTAAAAATAAAAATTTAAAATCTGTAACAATTAAATAATATGTTAACAAAATACATTAAGTGTAAATGGAGATATTGGTCGCATTGTCATCTGATCGAACTGGTATTGCAAGGAAGGAAAGCACTAACGCCCGACAGGGAAATTACTTTTCTTTTAAATTGTTTTTAAATTTTATTTGAATATGCATAATTTCCTGTAAAGATGTGTTTTAGAAAATTACGTAAAGTTTAACATCCGTTTATAAAAAGGTCTATTTAAATTAATGTGTTGCAAGGGTAAGAGCAAGAGATCTTCTTACTTGGCACAGGCTTTTGGATACCGTAAGGATGCTGCAAGAACTAATAAAATGATTTAGTTTTTAAAAAATATTGCAGGTAAACAGACGTTTGTAACAATAGGATTCATCAATTTAAATTTAACATTGTTAAAGTTTGGCCACCGATAAAAGTTTATAAATGTAACTGAGATATTTAAATATTAATTAAAGTTCTGTTCTGAATACAGTCATATCCAAATCTAAAATTATATAAAGTTTAAAAGTGAAAATAAAAACTTTTTTTGGGAAATAAAAAAAATTGTGACATTTAACTGGGGCCATTTATTGTTAACGAAAATCGCGAATATGTTTCACGTGTATACTTAAGCCTTTGTTGGGTTGTTAACAATAAATATCAGTTAAAACAAATTGGAGTTTTATTTTTACAAAGACAATTCTACACAGGTTTACTAAAACGCAAACAATTAACAAAGTTATGTAAATAGTACTTAGGTACACAAAGTCGTGAGCAGCTTAATAATCGGAGAATGAAAGACCGTAAACACTTTAAAGCTCGTGTGTTCGTTCGAACATTAACTTCTCCAAAATTATATACAAGCACCGAACCATTCAATTCTTTTTTCTGAAGTAGACGTTCGCTGAATAGACATTAGACAGTCTTCGTTTTCAGTAAACCTAAAACGAAGAACATTTCAATAATTTCAACATTTGTGAAGTAGCTGTATACTTACTGAAGCATCTGTAAAGGTTTTGTAAGTACTTGGATGCAACATTATTGGAAATTTCTACGAGAATTTGGAAGAATTTGCAATTACATCATCACTTTCCAATGGCGTACGCAGACTGTACCCTCGGGAGAAGATATAAAAGGTACGGTGTAATCTACAAATTTTAATAAACATTTGTTTTACAAAATCCAATCGCAATTATCTCGTCTTCTGGAATGAATTGACATCGTTGCCAGTCCATTACGTCTATTTTGTGAGGTTGTATTTTTAAGTTAGGTCTTTATTCGTTTTAAAGTCGAAAAGGTTTTCTCCGGAGTGGATGTGGGTACTGCCAAAGTACAAAATAATAATAATTTAAAAACATTTGGGTACGCTTATTGATCACAAAGTACCAAATGCGCTAAAACTTGACGATTGTTCTTAATTTCTGGAACAGTACTATTTAAATGTTTATGCTATATTGGAATTTCAGATTTTAATATAATTTTACGTACTTTACATCGGGTATATATATATATATATATATATATATATATATATATATATATATATATAATAAACTCAAAAGTTCTTTATGCTCATCGCTGTCCGAAATTTCCCTTTCTTCTCCTGATAACAAGGTCATACATTTTTGGAACATTTTTTTATGGCTAGTAAGTTATCCATTAAGTTGGTTAATAAAAAAAATCAATAAATGGCTCGTAAAGGGCAATCCTAAGTTAGTTGACGACTGATAACTCTAGATTTGGTTTGTCCGAAACCATAGGATTCGCTCGATTTATTTCGTGAAACTATTTTTAATTTTATTTCGGTGTCAATATTTGAAGTAAGAACCCAAAATTTATATGAATTATAAAAATAACAACAAAACGTCATGTATATCTATAGCCTTAGCCCTATCAAAGAGAACCTCAAACTGTTTTTCAGCATTTTGGCGTAATTCCTTTAAACATAAAACATTTTCTGTTATAGAAATCGCCTCTTTTAACTCAATATAAACTTTCTGTAGAAAACGACAAAGAGGTAAACCAAAGCTAAATATTTGATCGATGACTTGAAGTGCAATAAAAAATTCGGAATCGTAGAGACTATATTTTGTAATAGGTGCATCACCAGAATCTTTCTAATGAGATATTTCTTCTAAGCTTTCGATGACATAATTACATAGCTCTAAGAAATTCGCGTGTACTGTTTTGTATTTTGAAATCCAGCGTGTTGCACATGATCGTTTAAGGGTTTTCCCTGAAGGATTTTCAGCAGATTCTTCAATATTTTTTAAGAATACATTTTTTATTTTAGTTTATTTAGCATAATACTCTTTATGTTGTCTATAATTTCATTTTGGATTCTTGGGCTAATATATGTCCCTCTTTTGCTCGATGTTTCTAATGCCTTTCTTAATAATTGATCAACCTTAGCACTGTATTTTAAAACTGCCTTCGTTTGCAGAATTATCACCTATTTTAATTTCCCCAAAGTCTCTATGTCCCCAAATGGACATATCTTGCCGATCACAAACTAGTATTGCTTCTATTATTGGCTTGATTTTGTGCTACTTGAATTTTTCTCTTTTCGTCAATTAAATTTATCACACTTTCTTGAACCCCGCTTTGTTTTTGCCAAAATTTTCATATGCACAAATTGAATCTTTATGAAATTTACTGCTTTGGTGGGTATTAAATATCTACAAATGCAAGAAAAAAATTAGGGATTTTTAAAAAAAAATACCAGTAGTTTCTATTTTATTTTGGGCAAATCGACTTTTTAGCTACATTATTACACAGAACTGAAGTTGCATACGTACAATAAGAGAATGGTTAATTTATTTGCAGCAATAGCAAGAATGTAAACTCGTCTTATGAGTATGAGTTAGCGCTTTCTTCAAAAACCCTAAATACTCACTTCTTGGGCTTTTTTCCAATTATCCATTTTTACTTTAACCAAGGCACCCAAACCCTGGCTCCCAACAACTTCAGTTGCAGCACAGTATTTACAGAATGCGCCTTCTTTTTTAGCGGAATAACAAAGTCAGTTAAACTCTGTCAACCACTTATGGTGAAACCACAGTTTCAGTTTTTTATTTTTAAATTTATCAACTAAGGGGAACGTGTATGATGGCGGGAGAATCTAGAGCGATTCTACTGAATTTACTTTTCGGAACGGATTTGTTTATAAAATTTCCAATATATTTCTGGTTCAGTATCTCCGGATGGCACTGATAGTAGTATTGTTAATATTATTACTGTGTCTAATAAATAGTAAATACTACATCTTATTAACTATAGGATACCAGGTCCTAATGACCCGAACACAATAAGTGAAACCAAAATGTTAACACAACAGGAGGGTTAAGTAACGCTTTGATTTTTTTAAGGATTAATAAGCATAATCATAAAATAGAATGGAAGGTTCGAGCGCTTGGGGGGATATATCCCTTGGGAACACCACTGGCACTTTCATTTGTACAGATTTGAAGCGGTCATCAAAATTGTGGGAAGAAAAAGAAGTGCTGCCAATAGTATTTCGACGCATTCAAAAGGTATGATCTTAAGAAATGCGAATATTGAAATAATATTGTAGAAAAGATTTGTACTGACAGAGTAAACAGAAGTTATCGTTATTAATTTACTTATTTACATCTCACATGCATTAAAACTATAAATTAACGAGCAACTACACTAAACCTTGAGTTTTATTTTATGTAAATTACTGAATGTAAACAGAGATTTGTGTGTGTGTGTGTGTGTGTGTGTGTGTGTGTGTGTGTGTATATATGTATATTTATATATATATATATATATATATATATATATATATATATATATATACATCAGTGTGCTCAGAAAGTAACGGATAAATTCATTATTTTCGAAATCGTTAATTTGTGGTAGAAATCCTGCGACACGCCGATTTTTTATTTTGATTCCGGACTTTATGCTGTGTCGCACATGTAGATGGCGCTGCGCACTTTCCGGATATGACGTCAAAGTTCATATTTTTAATGGCAACCCTGTGTGTTCTTCGCGGAAATTGATGCAACTCTTTCTCCTGAGTTCAAAATGCCGTATTTATTGGAATTGTTTGAAACAGTATGCGCGATATTAATTATTAAATGTGGCATAATTCGAAAAGTGGTTCGGTGGTTTGTCAAAACAACAAGCAACTAGGTAACTCGATATGGAGTTTATTTTTTATTTTCAAGCAGCCGAAAACCGCACATTTATGTATCGTTATAGGTAGACCGGAAGATAAAAACCCTATCAAGTCTTATTTTATGTTTGTTTTCGTTCAGTTTATGTTTATTTTAATAAATGTTGTTCACTGTTTAGTACCCAGATTCTTAATTTAACGTAAACATTGACAACACTAGCATCGCATCACTTTTCGAATTATGCCACGTTTAATAATTAATATCGCGCATACTGTTTCAAATAATCCCAATAAATAGAACATTTTGAACTCAGGAGAAAGAGTTGCATCGATTTCCGCTAAGAACGTACAGGGTTGCCATTTAAAAATATGAACTTTGACGTCATATCCGGAAAGCGCGCAGCACCATCTACATCTGCGACACAGCATAAAGTCCGGAATCAAACTAAAAAATGAACGTGTCGCAGGATTTTGCCTACAAATTGATTTCGAAAATAATGAATTTATCCGTTACTTTCTGAGCACACTATATATATATATATATATATATATATATATATATATATATATATATATACATAGGGTGACCCAGTCTTCTGTAATTGTGTCCATAGCTTGTTTACTACTCAATATATCGATTTCGCCATCTCGTAGACATGCTTTTGGTGCACAATTTAGAAATATTTTCAATGTACACAGGGTGGCCTACTAAGAGTGCTGCACCAAACTTGTGTTTTTTAATTGGAATACTCGAATATTGTTTTAGGTTCCTTGTACAAAAACAATGTGGATTTGCATGAGTCATTATGGGTCTATATCCTTCCATTCCAGAGCTATTCACGTTTTTGTTAGGAAAATAGCTCACATTCGATAATACACAACTTTTTTTTCTAGTATGCACACAATATACAGGGTGAGTTAAAAGACAAAAAGTTTAATTACATCATTTTTTCAAATGGCACACTGTATTTATTTTTTACCATTCGATGGCATTTTCGATAAGCTTTCCGTTGATATAAGGTTTGTCTGGTAAATTCTGAATGTTTCACTAGGTTTTAACAATAAACGTCTGAATTAAGGCCGGGTTCAGAGTTGTAATAGTTTTGGTAAAATCAAGTAGGCTAGTACAATGGCAAAAGGTTCTGGTTTGAAAATGTGCTTTAATTTGACTTGCCGCAATATCTCCTTTGTGTTACTTATACATAAAGGAGGTATTAGGTTTCTGAATAACAATCTGACATCTCCCATGTGTAAATATTTGTGCATTAGAGTAATTTCAATGAATCTATCCATCATTGTGTTGTTATGGTCTTAGTGATAATGAGCTATTAAAACATTTTTAACAAGTTTTAGTTGATTGGAATCAATATAGGTCAGTGAATTCATAAGTATTTATAAGCATTTTACCTAATTGCTTCTTAATTCTACACGAATGGTGGAGGAACTTTGATTCTCCTATGCCGGAAGATATGAATGCTCGTATTCGCGAATAATTTTGGACAATTTAAGTCGAACTACTAGCTAAGGTCAATCTATCATTCGAACAGCGATTGAGGACGTAAAGTTCATATTAATCTTAAAATTATCTGCTCAACTATACTAATAAACGTTTAGCTCTTGTTTATGGCTTACGCAATTGAATAAGAATTATACTTAAAAATAACCAACGCAAGGCAGAATACACGGTTGTTAGACAAGTTTCAGTTACACCAGCCCACGTAATCTTTACAGAAATAGATGCAGTAAGGATCGTAATATAACAAAAATTGACTAGCAACGTGGACAAAGTATAGCAGTGTCATTAGTGTTCAACATCATTGTCGTATCAAGTGGGAAATTCAAATACCGAAAGACCAATATTCAACAAAATAGATATCCCAAATCAGGGTAACATAATCTTTTAGATTAATATATAACTGTACACATACAGACACTCGCGCGCGCGCCCACGCACACACACACACACACACACACACACACACACACGCAGACGCAGACGCAGACGCAGACGCAGGCGCAGACGCAGACGCAGACACAGACACAGACAGACACGGACACGGACACATACACGACACGGACACGGACACGGACACGGACACAGACGCAGACGCAGACACACGCACGCACCCAAGTACGCACACACACACCCACATACAACCACACCCACACCACACCACACACACACACACACACACACACACACACACACACACCCACACACACAGATATATATATATATATATATATATATATATATATATATATATATATATATATATATATATAATATATATATATATATATATATATATATATATATATATATAGGGACCGCCATAAAGCTGGACACATGGGAAAAATTTGTATTATTAAAATTTCTGAAAAAATCTATTGGCGGTTCGTTTTTGCATTTCTGCCATAATGGGCCAGACATCCATCAAGCTGTAACCAAGAATGTCCTCTTAAATTCAAAGGAATGTCTTCCCACATATTAACATGTTCTTCTTCTAAAAATTGTAAGAAATTTTCTGAATTTACACGTTGTGGCAAGAAATAAGGTCCAAACACGTGGTTGCCGTAAATTCCAATCCAGACATTTGTACTAAATTCATGTTGAAAACTTCTTGGTCGAATGGCACGTGGGTTTTCATGTGCCTATATATGCAGATTGCGAAAGTAAAACAGGATTCATCAGTCCACAGTATGTTGGATAAGAAATCTCTATTATTTTGAATGGAGTTAAGAACCCACCTACAATAATTAAGTCTTCGTTCGGCGTCACCTGGACATAAACCATGAACAGGTTGAAAATGATATGGGCGTCTGTGATCCCGTTTTTAAACCCGGGAAACTTTACTTTGGGAAATACCAAAAGCAACAGCAGTACGTCGAGTACTTGTTGTGGGGTTCCTATTAAATTCACGCAATATACCCTCTCCAATTCTATCTCGTCCAGGGTTGTTCTGTCGGCCCCCATGTACATTTTTCAAACCCTGATTAACAAATCGACGATGGATACTCACAAAAACGGAATGATGAGGTTGTCGTCTATTTGGAAATCTTCTCCGATACTCCCTAGCTGCATACCTTGAATTCCCATTTGCGAACCCATAAATAAAATGAATGTCGGCTTGTTCGCTATTTGTAAATGTAAACGGCATGTTACACTAATTAAAAGCTGGAAAATCAAATGAAATAACTTTTTGAACTTAAAAACAATAATTAATAACAGTGAAATTATTCAAGATGAAGCAAGTGTTTGTAAAAGTCAAACTGTCGTTTCAAAATATAAAATTTAATACTTACTTGTTTTCCAAGGAGTATCATATTTTGTTGCAATGAAATAAGGGTGCATCATTTAGTTAACTTAAGACGTTCTATTGTACGTCGCTGTGAAATGTGTATTGAAAAGAACGGTTTACATTTTGAACAAAGTGTCTAATTTTATGATACTAGTGTTATTGTTATTTATTTATAAATCGTTATTGCTAAGAATTCTTATTAATTTCACAATTATTAATTAAGTATTGTTACAATAATAAATAAGGATTGTTAAAATTAGTGTACTAAACAGATTTCAATTTACAAAAGTCTTGTATTTGAGTATGGCTTGATACAGTGGCGGCTCTTTAATGAGAGCAAGTGAGCAGCGGTCTATAAATTATTAGAATCTCACTTAAAAACTATATACATGTTTATGGCGAAATTGATACATACATAATTATACAGAAAGTATTGACCGCATAACAATAATAATTATGCATTTCTTTTTAGACGAGGATAATAACAATGGATACTAAAAAAAAACGATAACCTACCTATTTATAAATGAAAATGTATTTGAAATTTTAAAGAAACGGTCGTTAGGTACTAAAATGGCTCTAAATGTTTTATTATATCTTTTTTATTAAAAACTTTATGTTCAATTATTCGCATAAAGCACATTACTTACCTTAGTACCACATCAAACACTAAAAATCAAAATAATTCGGAAACGCACAGGAATTTCGAAACAGAAGAAGGTACATTATTTTTGTTAAACTGTATGTAGATAATGAAAATAACAGTTTTTTTAAAAAATAGTCATTGGCGTAGAAGTTCTGTTTATGAAAGGGGTTGAGCACCCCCTCCACTCCGCCACTGTGCAAGTTTGTGAACATTATTATCGCTTGTTTTATGCCCCTTAATTAATAGACAATATCCCCCCAACATGAAAAAATCTAAGCATTCGTTTATGAGTTATAATGAAAATTTGAGAAAAAAAAATTACATTCAACATCCTGTATCTCGGAAACGAGGCCTTCTACGACATATGTTTATAGAAACTTTTCTTTTTAGAAACATGTGTTCTATCTACTGTTAAAGTTTGTCTACAAAAACTGACTCACCCTGTATATATATATATATATATATATATATATATATATATATATATAACAGGGCGAAGGCAAGATTATGGACCATAGGGGATATCTCTTTAACACCAATGAAGTTATTTGAATGAATTTCGCACATAAAGTTTTTAATACATGGTGAAACCATTGGCGCTATTACTAATTTCGTAATTTTATTTAACTTCCGGTTTAACAGGAAATGAAAGCAACTTTGTTATTTTAAATTAAACATCCTGTATATTTTTTGGATTCGGATAAAACAGTCCTTTAGGTGTTCAGTCTACAAAAACTGACTCACCCTGTATATATACACACACACAGGGACCGCCATAAAGTTGGACACATATGTAGAGTGACCATATTTATTTTCAGAAAAATAAGTACAGAAATAAAAAGTAACAAAAAGTTGTATTAGGGATAGATAAAAACGGACAAATCAAAGAACTAAATGTAGAGTGACATAGCCAAGCATCAAAATGAGAATAAAAAATAAAATAATTTTTAATGACACATGCATATACATAATATATGTACCTATATTCCTATATTAGAAAAAATACAAACACATAAAATACTCTGGCAGAAATGTGTAATGTTATTAATTATTTTGACGTGCCTGCAACGCCATCAGTGGGGTCACCTTTGTGCCAATCGTATTTTTGAGAGCTTAGGATAGATTCCAAAATTTGCTTTCTGGTCTTCAAAAACTGGAACATTTCACTGCAAGTCTCATCGAAGTTTGTGTACACTTGCATCACAGCTTCTAGTGTCGATATTTTCATTTGCGATTTTTCTGCACTCCAGTAGTTATTAATATTAGAGAATAGTCGCTCAATTGGCGCACTTGTTCCAGGAGACAAAAATAAACTGACATAAAATCTCACAATTTTTGAAATCTTCACTTGATCCAGACCCTTGATTCCATTTAAATACTTCAACCCATCGATCTTCGGTAGCTATATTTTTCGAGTTCCACTCGGCAATTTTATCTTCTGACAGTTTAGCTTGTAATAGACTAACTTCATCGAAGAGTTCGTCCTCATTCAGTGTCGAACCCAAGTAGTCTTTAAAAGCAGCACATGAACACAAAATTTGATTCCATGAAACTTGGTTTCTCAAATTTATCCATTCAAAGAGCCTTAATTCATTTAAATTTGTACTCCAATTCTTCAAGTAACTCACACAATTTGAATAAAATAATCTAACCTGTTAGATGAAGTCATCTCGGCAGTTTAAACTACCTTCCCAATTGTCAAGTTGTAAAAGGGATTCTCTTACTTTAAGCGGCAAAAATAATTCATTCAAACGATTTTCAAGCTTATTTTGAAGATCGAAATACTCTAGAGCGGCCTCTGTTGCGCATATTTTGTCACCCTCTACCTTTAATATGACTTTGTGAAACATAGAAGCAATGTTGTGTACAAACCACATCCTAATTTCGCTGGTACGACACTCAAAAAATTGCTTCAAAATCATTGGACAATTTTCAATAGACAAAAAGTATGCTTTCAACGGTTCGTACATTTGTAGAATTCGTTCAATTGTGGGCATCAGACTTAAAAATCTTGTTTTAGAAAATGATAACATCTTTTTGTATTCAACATTAACAAAGTCGCAGAATTGTTTAAGTTGATTTACTCTCACTGTATAAATATAGAAATGCTTAAATAACTTAACAACAATAACCTCAACGTCAATTGGTAAGACGTCCGTAGCATTTTGTACGCAATTGTTCAAAATGTGTGCAACACAACCAATGCCAACCAGAGGTTTGCCACGAGAAGCATTCAATTTTGCAAATAGGTTGTTCACTCCTTTCTTTTCATTCCGCAAAATTTGTATTGGTATTATCAGCAGCTAATCCAATACACTTGTCCACTAAATTGTGGGTTTTCAAAGTATTAAACACATAACTATTTAACTGTTCTGATGTTTCACCAGATAAGTCTTGCAACTGAAATAATTTCACTTGAATACCTTTTTCACAATTAAAGTATCTCACCAACAAAGGTACTATTTTAATTTCTTTGTGGTTGGACGAATCGATCATGATGCTAACAAAATGTGCTTTGTGTAGATCAAGTTCCAATCGCAACTGGGATTCTTTAGCAAAAACATTTTTTACAATGGCTTCAGTTTTGGTTCGAGCTGCCATAAATTTGGGCTCAAACATGTTCGCTATTAGCTTTGATGTGCAATCCAAAGATCTAAAACTCTGCTGATGCTTGATCGTATGATACGCGAAAGTACCTTCCTTGGCTGCAATTAACATATTTTCAGAGCTGAAGTTTTCACTTTTGAAAAAGTGTTTAGTGTAGCGCTTTTAGACTTCGTATTTGCAGCTAATGTATGCTTTTTCTTGGTTAGATGAGCCTTAATATTGCTGCGACCACTGTTGGAAATATCAACATCACTTCTACAAATTTCACAGTACACAATATGCGGACTCAATTTATTTTTATTTTCATAAACGGATATTCTTTTGTAACTCCAAATTAAAATGACACTTTCTTCGAGGCGGTGCCATGTTTACGCAAATAATGCACAAGTAGGTAACTGAAATCAAACGACGTTGCTTTTAGTAAGCGAAACCAGCACAGAAAACCAGACTGCATTCAACAAAAACAATTAACAAATAATATGTTCGCTTGCTGTCGAACGGCAGAACTCGTGTAGAATTGAACTTGTTTAGTCTTAGTCCGAGCGCTGTCGCTATTTATATGCGGCTCGCTAAACTTCGCTTCGATTCTCGCACGTTCCAGTCGCGGAGCATTCTGGGCTGTGCGTCTAGGATAATCTAGGGCGGACTGGAACGTTCGGGAAACAAACTACGCGAACATTCTCAACAACTTCTTAACGTCGTTATTGCATCATGATCAGTGAATCACCGATAAGATTCTTTTTAAATAAGAAATAAATATTTTGGTATACCTATTTGCGATATTTGCATCTTCAAGAAAAAGAAAGTACATTTTAGTGTACTTCATGCTTCTATTAAGGACCTTAGGACACTGGCAGAAAAGAAAGTGCTGTCCTACTAAAAGAAGTACGTATGGTCACCGTACACATATGGGAAACATTTTTATTATTGAAATTTATGAAAAACCCTATTGGTGGTTCATTTCTGCATGCCTGGCAACCAAAAAATTCATGTGACATTTGCCGTAAAATGGGTCAAATTGACAAGATATCGAAAAATTGTATTAAGAAAATGTATTTACAATGTAACAAACACCCCATATACCAAATCAGAAAAAAAAATAAAGATACCATTTATTCCCCACTGCTGTTATTATGAAGCATCATAAAATCTTGTATTACATAGTTTTAATAACATAAATTACATAATTTTAGGTATTTTAAACTATGAGGTGCACTTTAAAGAGCAATAATTTTCATCCTTCTAAGCCGAAATATTTGACTTTTCCAAAACCAACTTATTAAATACAAAAATATCGCTAATTGAAAACTATTTCCAGGTAAAACAAGATTTTATGACGTTTCGTAATAAAAGCAGAGGGGAATAAATGGTATTTTTTATTTTTTTTCTGATTTGGTTGAAAATTGGTATATGGGATCTTTGTTGAATTCTAAATACATTTTATTAATACAATTTTTCGATATGTTGTCAATTTGACATATATATATATATATATATATATATATATATATATATATATATATATATATATATATATATATATATTGAGATGAATCTAATTACGTGCAAGTAGCTATGAAATTTGCATAGTGAAGTTTTACTTTAGTTTGTACAAAATGGTACATTTCAGTTAATAATTCTAGAATAAAATGATTAATAAACATTGAGGAGTTTGAAAAATTTAAATATTTCTTAATATAATTTTAATAATGTTAGTTTAAGTTATCGACAGCACAGAACATAGAAGTATAGGGGATGTTTGTTTTCGTTTATGAGTTAATTCAAGTTTTCATTTAGTTTTGTAAGTTTATATTAAACAATATTCCCTAACGACATGTAATACAGGTTGTGGTTGACAAAAATAATGTTAAAACTAGATTTAGGCTGGTATCAATGTCGCAATTCACTTGTACGCAGCCAGGATTAGTGAAAACATTCGTATTTGTGCGTTTAACTGATATTAGCGCAAAATTTATTATGAAAAAACAGAACAAGCACATTAGTGAGTGACTATAAAACATGAATCATGCAGCAGCTCTGGGATTATTGTGTTTAATCAACAGTTTATGACCTTAAACTAGTGTATGACAACATTCCAACACTAGTCGTAGGAGAACTTATGAACCTACGAAAGTGATATAATAAATTAATTTGTGACTTGAACATTAAATTCAAACACTTACATTAACAATTATAGTGTTTAAAAGTGTGAAATTTAACATTAAAAGCATAAAAACAAAATGAGGTTATGTTATACCCCTCGCACATAAATTTTTGTAAAAAGTATTTTAAACTGAGACAATTTATAGAAAATAAATTAGTAGAGGCAAAAATAGTAAGGTAGCCTCAATTTCATGTTATAATTCCTTATATTTATGTCCATTTTTGTTAATTTTAGTTTGTAAGAGGTTTGGTAGAATTTAAGTAATTTTCCTTTCAAATTGGGCGTAGGCGTGTTTAAGATGTATATTTGGGTGTAGTAGCATCCCCTATTCATGTAGCGGTAATTTCCAGGCCTGTAAAATTCATAGAATTAGTGTAAAGTCGATAAATAAGGGTAAAAATTAACGTAGTTATTTAGTGTAAGATTTAGATCATGTTTGGTTTCAAATTAAAGATAAAAATATGGAGATTACGGAAATGTTTTTAGATTTAAGAAATGTTAAACAGGGAGAAAGTTATAGGGCTTTAAAGAATTATCGTAATTTAAGAATTACATTAGCCAATAAGAATGCAGCAAATATTTGTGGTAACTAGTGAAAACATTCGAAGATTTGGTTGTCGAGTAAAATCATATAAATACAAGTGGTTTAGCTTTACAATCTCTCTTGATTTTCATCTTTTGCAACAACTTGCCAAAGTAAGCTGTTGCGAAATTTTTTTGAAAATAATTTAAAAACAAATTAATGTCACTTCGGGAAAATAACAAAATGCGATTTAGTATCGGAAGTGGTCACGAAACAAATGATAGTTGTTTGTTCGTGAAATAATTTAAATTAAGGTTAGTTTACCTTTTCAAACCACAAATCGGAAGTTTTCGTTACATTATATAAATATTTCCGCAGTTCGACTTTGTTCATATTAAATTTATATTGTTTATGTTGATGTGCATATTTAATTGTGTTGTCTTCAAGTTATTATTATTATACACCTGGTTTATCAAAAGTGTGTTTAATTAACAACAACCATCAACGATCCATGCTATTCAAAATTTATTTTGAATTTAATTAATAAAGAAGTGATGAGCCTAAAATAAAGATTCGTGAATATTTTAATATTAACAGTGAAACCTACCTAAGTGATAGCTGGTTATTTAAAAGAAAACTCTGGATGTTCGAGAAGCAGAATTGCAGTTCGCAGGAGCTGTTGTCTTCAATCATCTTCAGCAGCAGTAACCCACGAAGGGAGGACAATTTATGTGAGTACTTTGTTGACATTGATACTTTATTGTTATGTTCATAAATTCTATCCTGTGTAATAACCACTATGTGCAACAACAGGTATACATGTCCAAAGGGAATGTTATTTGTTCTAAAAATTTAGATGGTTTATATTAATTGTGTTTTTTTTTATTATTCAAACGTCGTTATACTTGCTTGTATGTCAAATTTCACTTTTCTTTATGGTCAAAGCATACGGTTGCGTATTCACAGCGCATGCTCACGTATATTTTTAAAAGAATTCTGTTATGTACAGAGAGTAACACATATCTATGCGAATTAAATATTATAATTCAATTTATTTAATCAATTCAGATACTATAAAAATAAATAGGACTTTAACTCAATGTAATTTTAATCATATTAACTATGATTGTTATATTCAAACAATTAATATAATTCAAATTCATGATCAATTATTTTACAATATTAAAAGTAGAGTTACTTTTAAATTATTGATCCCTATCCCCTGTTAGTTGAGTCTCATTGTTCTACCGGATTTTATTTTTATTTTAATCTTAACTATAACAATTAATAATAACTTAAATTATAAAAATAATTTAAATAATATTAATAATAATAATATTAGTTGAGCCAATTAGGTAAAGGTGTTAAGGGGTAACTATCAGTACTAATATATATATATATATATATATATATATATATATATATATATATATATATATATATATAGGGACCGCCATAAAGCTGGACACATATGGGAAAAATTTGTATTATTAAAATTTCTGAAAAAAATCTATTGGCGGTTCGTTTTTGCATGTCTGACATTTGTCACGTGACCATAGATTTGGCGGGAATTTTGAAAAATGTTAACCGTGATGCCGAAAAATGGGTCAAATTGACAACATATCGAAAAATTGTATTAATAAAATGTATTTAGAATTCAACAAAGATCCCATGTACCAATTTTCAACCAAATCAGAAAAAAAATAAAAAATACCGTTTATTCCCCTCTGCTTTTATTACGAAACGTCATAAAATCTTGTTTTACCTGGAAATAGTTTTCATAACATAAATTACATCATTTTAAGTTAAAATTAATCAAATATTTGTAAAATAGACAATTTGTGAGAGGAAAATATAGAAAATACGATTTAGCCTCGTCACTGGTTATGTTCATGCCCTGTATATTGAAACGCATGAGCTGATCTAATATTTTTAATCGGTAAATAAAATGTGAACGAACTAATATTTGTAATTAAAACTTAACAACATATTATTTATCCTTATTAAATTTAATATTGATTAGTACATTTGAAATTAGCGATATTTTTGAATTTAATAAGTTGGTTTTGGAAAAATCAAATATTTCGGCTTAGAAGGATGAAAATTATTGCTCTTTAAAGTGCACCTCATAGTTTAAAATACCTACAATTATGTAATTTATGTTATTAAAACTATGTAATACAAGATTTTATGATGTTTCGTAATAACAGCAGAGGGGAATAAATGGTATTTTTATTTTTTTTTTCTGATTTGTTATATGGGGTGTATGTTACATTGTAAATACATTTTCTTAATACAATTTTTCGATATCTTGTCAATTTGACCCATTTTACGGCAAATGTCACATGAATTTTTTGGTTGTCAGACATGCAGAAACGAACCGCCAATAGGGTTTTTCAGAAATTTCAATAATAAAAATGTTTCCCATATGTGTCCAACTTTATGGCGGTCCCTGTGTGTGTGTGTATATATACAGGGTGAGTCAGTTTTTGTAGACAAACTTTAACAGTAGATAGAACACATGTTTCTAAAAAGAAAAGTTTCTATAAACATATGTCGTAGAAGGCCTCGTTTCCGAGATACAGGGTGTTGAATATAATTTTTTTCTCTCAAATTTTCATTATAACTCATAAACGAATGCTTAGATTTTTTCATGTTGGGGGGATATTGTCTATTAATTAAGGGGCATAAAACAAGTGATAAGAATGTTCACAAACTTGCACAGTGGCGGAGTGGAGGGGGTGCTCAACCCCTTTCATAAACAGAACTTCTACGCCAATGACTATTTTAAAAAAACTGTTATTTTCATTATCTACATACAGTTTAACAAAAATAATGTACCTTCTTCTGTTTCGAAATTCCTGTGCGTTTCCGAGTTATTTTGATTTTTAGTGTTTGATGTGGTACTAAGTTAAGTAATGTGCTTTATGCGAATAATTGAACATAAAGTTTTTAATAAAAAAGATATAATAAAACATTTAGAGCCATTTTAGTACCTAACGATCGTTTCTTTAAAATTTCAAATACATTTTCATTTATAAATAGGTAGGTTATCGTTTTTTTTTAGTATCCATTGTTATTATCCTCGTATAAAAAGAAATGCATAATTATTATTGTTATGCGGTCAATACTTTCTGTATAATTATGTATGTATCAATTTGGCCATAAACATGTATGTAGTTTTTAAGTGAAATTAATAAGAATTCTTAGCAATAACGATTTATAAGTAAATAACAATAACACTAGTATCATAAAATTAGACACTTTGTTCAAAATGTAAACCGTTCTTTTCAATACACATTTCACAGCGACGTACAATAGAACGTCTTAAGTTAACTAAATGATGCACCCTTATTTCATTGCAACAAAATATGATACTCCTTGGAAAACAAGTAAGTATTAAATTTTATATTTTGAAACGACAGTTTGACTTTTTACAAACACTTGCTTCATCTTGAATAATTTCACTGTTATTAATTATTGTTTTTAAGTTCAAAAAAGTTATTTCATTTGATTTTCCAGCTTTTAATTAGTGTAACATGCCGTTTACATTTACAAATAGCGAACAAGCCGACATTCATTTTATTTATGGGTTCGCAAATGGGAATTCAAGGTACGCAGCTAGGGGAGTATCGGAGAAGATTTCCAAATAGACGACAACCTCATCATTCCGTTTTTGTGAGTATCCATCGTCGATTTGTTAATCAGGGTTTGAAAAATGTACATGGGGGGCCGACAGAACAACCTTGGACGAGATAGAATTGGAGAGGGTATATTGCGTGAATTTAATAGGAACCCCACGACAAGTACTCGACGTACTGCTGTTGCTTTAGGTATTTCCCAAAGTAAAGTTTCCCGGGTTTTAAAACGGGATCACAGACGTCCATATCATTTTCAACCTGTTCATGGTTTATGTCCAGGTGACGCCGAACGAATACTTAATTATTGTAGGTGGGTTCTTAACTCCATTCAAAATAATAGAGATTTCTTATCCAACATACTGTGGACTGATGAATCCTGTTTTACTTTCGCAATCTGCATATATAGGCACATGAAAACCCACGTGCCATTCGACCAAGAAGTTTTCAACATGAATTTAGTACAAATGTCTGGATTGGAATTTACGGCAACCACGTGTTTGGGACCTTATTTCTTGCCACAACGTGTAAATTCAGAAAATTTCCTACAATTTTTAGAAGAAGAACATGTTAATATGTGGGAAGACATTCCTTTGAATTTAAGAGGACGTTCTTGGTTTCAGCTTGATGGATGTCCGGCCCATTATGGCAGAAATGTAAGAAATTGGCTAAACAATAACTACCCGGGGAGGTGGACAGGTCGTGGAAGTCCAGTGGCGTGGCCTCCTAGATCCCCCCGATTTAACGCCACTTGACTTTTTTTGTATGGGGATTCATGAAGGAAAAAGTGTATACCATTCCGGTTAATACACTTGAAGAACTTCACAATCGCATCAGAGATGCTTGCAATGAAATAAGGGTGCATCATTTAATTAACTTAAGACGTTCTATTGTACGTCGCTGTGAAATGTGTATTGAAAAGAACGGTTTACATTTTGAACAAAGTGTCTAATTTTATTATACTAGTGTTATTGTTATTTATTTATAAATCGTTATTGCTAAGAATTCTTATTAATTTCACAATTATTAATTAAGTATTGTTACAATAATAAATAAGGATTGTTAAAATTAGTGTACTAAACAGATTTCAATTTACAAAAGTCTTGTATTTGTGTATGGCTTGATACAGTGGCGGCTCTTTAATGGAGCAAGTGAGCAGCGGTCTATAAATTATTAGAATCTCACTTAATAGATATTTATGTATTAAGGGCATAATCTACAATTATGCCCGTGGTACATACAATGTTTTATTTTATTTTGCACCATGAAACTGGAACAAAATTTTAAAAAGATTCAGTATTTTCGGCAAGTTTTTAAATGCAAATGCAGTGAAATAAAGTCGACAGTAGGGTAATTTGTTGTTACTAAGATACTGTGGTATTGCTAAATTGTTGCTAAGGTACTGTTTGTTTGTAAATAATTTGTATTCTAAAATGGAAGGTGAAAACGCAAAAACTTATTCACAAGAAATTTTAGATGAATTTGAGGCCGCCCAGGCAAAAATAATTCCAAGTAAATCGAAATATTTATACATAAAAGAGTACGAAAAGTTTTGCGCGTGGCAGAGCACAAAAAATGTGACGAAAAAGTTGTGATGGCATACTTGTCTCAAATAGTAAGGGATTGTATATATACATTATTCAATTATCTCTATTCAATAAATATCTATTTTTGCAGTCAAAGATCTATAAGCCGTCGTCACTGTGGTGTTTATATTCTAAATTGAAAAAGATGTTCAAGTTGAAGGAAGATGTTGATATATCTCGTTTTTCCATGCTCACAGAATTCATGAAGAATAATTCTGTAGGTGATGAAGCTAAAAAGTCCTATGTATTGCAACGGCATCAAATTGAAGAATTCATGTTGAAGGCGCCTGATCATACGTACTTGTTAGTTAAGGTATAACGATTTTAGTATTTTTTTCCAATTCTCATTATAAAAATTATTGTGTTTTATAGGTTGTCACAGCCTTTGGTATTTTTGGAGCATGTCGTCGCGAAGAACTGCACGATTTGGCTGTACAGGACGTAACAACTGAGGGATCAGTGCTTTTAGTGAAGATCAAAAAAACCAAAACTTATACTTCGAGGCAATTTACAATTGTACCAAGCAATGGATTGGTTGATTACGTCTCTTTGTACCGAAAATATGCAGCATTACGACCGGAACATTCTAAAATTGACAGCTTGTTTTTGTCGTATCATAATGGCAAATGTAGTGCTCAGACTGTTGGCAAAAACACCTTAGGCAAAATGCCGAGGATAATAGCTGAGTTCCTTAATCTACCGGATGCCCATAAGTACACAGGGCACTGGTTTCGCAGGAGTGCGGCGACGATCTTTGCAGAAGGCGGCGGTGATACAAGCGCACTGAAGCAGCTTGGTGGATGGCGATCGGATAAAGTAGCCGAATCATATGTAGAGAATTCTCTGCAAAATAAAATTAAAATTGCTCAGAACATTACTGGTACAGCAGCTATAAGTATACCACAAAACGGCGAAGGAATTGTCAGCTTTGGTGTTGGCTCATCTGGAGTTCCAATTTCAAATCCATCCAACTGTATTTTCAATTTTTATAAAGAATAAGTTTTATTACTATTATTTTTATTAATAAAGGTTGTATAGTAAGGTTGTTGTTTCAATAATTCTTTCAACTTACGTGACATATCATGTCATGTGTTTGCTGTCAATCATGCTGCTTAGCAACAATGACATTTCCGTGCTATAAAGACCACATTACGCCCGCATTTGGAGGCGTATAAAGAACATTATGGTGGCAAAATAAAATAAAGAACATTATGGTGTCAAAATAAAATAAAAACTACATACATGTTTATGGCGAAATTGATACATACATAATTATACAGAAAGTATTGACCGCATAACAATAATAATTATGCATTTCTTTTTATACGAGGATAATAACAATGGATACTAAAAAAAACCGATAACCTACCTATTCGTAAATGAAAATGTATTTGAAATTTTAAAGAAATGATCGTTAGGTACTAAAATGGCTCTAAATGTTTTATTACATCTTTTTTATTAAAAACTTTATATTCAATTATTCACATAAAGCACATTACTTAACTTAATACCACATCAAACACTAAAAATCAAAATAACACGGAAACGGCACAGGAATTTCGAAACAGAAAAAGGTACATTATTTATGTTAAACTGTATGTAGATAATGAAAATAACAGTTTTTTAAAAAAATAGTCATTGGCGTAGAAGTTCTGTTTATGAAAGTGGCTGAGCACCCCCTCCACTCCGCCACTGTGCAAGTTTGTGAACATTCTTATCGCTTGTTTTATGCCCCTTAATTAATAGACATTATCCCCCCAACATGAAAAAAATCTAAGCATTCGTTTATGAGTTATAATGAAAATTTGAGAAAAAAAATTATATTTAACACCCTGTATCTCGGAAACGAAGCCTTCTACGACATATGTTTATAGGAACTTTTCTTTTTAGAAACATGTGTTCTATCTCCTGTTAAAGTTTGTCTACAAAAACTGACTCACCCTGTATATATATATATATATATATACATGGCGAAGGCAAGATTATGGACCATAGGGGATATCTCTTTAACACCAATGAAGTTATTTGAATGAATTTCGCACATAAAGTTTTTAATACATGGTGAAACCATTGGCGCTATTACTAATTTCGTAATTTTATTTAACTTCCGGTTTAACAGGAAATGAAAGCAACTTTGTTATTTTAAATTAAACATCCTGTATATTTTTTGGATTCGGATAAAACAGTCCTTTAGGTGTTCAGTGACATACGGTTTGGTACCATTATTTTTTGTAAATGCCGAGATGACGTTACCCAAAAAGCCTCAAAAGCTTGTAATTTGAAAATTTATTGTTAGTAACATATGAAAACAAACAAAAACAGATTAATACATGGCAATTATAAGGACATTATAAAATGAACAACAAAACAGATTGGATCTTAAACCAGTGTTCAAAATTGCCCCCATTTAGTTCTTGAGAATACGCAAGTCTATTCACAAAACCTTTAGTTACATTTCTCAGTATATTCGCAGTGATTCTAGCTATTTCCCCTGTGATTTTATTTCGTAGATCTTCCAAATTATGACGTCATTCGTTATACACCCGAGGTTTCAGGTGGCCCCAAAGAAAGAACTGCAGTGGTGTAAGATCAGAGGAACGCGTGGTCATTCGACATAGCCTATTTAACCTATCCATTTACTGGGAAATATTTGGTTTAAGCACTGCCTTACATTACGAAAGAAATGAAGTGGAGTTCCATCTTGTCGAAACCACATGCCTTCGGCGATTCCTCCATGATCTTCAAGAGATGGATTAGTTTGGTTTCTTAAAAATTCTAAATATGCCGGACCAGTTAACGTATTATCAATTTGTAAATATGTACAAACACGTGACTTCCAACAAAACACATCAAAACCCAATTCTTATAGATTAAACATTCCCCCAAAATATTATATAGTAATCACGTTAAAACAGATAAAGTGCGATTATCCTTTTTCTTATAAAAAAAAATTATTAACTCAGCAAGCAAGAATGAACTTAAAAGGCAATCGTGCTTTTACCTTCTAAACAAAACCTAAAACTATTTCTTACAAATACATTAGTTAATCCTTTGTCCGTGATATAGTGAAGTCCATATTATCTGCTTCCAGTAATCCTTTTTTAACTTTGCACCCATACTGGCACAAAACAAAACCGAGACAGCCGTATTCACTAACTTATTAGGCTGTAACACTCGCGAGCGCTGTTGTCTGTCCTTCACTCGCGCGCAATACGCATATGCACCTGGGCGATCTGATGTGTTATTTACCGCGCCGAAACCCGAAAATGGAACAAGACGCACAAGATGCGAAACAAACCTACTTTGTAAATTCACTCACAACTCTCCGAAAAAAACATTAATGGCAAATATATTCACTCTGTGCATTATCCAGAGCATAACTCAACTTTTTATGAAATCTCGCATGTGTGCGATCTTCATTTCCACACAATTTAGGCAACTCCATCACATTCTAACTTCATTCTTGGACACGCATTCAATTTTCCATTATTGCACAATATTTCTACAAACAAACTATGCATAAATATTCCTTACTGCACTTTAATACATCAATAGATCATACTCTGAATCACTCATACGTCTACAACCATTTCTTTAACCCGAATTCTTTAGCACACAGCAGCAAAAGACCAGTGGCAAACTCGTAGTCTTTTACCAGTGCCTTCCCAGCCCCTAAAATGTTTTTCAACCAAATTTAAACATAAACATCTTTCTATAACATTCAAATATTCTTTCATGTATCTAATGCTTTATTAAATTCCATGGGCGTATCATTTACACCAACTTACATTCTGCATACACAAAAAAACTGTTTTCGTGCAAACTCACTTTATTTACATTCAAAATACGTTTCATACGTTATCAAAATACTGCATATACATGATGCGTCAAAATAACCTTACAAAAGAATCATGCAAAACATCTTACATTTTTATTACAACCTCACATACATAAAACACTACAGCAAAAATTCTGCAGACTATACTGAAAACGTCCATAATTTCAAAATTGAAGAGGGGTGATATAATGGTCAGTTTTGTTGTTGTTTCACTTTTTACAAAAATCCCTCTAAAAGGACTAATTGAATATATTTATTTTCAGTGGAGTAATAGTCCTATTATAGCTAAGTTTTATATGGAAAAATTTGAAACACTAGAATTTCAAAATGCACCTAAGAAACCTTTAGATTGATATAGATACATGATGACACAGTTGCTATTTATAGACATGGAGAAGAAACCCTACATAAATTTTTAATTGTTATAAATGGTATTCCTTCAACTATCCAGTTTACCACGGAGAAGGAAACTAATGCAAGTTCACCATTTCTTTCCATACTACTATCTAAAACTAATAATTCACTAGCTTTAAGGTTTACCAAAAGTCGACAGTACTGAGAAAATTTCACAAATTATGAAACCACCATCCACATCCAAAATTGGTGTAGTGGATCGAGCAAAGCGAATTTGTGATCCTGAATTTTTGAAAGATGAATATAAATACTTAATAAAATCACCTCAAGCTAATGGATATTCACTTAAAGATGTTAATAATGCTATTACACCTGCTAGACGTAACCATAATGAAAAAATAGTGCTTAATGTTGGTACTGCTTTGCTTCCTTTTATAACTAATGTTACAGGTAGAATTGAAAAAATCGTAATTAATCATGGCGTTAATCCTACAAGAAAAATTAAAGAATGTTTAAGGTTACGTAAAGATGGTTCAAGCCCATTATCATCTCCTGGAGCGTATAAGTTATCTTGTTCTTGTGGAAAAGTATACATTGGGATCACAAAACGCAGCTTTGATGAGATATTGTAGATTAGGTTAACCAGATAATCGGCGGCAGCTGAGCTTGCTTTAAATAATTTGAATCATGACATTTTTTAATATGGAAAAATTGTCAAGACAAACCCATTACTATGTTCGTTTACAACGTGAAATTATTAAGATATATAAACATCCTAATAAATTCAAAAGGAAAGAGGATCTCCGTTTAAATAAGTTTTGAGGTGTTATAATAAAAAAAGGCACAACCGTACGTCTTAATTCTAATTTTAGCTTTTCGTATGTCTACGTTTTTTGCCGTGGATTTTCCTACACCTTGAAATACATGATTTACCAATTATATGTTAAGTTACCACAGCACTATAATAATTTAATATATACAAGGTGATTAATTGGTAAAGGGAAATACGTTAACTGTGGATAGGGGTCACCTAGGTGACTCAAAAAACCCATATTATGGGTCTTACGCCCTTTGTATTTGGGATACAGGGCGTTTTATGAACTTTTACCATTTCTTTTCTTACTCATAACTTACGAATCGCGCTGTAGATTTTTTTTATATTTGGTGTACATGTTCCTCATATCTCGTGGGATATACCGTTGTAATAAAAATATTGATAATCCAGGTCCGGCTTTACGACCAAAATTCACAAATTCTTCCATTCTCCAAGTAACACCCTGTATAGTTGATTTTTTAAATTTAATCTCCATATTTGAAAAGAGCGTAAAAAACTAAGTTTAATCGTGTGGTTGTATTTTTGGGACAGACGACTTTATTACGAAAATTTTAATTTCATATTTAGTTTTTTTAGGATTTTGCAGTGAAGAAATGAAATTTATTGCGTTTTTTATTCATAACTGGGGAACCACCTTGTATAATAATTTTTTATTTCATATACGGGTTCTTGGTTTTTAGTGAGATATATCGTTGCATTAAGAAATGATAATGCAGGTCCGGCTTTACGAAAGATATACTTATTTGCCGATCCTTCATACAAAACCCTGTAGATAAATTTTTTTGAAATTCGTATCAAAATTTACAAAGTGCACAAAATAGTGGAATTCGGGAATTGTTTTCTTGTTTTTGGGCATATGATTTTACTACATAATTTAAATTTCACAAATTTTATACTTCGCGGTAGGAAGACAAATGATTAAATAAATAACTTTAAATTTCAAATTAGAGTTTACAATAATTTTATTAGTTGTTTTGGAAAAAATATTATGTGTAAAACACGTTGAGCAACAGGTAACAAGAAATAACAACATTAACAAAAGTACTTAATTAAATAAAACATAAATAATAAAACTAGAGCAAATGCTTAAAGTAACCACCATTTTGATTGATACATTTCCTTGCTTTCGTTAATATGTGCCTTATCGATTTTCTAATAATGTCTGGAATATTTCTTATTTCCGCACATGCGTTTTCTATTCTCTGTAGGAGTTCTTCTCTATTATTTATTTCGGAACTGTATACCTTTGATTTTAAGAATCCCCAAACGATAATCAACGGGTTTACAGTCAGGTAACCTTGAAGGCCAGTTATTTGGACCATTTCTTCCAATCCATGTGTTCGAAAAATTGTCGTTTAAAAAATTTCTTACGATGAGCCGATGATGAGGAGGAGCACCATCGTGTTGGAAATACATACCGGCGACATCGACATTATGGTCCGCTAATAGCACAGGTAAAATATTTTAAAGGAAATCTAAATAGACTTCATTAGTCAGCCGGTTAGGCAAAACATAAGGCCGGATTAAATTGTTGTCAATGACGCCGCGCCAAACACTGACTGAAAATTTGTGCTGTGAATGAGTCTGTCTAATACCGTGAGGATTTTCAACAGCCCAAATATGAGAGTTCCTTAAGTTGTATACTCCATCCCGTGTAAATTGCGCTTCATCTGTAATTAGGCTTCTTCTTGTAATTCTTGGGTTTCGGATGATCAACAGACTAAAGCTCAGTCGTACAATTTGATCACCCGTTACAACCTCTGTACCTTTTGCACGTGGAACGAGTACAACTGATATTTTTTTTAATCTGCGCTAAACAGTGGATTGAAATACGTTTAAAGCATTACTAGTACGTCGGGTACTAACTTCTAGATTTGCTTCCACTATATCCATGATGTTTTGTTCCACATCGGCAGGTGTTCTTTCGTTATATTCATTTAATTTTGACGAGGGAAACTGGCCGTGTTCTCTCATGTATCGAAAGACGCGACTGAAGGTCTTAAAATCGGGTGATCTTCGTCCTGGAAAACGCCTCTCGTATTCGAGTTTTGCAGCATATCTACTACCATTACAAAAACGTAGTAAAATCATATGCCCAAAAACAAGCAGACAATTCCCGAATTCCACTTTTTTGTGCACTTTGTAAATTTTGATACGAATTTTAAAAAATTTTATCTACAGGGTTTTGTATGGAGGATTGGCAAATAAGTATATCTTTCGTAAAGCCGGACATGCATTATCATTTCTTAATCCATCGATATATACCACTAAAAACTAAGAACCAGTACATTAAATAAAAAATTATTATACAGTTATTATACAGTTATGAATAAAAAACGCAAAAAATTTCATTTCTTCACTGCAAAATCCTAAAAAAAAATTAAATATGAAATTAAAATTTTCGTAGTAAAGTCGTCTGTCCCAAAAATACAACCACACGATTAAATTTAGTTTTTTACGCTCTTTTCAAATATGGCGATTAAATTAAAAAAATCAACTATACAGGGTGTTATTTGGAGGATGGAAGTATTTGTGAATTTTTCGTAAAGCCGGACCTGGATTATCAATATTTTTGTTACATCGGTATATCCCACGAGATATGAGGAACATGTATACCAAATATAAAAAAATCTACAGGGCGGTTCGTAAGTTATGAGTAAGAAAAGAAATGATAAAAATTCATAAAACGCCCTGTATCTCAGATACAAAGAGCGTAAGACCCATAATATGGTTTTTAGGAGTCAGCTAGGTGACTCCTATCCACAGTTAACGTATTTCCCTTTACCAATGAATCACCTTGTATAGTTGAAATTAAAATTAAAAATTATATTAAACGTATTTCATTGTGTTTTCACTGTAAAATAACAATTACAATTATTAACAAAGAACCATTGCTGTATTTGACTAGTTCTTTGATTGGTATGTCAAGGTTCTATTTGTGAATACTTTTATCAATTTCAAATTAAAGTTTTTTACAACTTTACACTTACATCATAATTTGATTAAGTTTTGTTAAATTTGTTGTTTGATTATGACATTTTTCACTGTTAGCCTTCTACCGTTAGAGGGTGTTCGGATTTGTGATTTTCAAGGCGTTTGAATATTTAATTTTATTAAGGATCTAGTCATTCTTTAGTAAAATTTGTTGTCACATCTCAAACAATTCTTAAAGATTTTACCATTACTGAGAACAATAACTTTAACTGTAATTGTTACCCAAACGTATAGATTTATGCTAAATAGAAATATAAAAATACATCATTTAATAACCCAAAAGCTAAGTATTTTAATTATAACTAATGTTCAAATTGCTTTTTTGATTAATAAAAATGCATGTAGATATTATGATACGCAACATAGTACTTGAATATTAGTATTGCGCAAATACAATCGATAATACATCTGCAATAATTGTCAAGGTGAAAATTATCAGCTAATTTTTTATTGGTTCATCGATGAAAATTTCAATAATGCTCTTGTTTGTCGAGTGCAATAATTCACGTGACTTAGTAACTCTTAGAACATATGAAAATTAAGACTTGTATTATTCCCAAGAAGCCGACAAAACAGTTAGCAATCAAATGAAATATAGTTCTTTTTTTTAATGTCAGTTTTCCATTATTTGAGCTGATTTAATTAAATATAATTTTGTAACAGTTCACGATATAGGTAACAGTTAAATTTTCCGTGCTACCTGGGGGTCCAACCCGTACCATCACTCACCGGTGGTACACATTCCACCGGTTGAAAACCGATGTGTAGACATTTAGTTCTTTAATAAGTATTTTAAACTGAATGACCAATTTACACGTAGATATTTCTCAAATTTGACAAAAACCACCTTTTTTAGATTCATACGGCACCTTAATGGATATTACAGGTGTTATTTCAATTACCATATTTTTCACCTATAACTTTCCCTTTAGGTGGAAAAGTTAAAAACATCATTTTGTAAAAACACGTTACCATTCCAAGAATAGGGACCACTTTGATAAACTTTCATTAAAACTAAATGTAATATAGCCCCGTTTTTGTTTTATTATTGACTAAATATTGACTTTCTTTTTTAAAATAAATATTTAATACTAAGTGAATTTCTTATAAATGTTTTCATACACTAATTACTACGCTAATAAGACTCGGTTTCGTTCAGATTATTACATTTTTACTTATTTTAGCTGTTTAGAAACCTTTGGTGAATTGCATAAATATATTGTTAAACTTAATATCGTAAGCATTATTTATATCCCTATTGTAATTAGGATAAAATTTCCTTCCTAATAGATGGAGATTACCAAATATTAACAACTTAACCAAATATCCCATGTTTGTTTTAACACATTTTATTTATGTTTTTATACATTAGTGCATTAGTTAAATAGAAGTAAGTAAGTAGCTAATAAAAGCAGTTACTTCCGTTCGCCGAAAGAAATTAATTTTAGACTGACGCGCCAGTCTTAAGCGTGTTCTCTCTGTGAATAGATCGCCAGCAACGTATTATAACCGGCTGTTGTTTGTGAAGTGAATTTTGCAATCTTCCCGCTAATAAATATCTAATGGCGGAAACAATTGAAGAAACCTACGAACATGAAGTTCGCCGCAAAATCGTGCGAACTCTTAAAATAGAGGAGGTAAGTTTGAAAATAATTTATTTGAAAAAAAAATACTTAAATTGGCACAAATAATTTATAGTAAACGTATTAGCCTATTTAAGATATATATGCTGAATTTATGGTAGGTATGATTTTATTTTCTGCATCTTACATAAAATAAAAAATGAAAATTTTTGTTTACTTACTATTTATTACACAATTTTTAAGTATTATAAAGCCAAAACATAAAAAATTATTAAATTAAAACAATATTCACAAATAAAATTATTTGTGTATGTGGGTGGAAATCTAAGATAAACTTATTTTTTCAATTGACTATAGTTACTGTGTGTAATAAATAAGAACAGATAAACCGTTTAAAAATTGGCAAGGGAACATGTATGTTACATTAAAGAATACAAAAATATGTTTTATTAGAATGAAAAGAAATGTCTGTTATAGAGAGATCTATGTATACTTAGGCACTATTCTCTCACTCTCTCTCTCTCTCTCCATTTCACTTCATTAAAAAAACATTAATTGTTAAATAACCAAACAAACTATAAATGAAATAAAAATTATTATTTATATGCTGGGTAAATGAACATATTTTATGGTCAAAATATACCACTTGTATAATAGTTAAAACTGAACAGTTTAATATCAGACAGTAGTGACGTCAAAGGTTCTTAGTGTATCTGGGACAGATGTTAAAATATAGATAAATAACGAGCGAATGCATCATGTGTGTATCACGCGTATGAGTGGTCCAGTGATTCTACGCTGGTTTAAGGAGACAAAGTTTCTAGACCATTTACAGCGTATCTGCAACACATACCTTGAAACAGTGTGGTTTGAAACTACCATGTGGAGTATATATAATTGTTTACAAGGAACTAAGTTAGATAGAAGTTCCCTTAAACGTGCTTGCGTAATCTATTTGCTGATTATGCTAAAATGTTTCGAAATTTGTATATATTCTTTTAATTCAGCGTAGCATAGTCGTATATTGCTTCATGACACACCATTTCAATTCATTTTCATTAAGGTGGGCACTTGAAATCTGGGGAGGTTAACATCTGAGTGAAAAAGTCCGCGATATCATTTGAGGTTATCTTTCACATCAAACACTAAGCCATGTTGCCAGCTTATCTTCAACATTTTATTACTATTCAAGGCACAGTTTGGTTTGCTTGTTGAATATGTTATCGTAATAATTCTCGACATTTTGATATTAATAGGTAAACAACATGTAATTAAGTAAACATGTTTGATCAACAATATGTTATTAATCTTATGGCGGAAATGAAAAAAGGCAACATGGCATGGTACCATTATTTCAAACGCACGTGTTATCAATTTAACAAATTTGAAAATCAAATTCAAAGCGGCAATTGAAAACAAGTTAGAATTGAAAATAAGTAATGTACTGATCAATATATGAATTTAGTTAATAAAATGTGTGTTGGTAAATAATCTTGAATTTATGTATTGCAATACATCTTTTCCTTAGTGTGCTACATAAAAAATTCTCCTCGTCCAGTGTGTCCCAAGGAAAAAAGATTTGGCATATATTTTATTATCACAATGAAGGTTTTCAACGATACATCCAGTATCCATTAAAAAAAGCAAAGCTTTAGACTTTGGTGCCTTAAACCATATCATTAAAGGAAGATCCTGTCCCAGTACTTTCCACGTACAGGGTGGTCAACTAAGAATGCGAGGTACTGTATCTGGGAAATTATCCATCGTAGAGGCTTGCGCAAAAAAAGTTGTTACTAAAAGGGCCAATACAAAAACCTGGAAAATATTTTCATGTTTCTGAGATGGCCGCTAGGGGGCGTAACTGCAACCTTGAATCTAAAAAAGTGATGTTTCTGTGAATTCTGCTACATTAACCTAATAAAAAAATAACTGATCTTTGAACTCGTGGATAATCTGAACTTTTTTTGTTTGACACTTTTTGACGTATCTATAAAAATAAAGTGGCGGGGGTATTCAAAGGTTTTCTTAAATCACCCCCCGTTTCTTCGAAACTGCTAATCTGATTTTAACAAACTTGGACGCGTTGAAAAGGCCTATTCTTGGGCTACAAATGTTATAATATTTGAAGTTTTGTTAGTTTTACGTGTCGTCGCTAGAGGGCTTTGTTCGATATTCCGACAGAAACGGTTAATTTTCGCAAAAAAATTAAATGCATTGGTATGACTTTTTTCATGAACAAGTAGCTAAATTATGCCTAAACAAGCTCGCGAAAACCGTATCTCGATATCTTGTTCCTAACCTAAAATATCGGCCAAAGAAGACTTTATACGAAAATCCCTTAAATTTTTATTTTTTTTAACTATATTTTTCTGGAATTGTTTCTATTATGTAAGTTGTGGCCCTAAAAAGGACCGATTTAAAGGAAGAAGGTTTTTAATGCCTCCGTAAATATTCGAAATGCTGACCATCATGCTCTATGCATTGCTGAAGCCTCTCATGACTAGACAAAACTGCAGCTTCAATTTCGGCTCTCGGTATGTTACGTATTGCGTTACGAATCCGGTTTTTCGTATCTTTAGTAGTAGGTTGAGTCCGAAACACGATGTTCTTTAAGCGCCCCATAAATAAAAATCGAGGCAAGTTAAGTCTGGCGATCGCGGAGGCCATGGAAACAGACTTCCTCTTCCAATCCACCGCTGTTGAAATACTACATTAATATGCTCTCGCGCATTATAGCAAAATGTGCTCGGCAACCATCCAACTGCAAAAACAATTTTTGCCTTGTTTCCAGAGGCACATCTTCCAACAACAACGGTAATTGATTGGCCAAAAAGTCAAGAAATACATTGCCATTTAGGGGTTGGTCGAAAAAATATGGCCCAATAATTCTACCTCCCAGTATGCCACACCATACATTTGAACTCCAACGTCCTTGGCGCTGAACTTCACGCAACCAGTGAGGATTTTCTGTAGACCAATAATGCATATTGTGCAGATTGACTCTCCTGTCACTACTGAAGGTGGCTTCATCGGTCCAAAGAATTTGAAATAAAAATTCTCTATTTTCGCATATCATGCCTGACATCCAATAGCAATAGTCTAACCTTCGATAAAAATCTTCCTCTTTCAAGGACTGATGCAAAACGACATGATATGGGTGCATTCTTAAAGTAATTAAAAAAAGTTTAAACGAATACCTATATACTTTGATGGCTATTAGAACTTACCTATGGTTCTTCAAAATATTTTGAACCGTTGTCCGTGATATGCCCAAGTCAGTGCATAATGCTCTGGTGCTAACATGAGGATTTCCTTCAATATAGCCCAGTACACGGTTAATATTTTCTTGTGTTCTTCCAATTCTTTGCCGTTTAAACGTAGGCCGAAAACTACCATTGGCTCGTAAGGTCGCCACTAATCGGGGAAAAACTCTTACATCACAAGGACGCCGATTTGGATATCGAGCCGCGTAAACTCTTTTAGGTACTGGGGCATTCTGAAGACATTCAAAACAAACGGCAAGCATATCAACAGCTTCATTATTCGTAAAACGCATTTTGAAAGCACAAAAATTGGTCAAAGTAACGCGAAAGTATTGACAACTATTGACAATTTGAGGATCATGTATGTTTTGTTTAGATATCTGTTTCTATTGCCTGCTTCTATTAATTGTATTTTTCGTATATATCCATAGTGAATATGAATTTAAACAAACAAAAAATAGGCCTTTCGTATAACTTTTAGCATTGCTTACTTGCCTGTAGTAATTTCAAAAAGGGTGATTTTAGTCTGGTGTATAAATTTACAAACATTTAAAATCGCAATTTCCAGTAAGAGGCCTCAGCAATGCACAGAGTGATGGTCAGCATTTCGAGCATTTACGGGGGAATTCAAAACCTTCCTCCTTTAAATAGGTCCTTTTTAGGGCCACAACTTACATAATAAAAATAAAAATTTAGGGTATTTTCGTATAAAGTTTTCTTTGGCCGATATTTTAGGTTAGGTACAAGATATCGAGATGCGGTTTTCGCGAGCTTGTTTAGGCATCATTTAGATACTTGTTCATGAAAAAAAGTCATACCAATGCATTTAATTTTTTTGCGAAAATTAACCGTTTCTGTCGGAATGTCGAACAAAGCCCTCTAGCAATGACATGTGAAACTAAAAAAACTTCAATTATTTTAACATTTGTAGCCCAAGAAAAGCCTTTTTCAACGCGCCCAAGTTTGTTAAAATCAGATTAGCCGTTTCGAAGATACGGGGGGTGATTTAAGGAAACCTTTGAATATCCCCCGCCACTTTATTTTTATAGATACGTCAAAAAGTACCAAACAAAAAAAGTTCAGATTATCCTTGACTTCAAAGATCAGTTATTTTTTTTATTAGGTTAATATAACAGAATTCACAGAAACGTCACTTTTTTAGATTCAAGATTGCAGTTACGCCCCCTAGTGGTCATTTCAGAAACATGAAAATATTTTCCAGGTTTTTCTATTGGCCGTTTTAGTAAAACTTTTTATTCCGCAAGCCTCTACGATGCATAGTTTCCCAGATACAGTACCTCGCATTCTTAGTAGGCCACCATGTACTGTGTAAAGTGATCGGTTATATATTTAGATATTTCAATTTTTCTTTGAATTCTTTTTGTATAACAGTAAAATAATATTTTATTAGGAATTCGTTCAAAATTGGTCCGTTTTAAAAAATAAAGAATATATTTATTTAACACTCTGTACATATGAAAACTACCTTCCTTAAAATCCACACTACCCTATGGTGTTTATATATTTTCAAAACCTCCATTTGTAAAAATGTATAGATTTTGGAGTAATAGTGGGCAACTTTTTTTTGAAAAACCTTGAATACATTTTTAAAAATATTTTTACCTTTGACATAAAAATAATACCTATCCAATAGTTCATTTCAATTGATTCATAGTTTCTAATATTAAGCGGGGAAAATATATTACAGACGACAACAACAGATCCATAAAATTTAGTAACCTACTCTTGATTATGCCAAAAGCCCCAAAAGTGGATTAACTTAATTTCTGAAAATTTGATGATAGTGAAATGATTATGTAGTACTCCCTTCCCCTTGGGGAGGGAGTGAAACACGTGGCCTTTTCCAGCTCTGGGTGAAGATAAACGCAAACCCAAATAAATACGAACACGCACACGAACGGGAATACGAACACGAACACCAACTCAGTGAGCTGTGTTGTTAAATTCCGTTACGCAATGGATGCATATGATGTGTACTCAAATAACATTAGGTATACATTGAAACTAAAATTACAAAGTATCACTTTGTATTTTTGATCTCCCTTTCAATGCTTGTTTGCCTTTCTATTTTAGTTTTAATTTAGTTTAATATTATAAAATTCCTACATTTTTTATCAACTAATAAATTATAAAAAGAATGAATGTGGAAGATTATGCACTAAGAGGTTAAGGTCTGTCTGAATCGTCTGAATGTTTGTAAAGGCGCTGTACCCCCTAATTCGAACCCAACCTCTCTATGACACAAATCCAAAATAATAATATTATTAAATTTTATTATACGTATTCACATATCAAAAGTAACTCTACAATTGATTGTTGCCACGTAGTAACACACCTTTCCCTTCGTATCCTTCCTTACCAATATTTGCATTGTTTATACTGTTTGCAAATTCCCCAAATGTTTTCAGTGTGATTAAAATACAGTGATCAACAACATATACGTTTGCAGGTTTATTTCTGAAGTTTCAAACGATTCTTTAAAAACATAATTATTATAATCATTTTTTAACTATTGTAACAGTTTCAAAACAGCATTAGAACACCGCACAGGCAAATATCCGTAAAGATCAATTAACTCCTCGTTAGGGCCGTGAGTTTTACTAATAATTTTACTTACGTTAAACAGTAAATCACTTTGGGTACATTATTGGACGCCACCCTGTCGTAAATCGGGTAAAAGTATGATAACAATAGGAGATGCGCTAGTACAGAACAGGAAAAAATACCTAAGCCTACCTTTGTAGCTCCCTACAGGTCACAGACTCCGGTTGCTATCCCCTTAGGTCTAATCTGAAACGCAATGCTCCGAAAACAGCAAAACTTAGTTGTTACTTTACACCGTTACCAGAAATAAATCTTCTTCTTTTTCCTTCGATTAGGACGAGGTCTTGTTTATCCTACGCCTCTTCCACTGATGATGAACACCAAGTCTGCTCCCATCTTTTGGGCAGTCTTCCAGGTGGTTTTTTCTCCTGATGGTATGCCGTTTTTACATTTTTTTACCATTCTATCGTTATTCATCTTTTCAACATGTTCTTCCCACCCTTTCTGCGTTTTTTAGTCTACTTTATTCTGTCTTGCACGTATATCGGCACTTCTATGTATGGTCTCGTAGTGATATCTCTGTTATTTTTCGTAAGTTTTATTTTTACATTATGCTTTTGTTTCATGTTATTTCATGTCATGATTTGTCTTATTACCGCTTTGTATACTCTTATTTTACTTTCTCTTGACATACTGATTTTGCCATACAGCTTGCATTTTACGTTGCTTTTGTAGTTTGACTTACTGTTTCGGCGGATAGGTTTCTGTTGCTTGTTATGTTGACCCGGGGGTATGAATACTTCATTATTTGCTCGATTACTTTTCCTTCTATTTCCAATTTGCATCTAGTAGGTTTTTTTGCTATAACCATCGTTTTTGTTTTTGGTATTGAAATTTTCATGTTATATTGCTTTGCAGTTATATTGAATCTGTATAGCAGTCTTTGGTGGCCTTCGTTGCTTACCATCAGTACTATAGCGTCAGCGTAACATAGTATATTAACATTTTTGGTTTCAATCGTATACCCACGCAAGTCTTTAAGTTGATTTATTATTTCGTTCATAATAAGGCTGAATATGAAGGGACTTAAAAAGCCCCTTGTCGTATCCGGTTAACGTCACTATGCTGGTTTTCCCATTTGTGTTTAAGTCGTCTACTATTGCTATTGTTGATTTTGGAGTCTTATGCTTATTTAGTATATCCAGTACATCGCGTTTTCTTGCTTTATCAAATGCTCCCTTTAGATCCACATATCACAGATTTAAAGGCGTATTAAACTCGATGGCTTTCTCGACCAGTTGGCGTAGTATGAATATGGAATCTATTGTCCTCCTGTTTTTTTCCGAAATCCCTGTTGTTCTTCTGCGGTATGTATTGTTAGTTGTAGTTTTTCATTTAGCACAGCCGTAAAGAGTTTCAGTGCTGAGTTTAATCTAGTTATTCCTCGATGGTTATCTGGGTCTTTCCGATTTCCTTTTTTGTATATCGGTACTGTATAACTTTCATTCCATTGATTTGGCATATGATTTTTTTTCTATTATTTTGTTAAACAGTATGTGTAACCAGTGAGTCAATATTTTGCCTCCGTATTTGATCACCCCGTTGCTAATTCCATCGGGGCCAGGGGATTTTCTGTTTTTCACTTCTCTATAGGATTGCTATTGTTATTGTCAGTAACATCTTATTTTTTTGCTTGATCTCCTTGATTATTGGATACATTGTGATAGTGGTCTCACCATTTGCATTTTTGTGTGTTGTTGTTTTTTGACTTTGTATCATTTTCCATATCTGTGTTCTATTTGTTTAGTACTATCGTTCTTCGTAGTTTTCTTTAATGTTTTTTATTAATTGGTTAATCTGATTTCTTACTTGCACATATCCCGCTTTTTATTATTGTCTTGTTTTTGTTTTATACTTTAGGGGCGGTTTCTTTTTCTTTACTGATAGTTCTCTGATTTCATCGTCAAACTATGGTGTTGTTGTTTTTTCCTGTTATTATTTGATTTTCTTTTTCCTATTGCTTCTGTAGTGGCATCTGTTATCATTTCCTTTATTTTACTCCACTTTACACTTGCTCTACATTGTAGCTGGGGCTCAGGTCTTTCTCTTCCCATTTTGTTTGATATAGTCTTCGAATGCTATAATTTTCTTGGCATTCTAAATCGAATTTTTTGTGTAAAGTGGTTTTGGCTTTATGGGTTTTAAATTTCATTGGAGTTTGCAAAGTACTAGTCTGTGATCGGATCCTACATTTATATATGACAATATCTTCACGTCTAATATTTGTTTTTGGTGGATGGTTTTGTTGGTTACCACATAGTGTATGACTGACCAGAGATAAATTAACCTCTAAACTCACAAACAAACCTTGTTACTATAAGACTGAAATTCTAAATTTCTTAATTAAGATTTAATTTATCTAAACTTCAAACAAAATTCCCATGGTCTCTATCTTAAGTGAACACATGAATTCATCTAACCTGAAATTGTAAGCACACAATTAATTAACACCCTTTTTAGCATCCGTACACTGTTTCTTCATAAATTATCAAACGCATGAAAGAAACTCAACTTTAATCGTGTATTGCATCAATGTAAATATGGACCACAACAAATTTTAAATCAACAATAGAAGCGCTTGTCAACTTGTAAACGAATACGAACTTCTTATTCACTTCTTAAAATTTAAATTCATACTATATCAATTTTGCTTTACTTTCACTTCAACAAAAGCACTTTCGAAAGATAAAGAAGGCGACACACGCTCTTTTCATTTAATCAAAGTCTTAAAAATAATATACTACGATATACTTAGCATGTCATCACCAGCGGCTAACGTAAAAAATTCAATCATAAACAAAACAATAAAGCATTACTTGTTTAGAATCTAAATAATTATGTCAATGTGTCGAAAACGAATTTTCTATAATTGCAAAAAAAGCGAGTCAAATTGGATACTAACAATTTACTACAACCCTCTATAAGTTTATCAATACAAGTTCAATCCCACATCGTGATAAGAACTAGTGCTTCCCAAGCTTTACATATTAATTCGCCTGAATTTCCAACATTCTTACAACAAAACTACAAATCCTAGTTTTCTATTATAAAATCTACACACGGAGACACTATTTGCATAATTTCTGGAAGTTAACTGTGCAATAATATCGTATCTCTACTTCATCGAACCCATCTACATTAGTAACAGGGTCTGCTTCGGTGTTTTGTATTCTCGGGCTACATAGGGGCTATCCAGATTTACATATTTGTAAAATAGAATTTACTGTTCGTAAGCTTGTATTCAAAGTGTGGTCAATAAAGTGGTTCATTATTATGATTAGTTTCTGTTTTAGAAACCCTGACCGCTCCCACTGAATTGACAAGTAACAGCAATCCGCGTAAAAATTCCAACACAGTTAAAAAAATACGGTTTAATAAATATTTGTTTTTAAAGGACCGGATATTTTAAGACCTAATTGTAGCAAAATAAAAGTAGATAGCAAGGAAACCTGTACACCAAGGGTTATCGAACGAGAATACATGTAAAATTAGTAGTAGACCATTTGTGCTCTTTTTCGTAAGAATTGGGTAGAATTTTAAATAAATTAGTTATTTGTTTCATTAGTACAAAAGATGTCAACTTTCGAGCGAGAAAGAACTTGCTGGACGACGTGAAGCGGAGAATTATGTATTTAATATGCATTATTTATTATGTATTTAATAAAATTATTAATAATTTTTAATTACATATTTACTTTTGAACTTACTCGTTCATAACAAAAACTTATAATAATTTAACATTAGTCAAGTTGCTTTAGTTTGTGTGAATTCTTGCGATATGGCAGTCTCACATTCCATTAATATAAGCAATTTGACTGTAATCTCATATTTAGAATTTACATCAGTTCTACATACACAAAGATAAAATTTACATCGATTGGGGCTTGTATCTCGATAGCTCAGTTGGTTAGAGCGCTACCCTACCAAATTAGATGTCGTAGGTTCAAATCCTACTGAAGGTAAACTTTTTATTTATGTATTTAATAAAATCATTAATAATTTTTAATTAACGTGTAGTGTTTAATTAATAGTCATTGGACTTTACCTCTATAAATTTGATTCAAATGTGTCAGTAAGTGAAATAACGTGATGATGAATGGTGCCACCGGCGACAGCAAATGTCGATTTCTGTTCATGGAAGATATTTAAATATTTAAATACCTTATACTTGCTTAAAAGTAAAATAAAACCAAAATAAAAAGTATCAGTACTTGTTTATGAATAAAACGTTGTTTGAGCGTCGTTCATACAAAGTTATTGTATGGTCAAGGTCAAATTACTTTTTGTGCAGACACCGAAGAATCCCGAGATCAGCCACTTTTGGTACGAAATACTGTCACAATATCGCGTCTTATTTAGGTGCTTGAGGAAAAAGTATTTTTATAATAGAATACCACTTAGCCTTATCATTTAGCATTGCAATATTAGGTCGAGAAGGTAGTGATGACATATATACATTGATTCAAAAATTTTCCTCTACATACACAATGGTTATTTGACTGCCGTGCGTATATAAAGATTGACGTCTTGACAACTTCTGCCATTGATAACCTTGACAATGTGTTCTAACCATACTAGGAAATTGGGTAAGAATTGCACATCATTTTAAAGCCTCAGTAATTTTTTTTTATGATTGTGGACCTGAACAGGCTAAATTTGGCACTCAGCACTCAGGAACACTTAGGAGGATGGATAGAGCGATAATGAATTGCCAATAGATGCCTATGAACAGCTACCTTAAATTTTCCCATATCATAAGTGAGAGGAAAACAGGAACTAGGGAGATCATTCAAGAGTTTAGAAGCCGTGTAGAAAAATGTGGATTGCGCCCGTTTGGTACGACAAGTGGAGATTTGTACTGCATACTAATGATGTGAATGAGCGAACCGAGTGTTTCTCGCAAAGATAGCCCGAGATGGTATCAAAAAATATAATTCAGCAGCACAATAGCCGTTGTAATAACGATAATACAAAAAAATTACTGAAACCATCCTTCTATGCTCAAGGGACTGTATGTGAGAAGTTAAGGACGGGTCATTTATAAGCCTAATCGCTCTCTTTTGAATACGATCAACGATATCGAGAGCGTATTGGGGAGCACTAACCCAGAGATGAGATTGTTATATTCCAGATGAGGCCGAATTTGGGCCTTATACAGCAGAAGGAGTTGTCGAGAGGTAAAGTACTTCTTAGATCTGTACAAAAAGCCTATTTTACGAGCAGCTGTTTTGGTAGCTGACAGAAGATGGTCAACCCATGAGAGATTTGAAGATACAGTCATACCCAACAGAGTAATAGAGTCTGAAAACTTAAGAACTGAGCCATTCATACTTACAACAGGAAATGATCGATCTTTTTTGGCGGACATAAGGCAACACTGAGTTTTGTTAGTAGTAAATTTAACTAGATTATTGCTTCCCCATTCGAGAATACGTTGAATGTCTTTGTTGATTGAATTTGCCATTTCAGCTTTAATTTCTTGATTTGACATAGAAGGTTGATTATCACTATGAGTAGACTGAGATGAACTACAGTGAAGAGTGCTATCGTCAGCAAAGCAATGGATGGGGTTAGTTGTTGCTTTTAGCGCTACCACATTTTTTCGACTAATAGTTTAACGAAATTTCGTTTTAAAGTTTGCATGGTATCTGCATTTCTTTGCACCAAGAGTAACTAGTCCAGCAAAAGGAATTGATTTCCCTGTCAATATCGAAACCACGCTTCCTAACTGTTCAAATCAAACAAATCTGGGGTGTCTCCACTCAACATTCCCGTATACATACAAAGTATGTATACGTAAAAGTACTAGCGAATTTATATAATTACATAATAAAGAAACTAAATTTTTTCACTTTCATTCTACTTTACAACAAAAATTACAAGTTTCTTAAGGATGTTTACTTTTTGTTCAATACAGGCCATTGCAATCTGGGGAGAGTATGATAACACTGTCAAAAGAACAAAGAGCTAATGTCGTAGCTAGCTCTTTGAAAATTGTAGGTTATATTTTTAAACTGAAACTGACATAGTTTTTCAGGCTATTTAGACATTATTTACACGAGAATCTCGAGTGACCTATTAAAAAAAAGTAAATTTTAGTCTTGAACGTCTATTACCTACATAAAACGGAAATGGTAAATTCTTTACGTTGGTCATAAATGACAACATCGTGCCTTATCAAATACAATGGGATGTATGTAGGAGAGCATTTGGATAAGCCTCAAACCATAATTTCCGAACTCTAGCTTTCGATGGAGGTCCTGAAGTTATTTGTTAATTGTAAGAATTTTTATAAAAACTGCATACCGTTTTAATAAGGTTTTATTCACAATGGTAAGAAGGCAATCGTAAATATTCATACCCATGCTTAATCAAAATATCAACTACATAATTTTTCCCTCTGGACCTAAAATGTTGAATTTTGTTACCACGACGCTTATGTAGCTACCGCGTGTATCCATTCTCCCTATTTAAGCTTGTGTAATTATTCTTTATTGTTGAACAATTTTCGTTATTTCAAGAAACCGACAAAAATTACTAGGTAAGTAATTCAAAGTTATATACATAAATATTGTGTTTTATAAAAGGCTAATGCTGTATAATGTTGCAGTAGGTGAGGAAAAACTTCAACATGCCTGGAACAATACGTAGCATTGCTACTCCATAGGTGCTTTGGTAAAGCAGTAAAAGGAAACTGTCAAGGAACTAATAATGTGTTTACTAATTATTATGTGTTTAGATTCTGAACGTTTCGTTGAAAAACCAGAAGCATCACATATAGTATCGGAAGATATGCCCCCAACGAGTAAGCAGATCCTTTACAAAATATTGGAGAAGAATGATTATACCATTCTTGTTACGTTAAACAGCAATAATTTAGAATTAGGACAGATAATTGAAGAATATAAAAGGACAATGGACTTGAAAATAAAAGAACTGTTCGCAGCATTCTCAAGGCCAAATCAATTCAATATACTTTTAAAAAAGAAAAGCAAGATGGGCTTCAGATGAAATTTCAAAGGCATTTACTTTGTGATATTTAAGTAAGCGTGCAAGGAACAGATCGTGGGTTTGAATCCCACTCGAGGAATTCTCTTTCTGTATGTATTTTTAAATTTTAATTTACACATAATTTGCATATATATATATATATATATATATATATATATATATATATACGCAAGGGAAAAATTAAAATATCGTTTGACGAAGTCAAAGTTACATCCACATACAAATTTGACCTACAGCAACCAGTAATACGTGTCTATTACTGATTGAGCTGACGTCATGTCAAATCTAGGAAATTTCTTTGCTTAGTATTGTGCAACACTGCGAGTTATATTGTAAAATCAATCAGTTTCTACCTTTTTTGCCATAGTCGCACGTGTCTGTTTTCCATTAGCTTTTATTATAATTTTTCCGTTCATTCTTTATTCCTGTATTCATTTTTCGTTATATTCACAATCAGTTATTTTCAGAACTCCAGATTACTTTTTGTTTGGAAAGATTAAAGACAATATTTATAGAAATAGATTTCATAATTTAGATGAATTAATGGAAGCAGTTGAATGCGAGATTCAGCCTATTACACGGGAAGAACTTCAGCATGTTTTTGAAAACATGAAGCGGAGAATTAATTTATGTCTACAGCATCAGGGTCATCATTTTCAACATTTTTTGTAATTATATTAATTTAATGAAGAATATTTGGTTGAATTTTTGTCATAACAATAATTTTTAAATTTATTTTGTTAAATAATTGTAATTAGCAAATATTGGCAATAAACATTTCCAAAAGTAGAGGTATTCTGTTTAATTTTAACAAACAATGTTTATAATTACATCAAAGGTGATTACCCCATTGGACGCTAATGTTAATCGTTGCGACCGAAATGAAGTGTAGTGGTACCAACATAACCAAAATTTGCTACATGACGTCAGCTTCAATCATTAATAGACACCCGTTATATATATAAGATTCGATAAGATGACAAAAGCGCTCCTAGAGGATGTAACTATCGAGTTACATAAAATCAATTTTGATGTAGTCGGATTGTGGGCGAGGTAATATGGGGTTATGGAAAGAACTGGATATCCACATAAATATATAAATCACATGCCTTTCACCCTGTGACTGGTGAAAAAATATTTTTTGGCGGATGTACGGCATTTATTAAAATTAATAAGAAATTGGTTTTTGGACACTGGGTTTATTTTAGAAGATGGAACTATCATCACTGCTGATCCAGTAAGAGCATTAGTGAAATCGACAAATAGCGAAGTCAGTTATTGTCATAAACTTAGAAATTTGCATTTGACATGTGAATGGACGCAGACAGTAAATGTAAGTTTAGCAGTGCAGTTATCGTCAGAAACAACAGCAACAGCTGTAAAAAGATATTTACCTGGTTCAGACAAAGAACTAGCAAATTTATAGAATTAATTTACTACTGGTTTGATCTAATAAACATTTACTCCCAAAAAAAATACTGACTGGACAACCATATGGCAAAAATTTGGAGCAGCAAACAGCGATTTTTAATCGCATGGAAAATACATTTAGAACTATCCGAAGATGATAAAAAAATACATTGCAGATATTTCAAATAAGTGTTATTATTTCAATTAATTCGGCGAGAAACCTATTTCAAAATTTAAAAGAGAAATTCCCGATTACGTACATTTTGACTCACCGATTAAATCAAGATTGCTGAGAAAATTTATTGGTAAACATCTTAAATTTGAATTGAAAACATGCAAATTATTTGCATTTTTTACAGCTGCCGACAAGAAGGGGACTCCATGATTATCCCTCCCCATTGAACGCGTTTTATCGACTGAGGATGGTTCTGTTGGGGGGAAAATGCTGGTATTGTTCAGCAACATACCAATGTTCCAATAGAGGAAAATGATGAGTACTTGCTCAGTAACACCTTAAAGAAGGCGCAAATTAAAGATTTAAATATTTCTGAACCTCCTTCAGATTCAGATTGTGTGGCGGAAGAGGATGATACAGCAGTTGCTCATCTAGCACGTCCTCTCTATCCACAGCAGTTAAGATGGGTTAAGATGGGTTAGAATATATTGCGGGATTTTTAGCTAAGAAATTTTTAAGAATACACGTCTTGGAACACACACTAAAAATTCAGACCATGTAACATTGCATTCATATAGCATGCCTTCTTGGGTGCAAAGCTTGCCATTTGGGGGATTAATTAAACCATCCAATAAATGGTTTCAAGCCGTATGTGAAATGGAAGCATATTTTCGAGAATTCCACCAAAAAACATTTAAACCTGGTAAACAAATTATTTTAAAAACCACGTACTATTTATGTAAGAAGGTAAATGTTGATCGAGAACTTGTTAGAGAGTATTCTAAACTAAGAATATTTATTAGAATTAAGTATCTTACACCTTAAAAAAACCAAAATCGTTTTAAGTCAGAAACGTGTAGCAGATTTAGGTGTAGTACGAAAATCTACTAAAAAGCTGAAGAAAATCATATTATAAATGTTACCTAATTTTACAAACACAAATATGTATTAATAAAGAATATTTGTGTAAAAATCGTAGTTTTCTTCATTCTTTTTTGCTTAAACAAAACAATAAACCACCATTATGTCCCTACTTTCTTACCGTTGCAGTACAAAGTAAATCGTACTGTTTATAATGCAGGAAATTCTTTCACCAAAAATGCATTCATTCTTTTTTGGATATTTCATACGCGGGAATCTATGTCCAATAGTTTTAAAAGTACCTTGATACTGAGATTTATACCGCATTTATACGGTAGTCTTTATTTAAATAATTAATGTTGCATTTGTTAACCATTATTTCGAGATTAGTTTGACAGAATTTGATAATAAAAAAATGTACTTTCCACTGATTTAAATACCATAAAGAAATATTAAAAAACTAGCCGTACCCGTCGCGCGCTGCTGCGATCTCAGAATGGGGAGGGGGATATTTAAATTTTGTGATACACGTTTCTCATAATTATTCGAGTCAATCGACCCATGGAATAAAAAAGTTAAAAAAAACTCAACCCGCCATTTTACCCCCGTTAGGGGTGGAATTTCGAAAAATCCCTTTCTTAGTGGATAACTAAACTTCAAAAACACACACCCTCTGTCAAGTCTGTAGGACCAGCGGTTTAGACTGTGCTTTGATATATCAGTCAGTCACTGAGTCAGTCAGGACTTTGAATTTTATATACACAGATTACCTATTAAGACTGCTACAAAAATTAGAAATCAATAACCTAAAGTTAATAATACCTAAAGTTAAAGTTAAATTGATCTCTAACTTGATTTGAGTCTAGGTTGATTTCTTTGTTTTGGTACTTCACACAAAGAATGCTGCATTAACTGAACATTTAACTAATTTTGTATATTCACAGTTCATTAGACATTACAACTTCCGTTGTAGTACATGGTTACTGAAACTGGATACACCATTACGTCACTTTTGTTTCATGTAGGCAGAATGAACTGAAATAATTGGTTATTCTCTTATTCTGCTTAACGCTAAAACAGTCATATAAGCGATATTAGCGAAAGGAAGAATAAAAAATTAATTATTCCAACACCATCCACAGATACCAAAATGCACTCTCGCATTCGCGGTGAGATAAATGGTCTGTGTGTAAGAAAGTATGAGGGCTTGGGCGCGCACCGTGTTACATTAAAACGAAAAATTAGGTTAGATTTTACCAATTTTTCTCTTCATAAAAACCTTCCTCAGACTTCAATCATTACTCAAAAAAAAATTGGCAGAATTGGTCCAGCCGTTCTCGTTTTGCGCTTAGCAACACATTTGGCGATTCATTTTTATATTATAGATGAGACACAAACACACAACACTTTTAGAAATTTGTGGCTAGATTCACAGCAAAGAGACGTTAACATTTCAAATGACATTATACCACAGACAATTCACATTTTACCATAGACAATTTTTTTTTTGAGTAATGTTACCATCTCATAAATATTGACATTTATATTTATACGATACTGACGTCACTAAATTGCTTTTCCCTTTTTAAAATTTTTTTAGACAATTTTTTTAATTTTTCTCTCCGTAAGAACCATCCTCGTACTTCAAGGAATATTCTAAAAAAAGAATTAGCGAAATCGGTTCAGCTGCTCTCGAGATTTGCGCTTAGCAACACATTCACCGATTCATTTTTATATTATAGAGAAGATAAGCTGGTAAATCCGTTGTAACTTAAAATGCATCAGTTCTCAGTAATCAAAAATCGGAGAATAATTTTTCATGTCTTTTTGCAATCTCTAACAAAAACTCGCGCTTCATAGTTTGTCCCACAAGATCATTCCAAATAATATGCCTATTCTCACAAAACTATATCGTCGAATGCACGTCCTATGATCGAAATTATGGTCCTGGATCTCTAGCTACTATGCACGATATTCAAATCGACATACTGGTGAGTGCACCGAATGATACGGTGCGTTATCCTGAACCATCACACAATTTCCGGGTAGTTTGGACAACGCAGGAATTATCTATTTAAACACCTAGTCTTGAAACCGGTCTTCATTCATAGATTAATAATAATCCCGATCTTCGCAATTTTCCGAAAAATCTAAATTACACCCCGCGTCTAAAATGGTATCCCTTTTATACTCTTGATTTTAGATGGATTACTTTTGACGTCATGATCGTGTACCGAACGATAGATGTTAGAACCATTTTGATAAATCCACGTTTCAACTAGATACACAAATCTGAGATCTAGAGCTGAACTTTGTAACTGCAGAAATTTTTTCAAAAGCCTAATTTTTGCTACAACGGCGTGTCTCATTTTACATAAAATTTTCTATCCCTTGACACGATTGTGTTTGTAACCCTTCGACCCACATCAAATAAAAATCTGCTTTAACGTGATGATACAAATTGTCCAAAGTAAAATATTCATTTTTCGAATTAAATTACCAAATTAGTAGATTAGTAGTAGATCTTTCCAAAAGGTGAAATTCCAAAATTACGCGTTTACATAACATGTCAACTTTTAAATTCTTGCCGTTATGATGTCTTGGATAGTTCAATGTATAACCTAAAATCAAACACACAGTTCAGTGCGCACAGAATGTGATTTAAGTTCTTAAGTACTTCAAATATATCCGACATCGTTACCATAAGTTCCCCACTACTTTCCACCTTGCACTAAACACCTTAACCTTTGCAACTTTGTACTCTTTACGATGACCTTGCCACTTTCTCAACAAATTATTATTAATTTAATATGAGACTTGATCATCATATGCGTCACATAAGCAGGCAACACAGCACGATTACTTTTGGCAGGATGGCGTCAACTGACTTGTTGTCATTTTGACAAATGGGAATACCACTACAGAAAAAATTTCATGGACTGCTCTAATGTAAAATACGGTTAAAAGAACCCAACTTTAAATTTTATCAAATTATGTTTTCCATTCTTATTATCAATAACCTTATTATCACGTTATAAAGGAGTATGGAGTAACTCACGATCATAGTGCAAGGTTGTATTATATTTTACACGTTTTTTCTAATTATGATACCAACGGTTGATACGAATAAGTTACGTGCCTTTGACATTATGAAACTAAAAGGACGTGATTCCCGTATCGCAATGAGTTTATTAGAACGCAAAATAGAAAAAGGTACAGTTTAAATACAGAAAAGATGTATTTTGTTTTAATTAAAATCCGTGTTAAAATTGTAAAACTTCATCAAAATGTATGATGAAGTATATACCTAATTATCTAAATCATCTCTTATTCACGCTATTGACTTTGACAGTGCAGCTTGCATAAGAAAATAGATATAACTGTTGCTTGTTTTTGGTAAGATAATAATTTAAAGCACGGAAACACAAAAAATTAAAAATAAATAAAATGAACAGGTGTTACAGATGGCGATGTACCTTTACTGACTGAACAAACATTGATTTTATCCACTTTTATCCGTTTTTAGTGACTGAAGAGAGTATATATATATATATATATATATATATATATATATATATATATATATATATATTAGGTAACAGTTATAGGGGAATTTAAGGTCTAAGTAAAACAAGATTGGCAACAATGTCATTAGAATTTAGAAAACACTTTATCTCTATATTAATAATGGCGGATGCTATTTTTAAAATTGGTTACTTTTAGACTTCAATTAAGTTTATCGCACAAAAAAATAGTTAAAGAATTTATACCTTCGTAATGTGTTAAGATCGTTGTCGTAATAATGGAATACATTACAATATTAAAAATAATGACTATCATTATGCAATAACAGCTAAGATGCATGGATAATGCTCATGGAATACATTACATTCTTAAAAATAATGACTAATATCATTGTTTATTATGCAATAACAGATTTAATCTAAGATGCAACTCATTGGAAAATGCTCGGGTTACAAGGTAAATGTTTCAATCTAAACTGAATTAATACAAACACTTTTGCTTTAATATCATTATATTAGTAAATATCCAAATAAGAAGTGTTATTTAACTTTAACTTTAATATAATGATAGTAAAAGGAAGTGATTTAAAGTTTTCACTGTGTCGAGTATAAAAGTGGTTTGAAGTTTTCCAAGATAACAGTTTGCATTACCGTGTAATTTTAACCAAGCGTGTAATAACGGACATTACATCAGTTTGTTCTAGTTAAAAATCAACTTATTCCGAGAATAATGAAACATTTGACTCAAATTATAAAGTAATGCATTCACATGCGAGTGAAGTACATATTCAGTATACAGTGTGTCCCAAATTGTGTAGTATTGTATGGCTCTTTGTTATTAAGAAAGATACAGGTTCGGTTTAACAATGTAGTACAGTTTTTTATGCTTATTCAGAACCTGCTCACAGATATGAAAAATTCCGAGCCGTTCCGAAAATACCCGACAAAAACCGAAAAATGCGTTTTTGGAAAAAGTTATTTATTACTCTTATAAATAAAAAAATTGTGGAAAAAGTTATGGAAAAAAGTTTTGTACAAAAGTTACTTAATTAGTTATGGCAAAGTCAAAAATGTTATCAGAAAAAAAATCGCATGCATGATTTCTGCACAATGGATTGAAACTTTCTTATTTTGAATGGGCGCCATCTTGGATTTCATAAAAAATAAACTGCAGATTTTTTTCTAGTTTCAACCATGTATAACAATCTATGGTTGAAAAAAAGGTAACGACACATTTCATAAAATTTGTATTAAATTGCTTTGTCATAAAAACAATTGAACTGTATAACAATAATTATTAACTAATCACTACACTATGATCAATAATTACTACAGTTGAATACAAACAATTTTATATGTAAAGTATTACTAGTTATTATAATCATAACATATGTTCAAAATGCTGGCCATTGTTAGCTAAGCATAACTGGCATCGTTTTAAAACACTTTAACTACTTTACCCAAACTACGACGATCAATATCATTCAACGCGTCCTGTACAGATTCTTGTAGTTCATTCACATTGTTATAATTAAAATTACTACCATACACTTTATTTTTTATAATACCCCACAAAAAAAGTCCAAAGGTGTCATATCTGCTGACCTGGGAGGCCATCTAACAGGCGTGTTGGTAGCTATTACTTGGTTGTTGAAACGGTTATTTAAATAGTTTACCACATTTCTCGAATTATAGGCAGGTGCTCCATCTTGTTGATACCATATTTCCATGCTTTTTTGCCCATGGTAATTCGTCCAATTGCTCTTCAAATACTGTTTGAAAAATGTCCAGGTAACGCGGTCCAGTTAATGTGCCATTAAAAATTATAGGATCTATTAGTCGATTGCCCAATATGTCACAAAAAACACTAATCCAAAACGGATCTGGTGTCGCCGTGGTACAATTCCATGTGGATTTACTTGGGCATAATGGTGTTTATTTCTGCGATTAAACATGCCACAGTTACTGAAATATGATTCGTCGGTCCACATAATTCGAATAAGAAAACCATCATTTTCTGCCGTTTTGTTAATTAGCCACCTACAAAATGTTCTTCTACGTAGATAATCATTCCGCTGCAAAGTTTGGACTACGTGCAGTTTGTAAGGAAAAAACTTATGTTTTTTTAAAATTCTTGAGGCGGTACTTTTTTTACATTAACTTGCGATTTTATTGCTCTATTGTCGAGTTGATACCTTCGGATCAACTGCCACACACGCCAGTGTTATTTCCTTACCTTCATCTTGTACATTTGCTATACGAGCCGGTTTTCTTAATGCTCCATATTGTTGCATATTTTGATCTAATCTTCTAAATACTCTTCCATCTGGTTGTCGTCTTTCTGGAAAGTTTTTGCTGTAAGCTTCAGCAGCAAGACGAGCACTTTTGTTGAGTCGGATATAACAAAACATATCATACTGTTCTTTTAAAGGAAAAGTTGACATTTCACATAAATTATTAACCAATAACTATGTAGGTATTAAAACTACACAATAAAAACACGATGGAATACGAAAATTGATACAACAATTGAAACTTTAATTACAACTTTACACAATAATGCTGAATAACAAGATGGAATACGAAAATTGATACAACAATTGAAACTGACTGCTCAGATCATTATTTGTTCAATTGTTTTCATCACTTAAATCAATTTAAAACACATGTTGTCAAATGTGTCGTTATCTTTTGTTTCAACCATAGATACATGGTTGAAAGCAGAAAAAAATCTGCAGTTCATTTCTTTTAAAATCCAAGATGGCGCCCATTTAAAATAAGAAAGTTGCAATCCATTGTGCAGAAATCATGCATGCGATTTTTTTTCTGATAACATTTTTGACTTTGCCATAACTAATTAAGTAACTTTTGTACAACACTTTTTTCCATAACTTTTATAATAAGAGTAATAAACAACTTTTTCGAAAAACGCATTTTTCGGTTTTTGGCGGATACTTTCGGAACGGCCCGGAATTTGTCATATCTATGAGCAGGTTCTGAATAAGCATAAAAAACTGTACTACATTGTTCATTTAATCGAACCTGTATCTTTCTTAATAACAAAGATAGCCATGCAATACTACTCAATTTGAGACACACGGTATTCAAATCAATACACTTTTAATGCACTAGTTATTTGTTATTAGCAACTTAATATTGGCAAATGGTTTTGGGTGATTTAAATTTAAATACTTCATAATTTATAAATAGATATATTTCACTTGCCAATAGACTTTGATTATTTCGCGTAATAACTTGTGTAATCATTTACAGTGTAATTTTGCTTTCTAATATAATTTAAAAAATCAAGTGACAAATTATTTTTCCACCATTTGCTGGAAATGGCAAATCAAATATTTTCTGTTTCAATCAAGCCATCTATTTTAAAGTTGTTTTATTAAGACGCTTGCTAATTTAGAAATAAAACGACTAGTGAATGATTATTGAATCCGAAAGTGATGGTGAACCAAAAAGGTAAATGTACAGTGCATCCCATTTTGGTTGAGACAGCCAGATATCTCGGTTGTTGTTGAAGATAGAACCTTGCCGTTTCCGTGGTCCTGTGCCACTTTTTTGTGAAACTCAAGATGGCCTGAACGGATTTTGCCTAACTTCTTTCGTTTATAAATTACAGGGTGTTTTTGAAAATCCGCACTTTTTGGATCCCCTCCATATCTAAGAAGTTTCTCAGCGATAATGTCAAATTGAAAACTTGTCCCATAGAGAATTTTACATAGAATCCAGGGGCGCACTCAATTTTTTTTTCGGGGTATCGTTATGGAGATAAGACTCAAACTTATGATTTTTTCAATGTAACACCCTGTATTTTATTACTCATTAAATTACTTATTTTTTTCCTTCAAAATTATATATAATATATAAACATGAAGTTTTAAAAAATGCTCCAAAATTACTAAAACATTGAATTTTAATAGAGTGCCATGGATTTCAAAGTTTTACTACAGGGATTATTATTTGTGATTTTTTTATACTGGGTCATGGATGCTACAAACACTGTTGTTGACTTTTGGAGCATTGTTTTATCAAGTGACTGTGGAGAAATCAACACATCTGCTGCCATGATGATAAATTTTGATGCGTTTTATTGTGTTTGTGTTTGGCGATTTTGTTAATTTGTGAAATTTTATAATGGCTGAAAGATTTTTTCAGAACAACGAAAAGTATGATATCATACAATGTTCCAATCAATGCCATGAAAATGTTGACGAAGCATTATAATTATATTTAAACAGGTAAACTAGTAATTTACAATAAGACATTATATGACATATTGTTTTTAAAACGTTAGATATCCAGAGAGGTGTCAACCTAGTCGAGCAACGATATTTCGACTAATGAATAATCTACTAAATTATGGTGCGTATTCTAAACCCCGACCCAAGACGTATAACAAGGACAATAATGAAGTGGATGAAATAAATGTCTTAGCCAGCGTCCGTGTCTCTCCTTAGACTTCTTGTACGAAGTTAGAAAATGACACTGGCGTTCCCCGATCACGGGTACAAAGGATTTAAAAAAAAACACAAATTGAAACCCTGCAAAGTGAATATTGTCCAGCATTTATACCCTGGTGATGCAGCGAGGCGTGTGAATTTCTGTAATTGGTTTTTGAACCAAACTCGAAGGGACAATAATTTTGCGAGTAAACTCATATGGTCAGACAAAACCCATATAAGCAGCGCCGGTTTATTTAACAGACAAAATACAAGGCACTGGTATGATGAAAACCAACAACTAATTTTTGAGCAACAACAACAGGGTTGATTTGGTTTTAATGTAGCCTGTTTCTTATTGGGGACATCAATAAAATACTACATTTTTGAAGAGGCTCTCAACGCGAATAGGTACTTGGGAATTTTAGAAGAAGTAATACCAGAATTGCTGGAGAATGTTCCGCTCACCTATCTTAATGCCATTTACTTCCAACAAGACGGTGCCCCTGCCCACAATTCGAGGTTGATTGTGCCGTTTTTAGAAGAAACTTTCCAGGACCATTGGATTGGAACAAATGGACCCATTAGGTGGCCTGCAAGGTCACCTGATTTGTCAGTGTTGGACTTTTTTTTGTGGGGTTTTTTGAAAAATAAAATATACGGTAAGAGACACAATAATATTGAAGAACTTCGTGCAACAACAGAGGCAGTTTTCCAAAATTTAAGACGTATTAAGAAATTGTGTCAATTGTGTGTTAGGGAAAATGGACATCAATTTGAACAATTCAATGCATAAGTTACCGAACAACTTCGAAATGAAGTAGTGTGAGTAAATATTTAATTAGTTGCTTATTCTACATTATGAACTGTTTATTACTATTTATTTGTTGCTATTAGTTACCTACGTTTTGTATTTTGTTAGTGAATTAGTGTTAGTATTGTTCTTGTTCCTTTCATAGAAAAATCACAAGTAGTATTTCTTCAATCAACGTTTTAGTGATTTTGGAGCATTTTTGAAGAATTTATGTTTATATATTATATACCATTTTGAAGGAAAAAAAATAAGGAATTTAATGAGGTGATAAAATACAGGGTGTTCCATTGAAAAAATCATAAGTTTGAGTTGTATGTCCATAACCATACCCCGAAAAAAAATTGAGTGCGCCACTGAATTCTACATAAAATTCTCTATGGAATAAGTTTTCAATTTGACATTATCGCTGAGAAACTTTGTAGACATGGAGGGGGTGGTCCAAAAAGTGTGAATTTTCAAAAACGCCCTGTAACTTATGAACGAAAGAAGTTCAGGACATCTTGAGTTTCACAAAAAAGTGGCACAGGACCACGAAAACCGCCAGGCTCTATCTTCAACAACAACCGAGATATCTGGCTGTCTCAACCAAAATGGGATGCACTGTACACGACAAGTAGTAGGGATAAACAAAATAGGAAGTACACCAAAACAGATTGCTGAATATCTGAAATTAACAAATCCATCTACATATACGGGATATTGTTTTAGGAGACTCTCTGCTACTTTACTTGTAGATGGTGGCGGTGATTTAATGGCCATTAAAAGGCACCGAGGTTGGAAGTCATCAACGGAAGAAGACTATGTTGATGACTCGGTGATTAGCAAAATAACAACTGCAAATAAAATCTTGCAAATTGTTCAAAGTAATGAAAGCAGCATTTCTGAAGCTTTACCAACACCCTCAGTACACACAGTGAGATCTATTCCCTCTACTTCATCAGCCGTACTAAAACAATCAAAACAACCAATAATGATAAAGGATTGTCAAAATTTTAATATAAATTTTAATTAAGAATTATTTACATTTATATCTTCAATAAGATTATTGTTTGGACGTTTACCTTTCATTTAATTTAAATATTGACAATCTATGAATTAATTTTGTTTAGTTTATTAATGTAACTATTTACTTCACTGCTGTGTCAAAGTATAGCAGCGACTATATCATTTTCAATTTTACAAAATATTATTTTTTTAATTTAAAATACTTGCCTTGTTTCCAAAATCTGATTGTTACACGTACAAAGCATTGAACAGATATGAAGCTTTCAGTATATTTTCTTTGAAGATATATGGTTTTATACCATTATTAAGTTATTAGCTATACATAAAGTGAGGTTAATTTGAGGTAACTAACAAAATCAATGATGTCAGTAGTTCTATTTTTTTAGTTCGCATTTTTGCTGTAGCTTTTAATGCGGGAATTGAAATGAACCATAAAATCTTGTAATAGATTTATACAGTAATTTATTTCTTATAGGATCGTTCATTACAACATTAGGTAGTGTATAAAACGTTCATAGAATCGTATTTAAGTGGTAGTTACATATTACTCATATGTAAGGAGTAGAAAAATCATAGTACACAACTCGGGTGCTAATGCCTATTACGCACTGGTTTATATTACGACACTCGCTCTCTTCGCTTGCCCGTGATCGTAATAATGCACTCGTGCGTAATAGGCTACTTACCACCTTCGTTATGTAATATACTATTACTAACCAAGCTATTATTCACTTATGAGTAAAATAACTATTATGCCAATAGAAGATCCGATTTTTATTGTTATATTATTTAACATTACTGTATTATCCGAGTAAACCTTTTGTGACGTGTGTCAAAATTATAATACTTTTGATAGGTTTTGTTTACATTTCATTATAAGGATAAAATTATACACTTGCAAGAATTGACAAAGTCGTGCGCAAGCCGGATGGTGCGTTAAAATTTTACGCACGTATAAAGGTTTATTTCACTTACAGATAATATACTATTTTGTTTTTGTTTTCATTGGTATAACTATAATAAGTTATATAAATAAAACTGTAAGTTTTATACAGGGTGGATACTCTAAGTGGAATAAATTCTATGACTCAAAGAGGTGAAGTCCGGGAGAAAAATCATGATAGGCATTCTTTATAATTGTTTCCACCCCTCAATCTGGGGGTTACAGTTTCTCCATATATCCACGCCCGGGGGATAAGCCACCCCTAACTTTTTTTTTTCAAATGTAAAGGTAGGTCAAGTGATATACCGTGTGAAAGCTTGTATTAAGAGGAATACAACGCAGTATTTATTTTCTCAAAATTTTAAACATTGTGTTGTTGAATAAAAAAATTAAAATCAAAAATAATAAACAAATAAACGCCCTCTCTTAGCAAAGGAAGTTTCATTTGAGAACTTTCATAAACTAGATTAAGATTTAACGACTTCTCTGCAAAAAATCTTTTCTTATGGGGTACACTCATAACTTTAAAGATGTTCAAAATGGTGTCCATTTGTTTCTTGACAAAGACCCAATCGGTGATAAAAACCATTTCTCAGGTTTTGAAACATGTCTTGTGGAATATTTATGATTTCTGCAGTAATTCTGTCCCTCAAATGCTGAAGGTCGGTTGGTAGTGTAGCATAAACCTTACTCTTCATAGTGCGGTGGAGCACCGTCTTGCTGAAACCAAATACTCTCATCCAAGTCATTTGGATAGTTATTTTGAAATAGACCCCATAAATTTGGGAGCAGGTCATCCGTGAGCATAGAAAGATATAACTGCCCACCAAGATTGCCATTCAGAACAAATGACCCTACCACTCGATCTCCAATAATCCCAGCCTATACGTTTAATTTTTGTGAATGTTCCGTGGGAGTTTCTCCCCCATCCAACGGGGGTTGTGGCCACACCAATAACGACAATTGTGATGATTCACTTCACCATGCAAAGAGAAAGTATATTCATCCGAAAAGAGAATCCATTCCAACTGTATGTGAGCATGGCCAATGAAGTCCATCATTCGTTTACAGAACTCAATTCGTCGGTCTGGATCTTCATCAGTCAATTCTTGTAGCATTTGCATCTTGTAAGGTTGCATTTTTTAAAACAGTTCTATGACTGACCTCATTATCGCGCAGTAATTGGCTTGTCGAAATGATGGGATTTTCTTGAATAGCCAACAAAACGTTCAGCTTTATATTTTCGTCAACTGCCTCTCTTGTTTGCCTTGGTAGATTCCTGACATGACACAATTCTCTATAGCGCCTTTCTATTTTGCTAATTGTGCCTTGAGAAAGCCGCGGTAAATCGGGATGATTTGCTTGAAATAATTCAGCTACCTTAGCTTGAGTACGACTTCGGTCACCATATCCGATCATAATTAATATCTCAATGCGAAGGGCTTCCGTTAAATAAGCCATGCTAAATAATTTACTACGGTGTGAAGATGTGAAAACTACACTAGAGAAATTATTTAGTTAAATAAACGAGCAAAGAAAAATACAAGGAACAGACAATATTGTAATTTACTAATGTGGACGCTAACAAATCAAGCAGGTAACAAAAATCGAGACTAAAACACAGAAGATTAAAAGTGTTTTTCATCAACGATAAGACCTGGTTTGCTGAGATAATAAATGCACGTTATCAATACGGTATATTTTTATCTACCGACCATTCAAGCATTGTCGAGATTAGAAAGCATTTAGTGAGAGTAAGAAACACAGTGGATAAAGATTTTTTCCTTCAACGATAAGATCAGGCTTGTTGCGATAATAAATGCATGTTGTCACCACGGTACATGTTTACCTACCGACATTTTAATCATTTTCGAAATAAAATATCATTGCGCCAGAGAAAGTTGTTCATTAGGGTTATTTCTCGTCATTTTTCAAATGCCCGAGAAAATAAATACTGCGTTGTATTCCTCTTAATACAAGCTTTCACACGCTGTATCACTTGACCTACCCTTACATTTGAAAAAAAAAAGAATCTGTAACCCCCAGATTGAGGGCTGGAAACAATTATAAAAAATGCCTATCATGATTTTTCTCCCGGACGTCGCCCCTTTAAGTTAC
>JARFJB010002089.1:775000-798805 GCA_036346205.1 Vesta saturnalis
ATAGGGAACACGATAAGGTAGAAACATAGCAACAGATGTAGATGAGGGTTTGGCCAATCCTACTTCCAATGTGTTGCTGAGAAGGAAAGCAGCAACAAAAACTGAAAAATTCATATCTCGTGAAGAAGTGTTGCTGTTGGGGTGGAATAACAAGCTGGATAAAATAGAAACACAACAACACAAGTAGGTATGGATTGAACGATCCTCCTTTCTGTGTATTGCTGAGAAGGAAATCAGCAACAAAAATTGAAAAGTTGATATCTCGGGAAGGACCAGTGTTACTAAATTGGAATAAGAAACATGATAAAATAAACTTATAGCAACACAAATAGGGAACGGTTTGGACAATGCTGCTTTCGATGTGTTGCGGAGAGCGAAATCTGCAATAAAAATTGAAAAATTCATATCTCAGGAAGAAGTGGTGCTGCTGGGGTGGAAGAAGAAGCAGGCGCCTAGCAACATAAGCAGATATGGATTTGAAAAACCTTCATTCAATGTGTTGCTGAGGACTCAGAAGCAGGGCGGAGCTGGACTATATCAGCACAAGCAGGTTGAGTTGAGAACAATCCTGTTTCTAAAGCGTTGCCAATTTCCCCGGTTTCAAAAGAACGCACAAATAATACTATAAAAAACCATTTAATTTTTATTCGTTTGTATGACATTAATAATGTAATTTATTCAATATAAAATACACAACAGAAACAGTTTTAAAGTTTAACACATTATTAAAACAAACTGGTGAACTAACCCAGGTACGGCATAGACTATTTTATAAATGGCAAAGTTAATGATAAAAATGTACCATTTCTGTTTTATTAGTGGACAGACAGGGTGGTTTAAATTTCTTATGGGCGTATGGGAAGTGAATGGTTTTATGTGACTAGAACGCTTGACCATGAATTAGGTATAGGTACTAATAAAAGATACACTCATCCCAGATTTTTTTTAATATGCTACCAAACTGTAGATTTTTTTAAGAGAATATTGTAAATTGACTTTATTGACAATGTAAAGCTAAAAGCACTAGGATTTATTTAAGTACAACAAACTGTTCACTGAAATTAATTATTATTGTAGTGGTTTGATATTACTTTTGTGGAAAATATGGGCAGCTGGATATAGTTGATTAATATATTAATTATTAATTGTTTTATAAGTCAATTTTACAAATATTTTAAATTTAAAATTATATATAGAATGTGTAAAATGATATTTATAATAGATTGAAAAAACCTAATGTATGCATTGTGTTTGGTCTACTATGTTCTGTTTAAATGCAGTAAAAATAGATACTACTCATGATGTAGAGGCGTCACGGCGGTCGATACAATATTTCAGTTAAATTGGCAACATAGACAGCTGTTTTTTCGTTGATGGCGGCACCAATGGCTAATGTTTTATAAATGTGTAACGTTTAAAGAACTAAATATCATAAAAGTTGATAGTCAAACCCAGTTCCTATTCTATGCCTAATATTTTTCATAACTCTATTATTAGCCTATCTAATACTTAACAATATGCTATCTTTATTTAGACACTACAGACAAAGAATTTATTGTCCCATTATTAAATCATAAGATAGTTGGGATCTATAATAAACTTATATTACACTTAACAAAATTTTACTATTAGTGCACTCAAGGTGTGATAATCTTCTTTAACGACCTTTCGTAAACTTAAATTTTATTTGTTTAAAAAATTATAAATTTAGTTGTTCCCAAAATACTAATCCTGTCTAAAATATTTTAGATAATAATTACTATCCGTCAGATTAATGAAAACGAAATGAAATGATTTCATTTGTATATAAAAAGGATGCAGAAGTTGGACACGGAGAACTCTATATATGGACGCCCGGGGTACAGATAACAAGATAACTGCCGAATACTGATTTCAGGATTTTATTCAACTCGACCTAAAATATCTTTTTCCTCCTCAATGGGTAGAGAAGTTGAACGTCTAGCATGGTATCTCGCTTTAAAGCTGCTGTGTTCTATTAATCGTTGGAATAAAGTTTGAAATAATTTTCTGTTGGGTTGGCAACGGTTTGGGTACAATTCCTTATACCTTCTTGGTGCAGCTCCTCCATGCAATTGCTCTTGGCTATAAGTCACAGCCATATCGGCCATCTCAGAGTTGTAAAATTCAATGTAATGGGGCATTTTACAATAAAACAAGAAAATGTATTTAGATTGGGAACAAGAAAAATGAACGGAAACTTTAAGAACAACAATAAATTCGATAATAAGTCAGTAGAACAACAATAAAATGGTTTGATATAAAATAACTAACAGATTACAACTTGTAACAAAGTCATTAATATTAGTGTGACATTTAGTAACTTGATACAATCCTGAAAATGTAAACTTTCACCATTAACACTCATAATAAAATACTTATCTTTTTTGGGATTTTTAATGGTGTACTTTAAATTATACAATCTAAACGTTTCGATAACACTTACAGTTATCTTCGTCAGTAGTAATGTTTGTTAAAAATTGTTAAAGACGTAGTAAACAATTTTGTCAAATTTGAAAAATTAAAACATAAACATAAGCCTGCTATTAGTATAACAGTTTGGGAAACATAAAGCCAACTATAAAATTTTTAGTAAAGAATAACTAGGTCATAAAATTAAATATTATTAAACTGCCTCAAAGATGACAAACCAGAACACTCTCTACGACGAAAGTTAACAATGAAATTTGCCAGCCAAAACACATTTAACAAAATTTAATCGAGTTATGATGTAAGTGTAAAGTTGTGAAAACTTCAATTTTAAAATGATAGAAGCATTCACAAATCCAAACATTACATCAAATAAAATAACCCAGTTAAATCTAACAAAGAGATATCTTTATCAATAATTGGAAGTGTCATTAACAATGAAAAGCACAATGCAGAACGTTCTTTGTAATTTTAATTTCAATTTAATTTCAACTACTTATGTTAAATTATAGTGCTGTGGTAATTTAACATATAATTGGTAAAGCATTTGCTTCAAGGTCTAGGAAAAACACAGCAAAAACCTAGACATACCAAAAGTTGAAAACAAATTAAAATCAAGGCGTATCATTATGCTCTTTTAATTATAAGATGCCAAAACCTATTTAAACGGAGATTTTCTTCTTGTCTATTAAAATTATTCGGGTGTTTATGTATTTCAATAGCTTCACGTTGCAAACGAACATAATAGTGGGTTTGTCTTGACAATATTTCCATATTGTCAAATTGAATGTCATGATTTAGATTATTCAGGGCATGGTCAGCCACAGCAGACCTCTCTGGTTGACCCAATCTACAAAATCTCATATGTTCTTTGTGTCTTGTATCAAAGCTACGTTTTGTGGTCCCGATGTATACTTTTCCACATGAACAAGATAACTTATACACTCCGGAAGATGATAAAGGGTTTGACACATCTTTAGGTGATCTTAAATGTTCTTTAATTTTTCTTGTAGGTTTAAAAATAGTCCTAATGCCATATTTGATTAGGATTTTTTCAATTCTATTTGTAACATTAGCTATAAATATTGTCAAGACAAACCCATTATTATGTTCGTTTGCAACGTGAAGCTATTGAAATATATAAACACCCGAATAATTTTAATAGACAAGAAGAAAATCTCCGTTTAAATAGGTTTTGGCATCTTATAATTAAAAAAGAGCATAATGATACGCCTTGATTTTAATTTGTTTTTAACTTTTGGTATGTCTAGGTTTTTTACTGTGTTTTTTCCTAGACCTTGAAGCAAATCCTTTACCAATTATATGTTAAATTACCACAGCACTATAATTTAACATAAGTAGTTGATTAAATTGAAATTAAAAAGTACAAAGAACGTTCTGCATTGTGCTTTTCATTGTTAATAACACTTCCAATTATTGATAAAGATATCTCTTTGTTAGATTTAACTGTTATTTTATTTGATGTAATGTTTGGATTTGTGAATGCTTCTATCATTTTAAAATTGAAGTTTTTCACAACTTTACACTTACATCATAACTCGATTAAATTTTGTTAAATGTGTTTTTGGCTGGCAAATTTCATTGTTAGCTTTCGTCGTAGAGAGTGTTCTGGTTTGTCATCTTTGAGGCAGTTTAATAATATTTAATTTTATGACCTAGTTATTCTTTACTAAAAATTTTATAGTTGGCTTTATGTTTCCCAAACTGTTATACTAATAGCAGGCTTATGTTTATGTTTTAATTTTTCAAATTTGCCAAAATTGTTTACTACATCTTTAACAATTTTTAACAAACATTACTACTGACGAAGATAACTGTAAGTGTTATCGAAACGTTTAGATTGTATAATTTAAAGTACACCATTAAAAAATCCCAAAAAAGATAAGTATTTTATTATGATACAATCCTGTCTAAAATATTTTAGACAATAATTACTATCCTTCAGATTAATGAAAACGAAATGAAATGATTTCATTTATATCTAAAATATTAAAAGAGAACTTTACCAAAGATCTATAAAAAGGATTGGTGCGTGGTGTGTTTGTGTTTGTGTTTGTATGTGTATGTGTGCATGTGTATATGTGCGTGTATATGTATGTGTGTGTTTGGGGGGGAGGGGATTGCGCGCGTGCGTGTGTGGTGTTTGTGTGAGTATATATATATATATATATATATATATATATATATATATATATATATATATATATATATATATATAGTCCGCCTTTGAGAGCTGATCCTATGAGTATCTGCTAAACCAAACTTACTATAATTTTGAAAATTTGGTGATAGGGTAATGATGTTAGGGCTAACTCATCTAAAATATTTTCATGTTCGTGCCACTTCCGGTTATACCGGAATTCGGTACTTAGTCGCTTATTTTAAATGTAACACCCCCTATATTAATACATTTTTGGATTCTATGTCGAATTTTAAGGTAAGTTTGTTAAATAAACTAGATTTCAGTCGTTTAAAAAAAAACATTTTTCTAAAAAAATTGACATGCGGTCTTAGTAATAACTCGTTAATTGTTCTGTTCCTGTCAAACAATTTGAATAAAACTTTGAGGTGTTGTAGGCAAAGGTTTATTGCAACAGTCTGCAAAAAATGTCATTTGCATTTTTCATAAAAATAAAATTATGAATGTCTGAACTTGACTATCAAAAAATGCAAGTTACTCAAAAAAATCAAATGGAAACCCCTATTTTTTATTACTCAGATCGATTTAACGTCAAAAATTAAGGTAAGTTTGTTTAAAACTTTATTTGCCTAAACGTAACAGTTTCATACTTATTATCAAAAAAGTGCCCATTTTAAAATTTGTGATAAAAATGAGCTACATACTTAAATCTAGTATTCCTTGTTCGTGCTCACCATGGAAACCAAATAATTGAGAATTGAAATAAAGAAAAATATTTGAATAAGTTACTGCAAAAAATTATAATTTTGTGATTCAAAAGTCAATTTTGCCAAATAGAAATTTTCTAAGTCATTTTTTTCAAATTCGATATACAACATAAGTGTAAAAATTTAATACTTTATGAGTAAATCGAAAAAAACTACTTTTTACTGCGGAGGTAGTAACTACATACTTATCAGTGCATTCTTACACGATAAACTCGCTTATTTAGTATTTCTCGCTCGTGATCAAATGTAAATTAATTTACAATAAATGTTCAAACGCAAGACATTGTTGAACCCGTCTTATAACGGCTTCATTTGTAGCCCTTTGAATTTCTTGTGGAGAAAGAGAATTGAAGGCATTTTGCACTCTTGCAATGCAATCTTCTTTAGTCGTTAGTGGTGTAGCATAAACAATATTTTTAATTCGACACCAAAGATAAAAATCCATTGGCGTAAGATCAGGTCACCTAGATGGCCATGGAAAGGGACCATTATTGGCAAACCAACGATCTTCAAAAATTTCATAAAGTTTCATGGAAACAGCGTTCGTGTTGTGAGGGGGCGCACCGTCTTGTTGGTACCATAAATTTTCCCTTTCTAGATTTAATCGGGGTTGAATTCGAGTGTTTAATATCTCAAGATAATTTTCTCCGAGAAATTAAATTTGTAATCATAAATCGCAACAATCAACTATTTTAAACCTCTCAAATTTTCGTTGTAACAATACACGTCAAAGATTTCGTTATTCCGAATAGCACAAAATACGTTAAAATTGCAAATTTCCTGAAAATGGCATTCGCGAATTGGATTGCTATTTTCGTTATTTCAGTAATGCGAGTTTCGGCGATTAAATATGCCATTTTTCGTAAATTTAGATTCGTCCGTACATATGATATTAGTAAAAAAATTAGGAATTTCCTGTATTTTGCGCAAAATTGTTTCACAAAATTCGATAAGTTTCAATAAATCCGCTTCTTTCAAATGTTGAACTAATTGTAAACAGTATGGTCTAAACTTATGTTTCTTAAGAATTCTTCTGATAGTTGTTGGTGTTATGCCAATATCTGTTTTCGCGTCGTTTATGGAATTACAAGGATAGGCACGGAAATATCCTAAAGTTATAACTTCATTCTGTTCGTTATCAATAGCAGTTTTTTTGCGAGGCGAAGAGTGTTTAAATGTGCCAAACTGTTCCAAATTTTAAACCACACGTCTTATTCTATCTGGTGATGGTCGGGGGCGCTCAGGATAGCGTTTGATAAATGTTCTTACTTTTCGTTTTACAACTTTATGACATTCTCCGTGAATTAAAATTAAATTCAAATAATCTGTATTAGAATATTCAAGTCGAGCCATTGCATCAAGAAAAACACAAACTGTCAATAATTTTATTAAATTATTGACTACAAAAGAAAAACAAAATAAATAAGCATCTTTACTGTGTAATGATGCGCTGATAAGTATGTATTATCTCCGCAGTAAAAAGTAGTTTTTTCCGATTTACTCATAAAGTATTACATTTTTACACTTATGTTGTATATCGAATTTGAAATTGAAAAAAAATTGCAGTAACTTATTCAAATATTTTTCTTTATTTCAATTCTCAATTATTTGGTTTCCATGGTGACCACGAATAAGGAATACTAGATTTAAGTATGCAGCTCATTTTTATCACAAATTTTAAAATTGGGACTTTTTTGATAATAAGTATGAAACTGTTACGTTTAGGCAAATAAAGTTTTAAACAAACTTACCTTAATTTTTGACGTTACTTCGATCTGAGTAATAAAAAATAGGGGTTTCCATTTGATTTTTTTGATTAACTTGCATTTTTTGATATTCAAGTTTAGACATTCATAATTTTATTTTTATGAAAAATGCAAATGACATTTTTTGCAGACTGTTGCAATAAACCTTTGCCTACAGCACTTCAAAGGAACAGAACAATTAACGAGTTATTATTAATACCGCATCTTTCAATTTTTTTAGAAAAATGTTTTTTTTTTAAACGACTGAAATTTCGTATCTAGTTTATTTAACAAACTTACCTTAAAATTCGACATAGAATCCAAAAATGTATTAATATACGGGGTGTTCCATTTAAAATAAGCGACTAAGTACCGACTTCCGGTATAACTGGAAGTGGTACGAACGTGAAAATATTTTAGATCAATTAGCCCTAAGATCATTACCCTGTCACCAAATTTTTAAAATTATAGTAAGTTTGGTTTAGCAGATACTCATAGGATCAGCTTCCAAAGGCGGTCCCTGTATATATATATATATATATATATATATATATATATATATATATATATATACATACACCGGGTGTCCCATAAGTATAGGGACACAGCTTAACTACAACTTCCTTAGGTCAAATAGGATTCATTAAGCCAAACATACCTTAGTAAAAATCTGCTTCCCGAAGAAGTTACAGCTCTTTAAAATGATAAAAAAAATACTTTTTACACTCGGTATGTTTCAGAAATGACATAACGTATCAAGCTAAAAATTGAAACACATCCACTTCGGAGGAAGCTGAATATTCTCAGTTTATGAGCCGTACTGCATATTGTAGAGGGTGCTGCCGAAAGATTTTTTTTGTATGTTTCAGTCATATTTTTCTTATGATCAACACCTTCGTTTCTGTGGGTAAAGTCTATGATGGCGAAACTAATTTTACATAAAAAAGGTGTACTTGCTTCATATCCACAAAATGTACCGTTTTCAAGAAAAACGCACCTAACCATTTTAATGCAGCAATTTAAAGCTTTTCTAGAAATACGATTGTATCAAGTTACCACTTGTCACACTGATATTAATACACTTTCTAACAAAAATTAAATTGAATTAAATAGGTATTAGATTTTATTGGCTATTTACAAAAGATTTTCAAAATGGACGCGATTAGCTTCAATACACGTTTGACAACGTTTAGCTAAATTTTGCCTAACATGGAAGAATGACAGAGCATTATTTCTAATCTCATTTCCAGCTTCTCAAATTTTTCTTGACAATTCCATTCTATTACCGTTTGATTGTTTATAAGCATGGACTTTGCGGTCGTCAGACATGATCACTCCCACGCCCAATCTATCGTTGTCGAAAGTGATTATTTAAATAATTTTGAACATTTCAAGCATAATGAGCAGGAGCACCATCGTGCATAAACCACATATTGTTTCTAATGTTAAGCGGAACAATTTCTAGTAAGGTGGGCAAAGTATTTTTCAAAAAATTCAGATATGATTCTGCATTCAACCGAGTAGGAAGTACACATGGTCCTATTAAAGAATCCCCGACAATTCTACACCAAACGTTAATTGAAAATTCGTACTGAAAATGCTTCGTTCTAGCTATACGGGGATTGCCTTCACTTCATGTATGAGAATTGCGCGTATTAATTATGCTTCGACGGGTAAAGGTGCCTCATTAGTAAAGAGCACACGATTAAAAAATGTCGGGTCATTACGCAACCACTAAGAAAAATTCAATCTTAGTGGGAAATCAGTTCTGCAACAACTCCTGTACGTTTAAATGGTGATGCGGATGCAGAAGTTGGGCACGAAGAACTCTATATATGGACGCCCGGGGTACAGCTGTAATTGCAAGATAACTGCCGAATACTAATTTCAGGATTTTCTTCAACTCGACCTAAAATATCTTCTTCCTCCTCAACGGGTAGAGAAGTTGGACGTCCAGCATGGTATCTCTTTTTAAAGCTACTGTGTTCTTTTAATCGTTGGAATAAAGTTTGAAATAATTTTCTGTTGGGTTGGCAACGATTTGGGTACAATTCCTTATACCTTCCTGCTGCAGGTCCTCCATTAAATTGCTCTTAGCTATAAGTCACAACCATATTGGCCATCTCAGAGTTGGAAAATTCAATGTAATGTATGTAATGTAATGCAATGTAATGTAATGTAATTACAATAAAACAAGAAAATGTATTTAGATTGGGAACAAGAAAAATGAACGGAAACTTTAAGAACAACAATAAACTCGATAATAAGTCAGTAGAACAACAATAAAATGGTTTGATATAAAATACAGACAGATTACAACTTGCAAATAATGTAACAAAGTCATTAATATTAGTGTGACATTTAGTAACTTGATACAATCGTATTTCGTGAAAAGATTTAAATTAGTGAATTAAAATTTTGAGAATATGAAACAAGTACACCTTTTTTATTAAAATTAGTTTCTCCATCATAAACTTTACCCGCAGAAACGAAAGTATTGATCATAAGAAAAATATGACAGAAACATACGAAGAAAAATTTATTGACAGCGCCCTCTACAATATGCAGTATGGCTCATAAACTAAGAATATTCAGTTCCTCCGAAGTGGATTTGTTCCAACTTTGAGCTCGATACGTCATGTCATTTCTGAAATATACCCAAAAAAGTATTTTTTTCTCTCAAATACATTCCAAAATATTTGTAATTTAATATAAAGATGTCATATGCAGTACTTTTTTAATTTAAATAAATTCGTTTTTACTTTTTAATGGTTTCCTGTTTCTGTTACGAAACATTTAGGTTAAAGAAGTAATAGTCTAAAATACAGAGTCTCCACAAAACTAAATGAAAATTGGTATTTAAAAACTAACAAAAGTAAATTTTTTACAATGGAACTCCAATTTTTTTATTATTTTATCGCGACAAAATGCACAGTTCTCGTTTAAATTAATTTTTACTTTATTCTCTACGACTTGGAGTAATTTGCATATCTAAAGTTATTTTCTAGCCGAAAAAATCCCGCCGGTCAATTGCCCGCCAGAAAATTGTTCGCCTGGTAAAAACCCCGCGCGGTGAAATGTTCGCTGGTGAAATAGCCGCCGTGACGAAATCCCGTCGGTCAATTTCCCGCCGACCACCGTCGTGTATAAATGAACATAACACGCGTATAGAAAGGAAGTGCTTTAATAATAATAAATTTTATTATGTTCGAATACATTTGCATACCTATAAACATTGTAAATTATACATTTAACTTTAAATTATAGGCGATTCCGCTTAAATACGTTATTTTATCATTAGCATCGTACCTAGCCATACAATTTTTAATTCTTACATTTATATGGCGATATACTTTCCTTTGTGGTGACCCATCGCTGCCTTGAATGAAATGAGTGATGACTACTTCGTTCATGTGTTGTTCTTTTTTTATACTTTCTATAAATTTCCATATACTTGGGTGTTGAGCAGATATAAGTTTCGCAAAACGCCGATGCCAGCCTTCCACAGAGTTATTTGTTCGAGAAAGGTCATTTCCTGTTGCTTCATGGCAATCCCCATAATATGGATGCAAATAAAGCCGGTCTCGAAAACGTCTACTCAGACGACCAATCCAAACATCTTCAAAATAATCACTTATAGATTGTAGGTCACGATCATTTATATAATATTGGCTATCAGTCAGTTCTTCGAAACCGCGAATAACATCCTGAGTTGACAGAAAAGTTAAGGCACTCAACATCTTCACCTGATCATAATACTGATAGGTTGCAAATTTGGTTTTATTTATTTTAATGATTGTATCATTTGTTGGTATATTAATTCAGTTTTCCCAGTCAGTAAAACAAAAACGGACGGTATGCAATTATAAAACTTCACCCCGTGAATGGTGTGCACTTGCGAAAAATGTGGCGGTGTTGTTTTAAAGGTGCCATCCACATAATAATTGTATCAATAAACTATTATTAATTAGTCACTCATAATAATTATGCATTCGTTACAAGAATACGCAAGATTGAAATTTTAAAATATTAACCCTATCTGCGAAAAGAGCTTTCAGGTTAGGGAAGCACCACCACAAAGGAAAGTATAACGTGATGTAAATATTATGAAAAATTGTACGATGCTAATGATAAGCTGATGTTTTTTAGGAGAACTGCTTACAATTCAAATTAAAATTAATAATAATATTCAAGGCTTTTAAGTAGGTATGTATTATTTGAACAAAATAAAAAGTATATTAAACCTCCTTCTTTTGTATATTTAATTTTATTCAAAGCGGCGAGCAACTGACCGGCGGGGTTTTGTCACGGCGGGCATTTGAGCAGCGGGCAATTAACCGCGCTGTATACCTTGTACATCGATGCTTTTATCTTGCCGCCATATACTTAGAAAACAAAAAGTTTGTTACGATTTAAACACGCATTGGTTCGCACAAATAAATGGCGTTGCACAGATGTAACTTGTGGGAATCGCGGGGTTGTTACTTACAAATGAATAGTTACTCGGGGCACTCGTCATGGTACAGCAAAAAGGCAAGAATCGACAAATAATAGCCAAAAAGACTCCGAAAATTTTAGTGGAAAAATTGTCATGAAGATATTAAATAATTGACTAAACAGGGAAACAAAAATGGTCCCCGTTAGAATACCCATTTCCACCTAAAAACTTACTTCAAAATTCTCAAATATATAAATTTGCGAAGTTCCAAACCAAAGTGAACCTTACCCCAAGCTATTAGCCAGATAGTAGAATGACACAACCGATCCCAAATAAAATCAATAATCGTGCTTTGGATTATGTGCTAATAAATAAAAACGTAAATTACGTTAAAAAAACCATACCTCAATAATAAACAATCGTAAAGAAAAATAACGAGAATCCAGTGTCACCCAAAAAACTGAGTGCCAATTAAATTGCTTCCGTTAAACATACCAGAACAAACAATTCTGTCCGCAACAAATAAATGAATTGCTTTTCTCTAATACACCCAAAACAACAGTTGAATCTAATAAAAGGTAAGAATGAAACCTTTCATAAAATCAAAATTATTATTGTAATTAAGCCAACGGAAATTCACCTGAAACAATTATTAAGAATGTAAACTTAAACCAAGAGTTGAAGCTTTCATCATTCGACATATTCAATAACACTATTTGGAAAAAATGGTATAATTATTTATTAATCGCAAGCTTCCAGACAGATACTCTGTCCTTCGTCAGAACGTGACAAATGTTGACAAGGAATTTCAATAGATTCTCGAATCTTCCTTGTATACCAATACCTATCGTTAGCCAGAATTGTTGTGTTCACAAATTTTATATTGCGCAGTGTTTAAGGCACGTTCAACAATTGCTGTTTAGTAGTCTGAAGTAAACGTAAGTGCCTTTTACGTTCTGTTAACTTGGTGTTAATGTTTCTTCCAGTTTCACCAATGTAGACTTTACCACAAGAATTCTGAATTCTGCTCAAGACCAAATACCATTACATACATGTGGTGTTTACGAAGTACCATGCTCTTGTGAATACAAAGTAGCTTTCAAAACTAATACAAATGTTCTTAAATGTTTATTTAATGCCAAAGATTCAACTAACGACGTTTTGACATCGGGTATTTATAAATTGAACTGCACATTCTGTAAATGTAATTATTTTTGAGAAACACTTAGGAATTTTGGTATTATGTACAAAGCCCACATTAGATGTTACAAATATAAACACACAGACAAATCAAATTATTAGTTGAGTTAATCGGCCTATATCCACAGTTTTTACTTTTATAGCGCGACGTTTCGAAAGCGAATTTTGCTTTCGTCATCAGGCTTAGCCCTGAGACGGACTGTTTTCGTACTGTTTTCGAATTCATATATTATGATTTTTTCCCAAGCATTGACACCTTTAGCGCCTTAGCCACTGAGCAATCCAATATACATTTTTTCGAACTTATACATACGTTAAACTTTTTCGTGGTTGCGCAGTAGTTTATTGCTTGGCTTATTCAACTTTCTGCTAGTGCGATGTATGTAGCTTCGTTGTGTTTCCTGCGACTTGTATTCACGATCTTTGCCAGTATCTGTATGTTATCCCGTTAGATGCGGTGGCCTTCGTTACAGACATGTTTGGCGATGCTTGATCTTTCTATTTTGTCTTTGCGGATGTTGTTCTCACTTTGAGATAGTGTGCTAATGGTAAGTTTCTCGAGCTGACAATTGGACTTCAGCGGAATTCCTTCTTTATGGATATTTGGTAGGCCGTACATATGCGGAGGTTTACTGTAGTGTGGGATTAAGTTAGTTCTCTGGTAATCGGAGAAGTCCCCCTTGTGTTTTGGCATCGTCTGGTATATCCGTTTTTCGACTGTGTGGGGTGTTTTGGTAGTTGTCTGTACTCGCCCCCGCCCAGTATTTCTTGGATCTTACTGTTGTAAGTCTCCATATCCATTACGACAGTCGCGTTTCCTTTGTCTGTCGGGAGAATTTTGATCGATGGGTCATTATTAAGGAAATTCACCACTCTCTTTTCTAGTTTAGAGAGGTTAGGTTTAGTTCGCCTAGATGAATCTAGGACTAACCTAACCTATTGTATTCTTCGACTTCTTCCGGATCTAACTTCATACCTGTTTCTTTAACTGCGGTTATTAAATCTACTTTCGGAGTATACCTCGGTGTTATCGCATAGCCTTTGTCCAGAACATTCATTTCTCTCTCGTTCAACTGTCGTTTAGAGATGTTTATAGTAGTGTTTTTGCGATTGATGTTGGTTGGTTCTTATTTCTCCTTCATTAGCTTTTCTCGTTTCTTCTGGTGAATTTCCTGGTGCATCGATTTGGTCTTTGAATATTTGCTTCTGGTAGCCGTATTTATCCTATCAATGTTTTGTTCGTTCACTCGATTGGTTGCTATGAGTTCGTTGGATTGTTGTTAGAGCTGTTATTTTCTGAAACGGTAATTTGCGATATCTTTCGGCTATGTATCGAAGTTTTGATATTGAGCGTGAGACCAATTGTCAGCTCGAGAAATTCACCTTGTCACCTATTAGCACACTATCTGCTAGGCTCCATCACACCGTTATCGGGAAAAACCAGCACTTCGTGGAAACCATCAGAAGCTTTTAACCAAACCACAATGGAATACTGGTAAGCTTCAACGTAGTGAGCATAATGTGCCCACCGATAAGGCACCAACAATCACAAGGGACGCACTCAACTCTTGGTAAAGACAATAATGGAACTTCTGACAATGTGTATTAAAACTACATACTTCCAAGTAGAAGACAAATTCTACCAAGAGTTTGGGATGGCGATGGGTTCTTCACTGTCACCCATAGTAAGCAATATGTATATGGAAGACTTCGATAACCAAGCGATATCAGAATTCACGAAAAAAGCAAGGATGTGGCTTAGACACGTGGAGGATACCTTCCTAGTTTGGCAATATGGCAAGCATAAGCTAGATGAATTCCTAGATCATCTGAACAGCCGCACGTCATCCATAAAATTCACAATGAAATTGGAGTTGTAACAGAAACTGCCATTCCCGTATGTACTTGTACACAGGAAACCTAACCATACGGTGACGTACCTACACTACAACTCCAATCACCACAAAAACGTGAAACAGGGAAAGAGTAACCGGAAAAGAAAATGAAGACCAGAATTCCAAGAATTGCGTGTGCAACCTACCATTCGAATACGTCAGAACATACATAGGAAAAAGTAGTAGACCACTCAAAGTGAGAACTCAAGAACGTAACAACTACATCCGCAAAGGCGAAACAGAAGGATTAAGAATCTCCTAACATGACTGGAACGAAGACCACCTCATACAATGGAATAACATCAAGATAGTGGCAAAGGACAAGAATACAACTCCCCGTAAACTCAAAGAAGCCACATGCGTCATACTAGCAGAAAATCCAATAAGCCAAGCTACTGAAAATATGAAACCCATATCGATCCCTATACTGCGCGAAAAGCTTAAACGCAATACTCCTGCGCAACCACGATAAGGTTTTATATATATATATATATATATATATATATATATATATATATATATATATATATATATAAGTAAGTGAAAGGTACCAAGTTAGAATCTGAGAAGCGCTTGGGAAACAATCATTATGTATGAATTCGACCCAAGTGCGAAAACAGTCCTTCTCAGGACTAATCCTGATGACGGAAGCATAATCCGCTTCCGAAGCGTCGCGCTATAAATGCAAAAACTGAGGAAATAGGCCGACCAACTCAAGTAATATTAAACCACAGTTACAAAACGCTTATAATTCAGAATCAAATTATGCCAAAAATTTAATAGTAAATAGTCACCTTGTGATTTTACAAAGCAACATTAAATTTTCATATTTTTGTAATAAACAAGACAAATTAGTTGTTTTGGATGTACAATTTTTTATAACTTGGATAGAAAACAATGTAAGAGTAGCTTAGAGGAAACATGTAACTAAAAATTATTATTAATTTTATTAAATACATAAATAAAAAGTTTACCTCGAGTAGGATTTCAACCTACGACCTGTACTTTGCTAGAGTACCGCGCTAACCAACTGTGGAATCAAGGTTCAAGCCCCAATCAATGTAAATTTTGTCTTTATGTATGTAGAACTGATGTAAATTCTAAATATAATGAGATTACAATCAAATTACTTATATTAATCGAATCTGAATCTGCAATATCGCAAGGATTCACACATACCAAAGCAACTTGACTAATATTAAATTATTATAAGTTTTTGTTATGAACCAATACGTTCTACATTCATGAAGACAAAATATCGATGGGGCTTGAACCTTGATGGCGCAGTTGGTTAGCGCGGTACTCTAGCAAAGTACACGTCGTAGGTTCAAATCCTACTCGAGGTAAACTTTATATTTATGTATTTAATAAAATTAATAATAATTTTTAATTACATATTTACCTTTGAACTTATTCGTTCATAACAAAAACTTATAATAATGAAACATGTAACTTTTTGTAATTCTAGATCTTAGCAAAACTTTCCGTGTTTGAGAAACAAAAATACACATTTTGTAGAGCTTTACATCCAGTCTATTCTACGTAATTGAAATTTTAGCAAGGTGCAGAAAACAAATTGCACTTCATGAAACGTCAAAAATATTAGATGTGTCCAGACTTTTCAAGAATTGTCCAGAATCATTAAACGTGTACCTATATACCTTTTTCAGCTAAAATGTAATTCTATATTACATATTGCTGTTTAGTAGACTCGTGTCGAAATACCCTGCTGGCTATCTTTGATTGTATCTTTTTGGAAGGTTAAAGATCTGAGTATTTAAAAAAGTAAACTGAACCATTTAGTTTTTGATGTTTACACTTAACGCTATCAGAATTGTTTCACAAGTGATATGAAGAAATGATTGTTGCATTTATTTAAGAAATTAGTAAAACTTTATGGAGTATAGTGCAGGTTTTGCAGTTACCTCGTAATTACTACATTGCAGAATATTTCATGAAACAAAATTACATTGAAACATTCCAATAATTTGTAGTGGTTTCTTTGGAAAATTTCCAATCGTGTATGTGTATGTTATCAAGGATTAAAGCTATGGGAAATATTTAATTTGAAAAATACCCATATTGCATGAATGGTTTTGAGAAAGAAGAAAAATACTTTATAAGTTCAGATAATTTGTTTTGTGAGGTTACATAACAATAAACGAATTTAATGTATTTAATTATGAATATCTATGAAAGTTAATTGGCAATAGACAACAGATATATTTAGAAGTAGAAAATTTTATGTTTAGAATAACCTTTTAAAAATAGAATTTCATTTAATAAATGTTGAATATCCTTTGCTAACGTCATATATATAATTCAGTTCCGAAGGAAATAACATGTCTAAATATTTTTACTGGCTGCGTCAGACCAATTATAAGTATAACGTCATTTTATGTTATGCTTATGCATATTGCACATTTCTATTAAACCCATTTTTTGAAAAACTCTTATAAAAATTTTTCAATGTTATGTTAATAAATGTAAAAATTAGATACTAAGGTAGAATAGATATATTGGCCACGTATCCTACACGCCTACGTTTTGTGTAGAATTTGTAATAAAATAACGTTAGCATTCATTTTTGAAACATTCACTTTCTTAAATTTTCAAATTTCAGAAAACTGTATAAAAAAATATAAAAATTCTATTGACGAAATTGCTGAAAGAATAGGCAATAGCATGAATGAACAAATATTTATGGTTTTACGTATTACTTGAATTTAAATTGGTTAAAAAGAGTCACGCATGCTAGTGGTCAGTGGCCAAGAAATCCACATTTAATTAAAAAGTTTGAAAAATAAAATAAAAAGAGTGCATGGAAAATTAAGGTATTTCAATGTTAATATGTAATCAGGCTACACTGTCAGTAAAAGAAAACATCTGCGCTCTTTTTATCCCAAAAAATAACCTCCTACACGCTTTACGTAAATAAGTTCATGAGTTGTGCATTATTTTCAGAAGCGACAATAAAGCCTTTTGTTTCATTCTTAACTCACAAAATAAAATTTTAATACGTAGATACTGAAAGAGTATAGGCAATAACGAATAGAGTAACAAATGTGACATATAGATACATATACTAGATAGGTACTCTGAATTTTAAAATACTTGCCAATTTAAAAGTGTTTATAATAAATTTGATAAAGTACGTACTTGGTTGATATTAATTTATTTTCGTGTTCTTTTCCCTGTCCTATATTTGTTTTTAAAGTATCCATTCTTTATATACACTTACGCCTTTTAATAATCAGAGTTTGCTGTTAATAAAGTATATCCTGTAAAAACTGGCTTGTAAATTTCATATGGAATTAATTAGTTTGTAATGATAGATTAAATACCGTACTTATAATTCTGTTGAGTTACGCGTTATATATATATTAGTACGGTTACGCACCGAATTGAGATTACAGGAATGTTACAAGAGGGCGACTTACCATAATTTAAAAAATATTTAGGTATTCAAACGTACAGCTCATAGATGGAGTACGAATGTTCAATAAAGCTAGACTTGTTTGTAATAAACACTTTCAAAATTATATTTTCAACATTCCTGTCGTGTGGTGTGTACTTTTCGTGTACGTATACTGTGCGTCAGTGTGACCATGTACGTTGCTGGAGTGTGCTGCAGTACGCTTATGCGATGTGTTTGTGTTCTTTTTGTGTGTGCGTGTATGTGCGTGTGTAGTGCGTGGTAGCACAGCTCACATGTGATACAAATAACCGTGACATAGCCAATGATGATTAAAACACACTACGACAGTAGTGAAACGAACCAACACACGACACTACACGCGCACATATCGCGCACAGGTGCACTACTACACACTACGACCATACGCGGACACGGATACGGGAACCGGACACGGACATAGACAAGCAGACACATACACCCTCGCAAGCACACACACACACACACACACACACACACACACACACACACACACACACACACACACACACACACACACACACACTAACACACACTCGACACATACGGAACTACACACTGCGACATACGACACACACACACACACACACACACACACACGGGCACGGATACAGGCGGACACAGACACGGGCGAAGATACAGGCACTGACACAGATGCAGACAGGCACACAGACACGGACACGGACATGGACACATACACATACACGTAACCGTACACGTTCACGTACACGTACACGTACACGTACACGTAAACGTACACGTACACGTACACGTACACGTACACGTATACATACAGGTACACGTACACGTGCAAGTACATGTACACGTACACGTACAGGTAAACGTACACGTACACGCACACGCATACGCACAAGCACCGCACACGCACAGGCAGACACAAGTATACGTACACCTACACATACACGTACAAATACACGTACACGTACACGTACACGTACACGTACACGTACACGTACACGTACACGTACACGTACACGTACACGTTACACGTACACGTACACGTACACGTACACGTACACGTACACGTACACGTACACGTACACGTACACGTACACGTACACGTACACGTACACGTGCACGTACACGTACACGTACACGTACACGTACACGTACACGTACACGTACGTACGCGTACGCTGCGTACGCATACACGCATACGCATACAGCACACATACACATACACATACACATACACATACACATACACACACATACACATACACATACACATACACATACATCACATACATACACATACACACATACACATACACATACACATACACATACACATACACATACACATACACATACACATACACATACACATACACATACACATACACATACACATACTCATACACATACACATACACATCAATATTTTACTTACCTAGAGTTACTACTGTTACTATATTGTAGTAGAAACTAACTAAAACTAAAGTGCTAATAACGTGCGCACGTGTGCACGCGTGTGTCCGGGTGTGCGCGTGTGCGTGCGTGCGTGAGTATGTGAGTGCGTGTGTACCAGTGTGCGTGTGTGCGTGTGCGCGCGTAGACGTGTGTGCGTGAGTATGTGAGTGCGTACGTGCGTGCGTGCGAGTGTGCGTGCGTGTCTGCGTGCGTGCATGCGTGCGTGCGTGCGCGCGTGTGCGTATGTGCGTGTGTGCGTGTACGCGGACGCGTATGCGCACGTGTATGCGTGTGGGCGTGTGTGCGTGTGTGCGAGTGTGCGTGTGTGAGTGTGTGCGTGTGTGCGTGGGTGTGTGCGTGTGTACGAGTGTGCGCACACACGCATACACGTGCGCACATGCGCACAGGTGCATATACACATACGAATACGCGGACACGGACACGGACACGGACACGGGACCCGGACACGGACATAGACAAGTAGACACATACACCCTCGCAAGCACACACACACACACACACATAAACACACACTCGCAACAGCACACACACACACACACACACACACACACGGACAAGGACACGGATACAGGCGGACACAGACACGGGCGCAGATGCAGGCACTGACACAGATGCAGACAGACACAAAGACACGGACACGGACATGGACACATACACATACACGTACACATACACGTACATATACACATACAACAATAACAAAATACACATACAACACAAAATACATAACATACACATACACTACACGTACACGTACACGTACATACACTACAAATACAATACAAACACATAATACACACATACACATAACATAACATACAATAATACACATAAAAACAAACAAATCATAAATATACATTAATAAATACAAACATATACATATAAAAAAACATATATACAAATTAAATAAACACATAAAACATAACAAAACAAAAAACAACAAAACAATAAAAAAAATAAATAAACACATACAATAATACAATAAAACAATACATAAAACAAAAAAATAACATAACAATAACATATACAACAATAACAATATAACAAAAATAAAACAAATAATACACAACAAAAATAAATAACAAAAAACATACATACAACAAACATAAATACACATACAATACAAACAAATAATAATATACACAACAATAAATACACATACACACACACAACACAACACATACAATACACACAAACACATACAACAACACAACACAAAACAACACATACAAAACAACAAAATACACAACACATAAACACATACAATACACAACACACACAACACAACACAACACAAACACAACACAACACAACACACACAACCCACACACACAACCCAAACAACACACACAACACAACACACACAACACATACACAACACAAACAACACAACACAACACAACACAACCAACACATACATACACATCCAAAAACACCAAAATTACACCTAATTTATAAAACTAACAAAACCAAATTAATACCCACTTCACCTTTCCTTGGTTCTCGTCTATATGTAGGTACTCGTCGTGCGAGTGTGCGTGCGTGTCTGCGTGCGTGGGGTGCGCGTGGGCGCGGTGGTGGTGCGTGTGGTGTGTGGGTCGCGGCGGTATGGCCGTGTTGCGTGCGTGGGGCGTTGCGTGTGTGCGGTGTGCCGTGTGGAGTGTGGTGGTGGTGCGTGGGTGTGTTGTGTACGAGTGTGCCACACGCAAACGTGCGCACATGCGCACAGGTGCATATACACATACAAATACGCGGACACGGACACGGACACGGACATGGGACCCCCGGACATAGACAAGTAGAACATACACCCCGCAAAACCCACACACACACACACACACACACGGACAAGGACACGGATACAGGCGGACACAGACACGGGCGCAGATGGGACTGAACCAGATGCAACAGAACAAAGACACGGACAACAACAAACATACACGTACACATACACGTACACATACACGTACAATAAATACAATAAACAAACAACACAACACAAACACAAATACAAATAACATACACGTAACGTACACGTACACATAACTAATACATAAAAACACAATACAAAACAATACATACAATACATAACCATACACACATATACAACACATACAATACAATATAATACACATAATAACATTACATAATACAAACAACACAAACAAACAAACATACAAACATAACATAACATACATAACAATAATAACCATACACATACAAACACAAACAACATACATACAAACACAACACAACACAACACAACAACAATACACAAACAAAAAAACAACACATAAACAATAACATACACATACACATACACAAACAACACATACACAACACAACAATAACACATACACAAACACATACATATACACATATAACATACACATACATACACAATAACATACACAACACACATACACAACACATACATACATACAACAATACATACACAATACATACACATACACATACATAACAACATACACATACATAACCATACCATACAACATAACATACAATACAATACAAATACACATACACAACACATACACATACACAACACAACACATACACAACAAACACAACCATACACAATTCACATACACATCACATACACATGCACATACGGTGTCTGTGTCTGTGTCTGTGTCTGTCTCTGTTCTGTTCTGGCCTGTGTCTGTGTCTGTGTCTGTGCCTGTGTTGTTCGTGTCTGTGCCTGTGTTGTGTCTGTTTCGCTGTGTTTCTGTTAATAAAGTATATCCTGTCTGGCTTGTAAATTTCATATGGAATTAATTAGTTTGTAATGATAGTTAAAACCGTACTTATAATTCTGTTGAGTTACCGTTATATATATATTAGTACTTACGCAGTTGGTTACAGGAATGTTACAAGAGGGCACTTACCATAATTTAAAATTTTGGTACTCAAAGTCAGCTCTGTGGGTCTGTTGTAAAGCTAGACTTGTTTGTAATCACTTTTTTTTTCAACATTTGTACGGGGTTATACTAACTTTTCTAAATTCACTTGATTAATACTTGGAATAACATATTTCAGTGTGAACCATTATATATTTCATTTGCTTTGTTTAAAGGTCGCCAATTTTATATGACGCAACTAGAATGTTTGTTGTTTCATTTTTATTTTTCCAGGTTAAATTTAGTGTGATGTTGATGCATGGTTTTAAAGCTAAACAGTTTACCACTACTTCTGTTAGTTTATAACAAGCAATAACTCAGATCCCATAACTTTCACTTTTTAAATGACTTACCTATAGCCAAAATGATTGATTAAAATCACACTATTACATTTATTTGACTTTATTCTTAAAGTTCCGTTTTATTAGTGAATAAACATAATAAAGGATGTAGTAGTAATAAACCTAAAATTGACAACACTTAAAAAAGATGTAGAGTTTTGTGACTTATAAATATACTTGAGCTTTACATCTGTGTGTACATGACATCAATATTTTACTTCAGGTTCACTGTTCTTTTGTGTCTCAAAAAAAACGCGCACGTGCCCGGGTGTCCGGTGCGTGCGCGCGTGAGGTGAACGGTGTCCAGTGTCGTGGTGGCACGTGCGCGGGTGCGTGTCAAATGTGAGTGCGTACGGCGTGCGGCGTGTTGGCGTGGGTCTGCGTGCGGCATGCGTGCGGTGCGTGGCGCGTCTGTGTGGTGTGTGCGCGGGCGCACGTACGCGTGTGTTGTGCACGTGCGTGCGGGTGTGTGGTGCGTGTCTGCGGCGTGCGCGTGTGCGCGCGGGCGGGCGGGTGTGCGGTGTGTGCTTGTGGTCTTTAACGTGGGGTCCACGTGGTGTGTGGTGGTGTGTGGTACGTGTTGTGTTGTCTGCGTGGTGTGGGTGTGTGTCAGGTGCGCCACACCACACCCGCGCCTGGCACAGGTGCAAACACTACCGGACACGGTAACCGGACACGGACGCGGCAACACCCACACACACACACACACACACACACACACACCACACACCACAACAACACACACACACACACACACACACAAAACACACACCAAACGGAAACAACAACCAAAACACACCCAACACACACAGGGCACGGAACACGGACCAACACGGGAAGTACAGGCACTACACGTGCAGACAGGCCCGACACGGACACGGACAGGAAATACATACAGTAACCGTACACGTTACGTACACGTACACGTACACACACGTCGTACACGTAACGACAGACCGGACAACAAACGAAACGTACAC
>JARFJB010002090.1:0-17500 GCA_036346205.1 Vesta saturnalis
TTCCCCGTAATGAACAAGCAGCTGCAATTGTAACAGCTATTCAACAACCATTGGTGGAAAATTCTACCGCACCTCTTCCTGGCACTAGCAACAAAACAAACGAGCACGCTGCAAATTTTGCCCTTCTAAATGTGATAACAAAGCTAATATGACCTGCATTAAGTGTAAAAATATTTGTGTAAACACGTGACCTATTATTGTCCCGACTGTAAAAAGTAGTGGACCATATCAATTATTAGAATTTTTATTGTTTTCCTTTGTTGAATTCTCTGATTAGAGAGATTGAGTAGTTGGGTTTAATGTGAGGGTACGCCGTCACTCGTACCAATTGTAGACTAGACCTCACAACCCTGTTGAGTAATTGAACAAAATGAGATTCATTCAAAGACTGATTTATTTAATACTATTTACACTTTATATACAACTTTTTACATGACGTGCTTTATTGTTTGACCTAGTTAGTAGGTCATGTTTTATTCATTTAAGCGCCTTTTTGTGCTTACTAGTTAAAATGCACATAGTATATGTGTAATTTCAACCTTACACACTTTGTATCAGCACAATTTGTCGCAACAATTAACCTGCTCTATATTCAGTTTTGCTTACGATTTGTTTTACGTATTTCTTAATTGTTAATTCTACTTATATTTCTCAACTTATTACTAAATATAAAATTACTAACATTATTAACATTATTAAATACCTGTTTAATCTGCAAGATTAAACATCCTGACCAAGTTCATGTTCATTTGCAGATTGAACATTCTGCCGGGCGAAGTTCATATTCAATTGCAGATTGAACATTCTGCCGCGACAGGTGGTTGGGATGGCGTAAAGTTGTTCCATCTGGAATATTTCTTCCATCTTGGTACCTTTAGTTCTTCTATAGCTTTTAATTTATCCCGGAACTTCACCCATTTTGCTGCGATGTGTTCAGGTACTTTTTGATCCCATTTGATCGCGCTTATCCATAATTCTTGTATTATTAGTTTGGCTGTTATGGTTATTGGACTGACCCACCCTAGCGGGTCGAAGATTTTGCTGTTCTGATAGTATGCTTCTTTTGTTAATGCTTTGTTGTTGAGTGCTACCTTGAATTGAAAGCTGTCTTGATCTGGTAGCCATCTCACTCCTAGGGATTTCCTTGTTTCGTTTTGGTTGATATCCAGTGGTTCCGACTTTTCTTTTTCTTCTTTCCATAACTCTTTGTGGTTTCCTGCCCATTTTCTTAACGTAAATCCTCCTTTCGCTGATAATGTGATTAATTCTTCCTGTAACGTTTTTGCGTCTTCTATTGTGGTGGTTCCAGTTAACAGGTCGTCCACGTAATAATCTTTCAGTGTTACTGCTGATGCTTGCGGGTAATTGTTTTCTTCATCTTGGGCTAGTTGCTGTAATGTCCTTACCGCTAGGTAAGTTGCGGAAGCTGTTCCATATGTCACGGTTGTAAGTTGGTACTCTTTGATTGGTTCCCTTGGTGTGGTTCTCCACAGGATAGTGTGGTATTTGTAACCTTCTTTGTCAAGTTTGATTTGGCGGTACATCTTCTCTACGTCAGCCATGAGCACGTAGCGATGTTTTCTCCATCTTACTAAGAGGTCCCATAGATCCTGTTGTAATCTTGGCCCTACGTGCATCATCTCGTTTAGACTCTTCCCGTTGGAGTCCTTAGATGATGCGTCAAATACTACCCGCAGCTTGGTCGTTGTATTGGTTTCTTTCACAACTGCCTGATGTGGTATGTACACCCTGTCTTCATTTGGGTTGGTGGCTAGTTTCATGTGCCCTAGTTGGAGGTATTCGTCCATGAATTTTTTGTAACCTGTCTTCAACTTGCTGTATTTTAAAAATTTCTTCTCTAGCTGTAGTAATCTTGCGACTGCCAATGGTCTTGAGTTTTCCAACGTGTCTGGATCTTTTTGAATGGTATTTTACTGTGTAAGTTCCATCCGGGTTCCTCACCGTGGTTCGTTGGTAATGTTCTTCACACTCTTCATCTTGTTGGGACATTTCCACTGCCCTTGGAATTTCCTCGAGTTCCCAAAATTTTTCTAAGTGCATTTCTTCTTCCCGTGACACCATACTAACTATCGTCACATCTTCTTTTTAGGAGTGTTGATCTGCCCTGACAAAATCCATCCTAATTCTGAGTTCTGACCTAATACGTCGCCTGTTCTTTTTACCCCGTCTAGTATTAACTTTGCGTAATCTTCAGCTCCCAGAAGCACATCTATTGGCCCCGGTTTATCGAGTGTGGATCTGCCACTATTTGGTTTGTCCACTGGCTGTTGTCGAACTTGAATTGCTTCATGGGAAGATTCTCCGTGATCTTGTTTAGCACTATAACTTCTTTGGTTAGTGAGAAGGTACTTGGATGTAAAGGTTTTAGTTGGATGTTTATTTTGAGGTTGCCTTGGTTGGTGTAGAACCTCCTAACCGCTGATCTCGGCATGTACTTTTTGCCTTGGTAGTCTTAGTAGCTGTGCAGAATCTTCAGTAATGAATGATGCCTGTGACCCTGGATCGATTAATACTCGTAACATGTGAAATTCACCGAAGATGTCCTTTATTCTGATAATTGCTGTAGCTAATAAAACTTCTTTCTTTCTATTTTCGGGGCTGCATGCTTCCTTAACTTCTTTGGTTGATGCGTGCGCTGCCGATTGTGTTTGCTGGTGTGTTGCAGGTTTTTTGTATTCCTGGTGCAGTAATGTGAAGTGCGGGTACTGACACGTTGTGCACCGCCGTATTGCGTGGCATCTGATGTTGGAACTGTGGTCCATGCAATTGAAACATAGATGTTTTTCTCTCACGAATGTGATCCTGGCTTGTGTTGACAACCCTTTGAACTTGATGCAGTCACCCAACTTGTGATATTGGTTGCAGTAGACGCATGCTTGCCGTTTGTTCTGCCACTGGGGTTCCATTGGGGCTGTCCTCGTGTGGTAGTATGGTGTGATTTTCTTGCCTGGGACATCGCTTCCATTGACTGGAATCTTAGTTTGAGGAATTCCATTACTTCCTCCATTAGTGGTATTTCATTTGGTGCTTTCAGCGATTGTTCGAATAGTTTGTTTGTCTCTGCGTCCCATTTTCTTGCTACTATGTGGACAATAAGAGGACCCCAGGAGGTTGTTTCTACTCCTAGGTTCTTTATTGCTTCCAGACACTCATAAGTGGTGTCATGCAGACGCCTTATTGCACCTGCATCTTGCTCTTGGATAGTGGGAAAGTCTAGAATTTTGTCTATTAAAACTTTTACCATTAACCGTTTGTTGTTGTATCTGCTCTCGAGAATTTCCCATGCTGTTTTGTAATTGCATTCTGCTATTTGAAGGTGTTGGATTAGTTTTGATGCTTCTCCTGTGACGTTGCTTTTAAGGTACTGCATTTTTCTATTGTTGTCACCGTTTTGTTGGAGTGTATTATTTTTCAAACAGGTCTTGGAATGTCATCCAATTTTCATAGCCACCGCTGAACATAGGTAGCTTTATTTCTGGCATCTTGATGCTGCATGTCTTATCTCCAACCATTTGTATTTTGTCTCCGAGTTCGATGCTTATTTGGTCACACCATTGTTCGGTTTTCTCAAACTCGCTGTTTGAAAAATAGTTGTCCTGATGTTTTGTTTCATGCACCTTGATGTGTTCGTGCAGGTCTTCAATTGCAGTCCATTGGCGCTGAATCTTGTCTTGCCATAACTTAAGTTGGACCGTGTTTTCTTCTTTCTTCAATCTTTCTTCTACTTGTTGCAATAGAGCACCTAGTTGTTGCACTTGATCTCTTGTCTTTCAATCGCTGTTCTTGCTCTTTATCGACCCCATCGTCTTCTTGCGAGGTGGTTGTTAGCTTCTTTTCCAGTTCTGTCAGATAGTTCTTAATGTGATTATATAGTTTACCCAATTTTTCAAAGTATTCTGATGTGTGGTAGTCATGATCATCTATCTGCAGTTTGGATATTTCATTATGTGCTGTTCGCTTCTTCCCACCATGTTTCCAATGCCTTGCTACGTTCATTAATGTACACCTTGTTCTTCCGTGCCGCCGCATCTTTCTTCATATTTGTAAACATCTTCTCCATAGCCTTGCCAATTTCATTTTGGGTGTTGGCCAATTTGTTTATCTTCTCCATTTTTCGCTTTGAGTCTTGTGCTGTTTCTTATTTATAAAGCTTGATTTTCTTACCCACTGTCGATGTTTCTTCTTTCCTATAAGGGGCGTAAATCCTTATAGTTGACAGAGGTAGACTTGCTGCTGTAACTTCTTTTGGCGGTGGTGGTGGTGAATTGAATGTAGCTGGTGGTGTTGATGTCTTCAATAGCTGATGTTCAATAGCTGCTGCTGTTGGTGGTGGATGATGTCTTCAATAGTAATTAATTTTACTGGTTGCCGATGTTGTTGGCTCGAAGGACCATGACTAATTTTACTGGTTGCCGATGTTGTTGGCTCGAAGGACCATGCTCAATTCTCTGATTAAAGAGAATGAGTAGTTGGGGTTTAATGTGAGGGGTACGCCGTCACTCGTACCAATTGTAGACTAGACCTCACAACCCTGTTGAGTAATTGAATAAAAGATGAGATTCATTCAAAGACTGATTTATTTAATACTATTTACACTTTATATACAACTTTTTACATGACGTGCTTTATTGTTTGACCTAGTTAGTAGGTCATGTTTTATTCATTTAAGCGCCTTTTTGTGCTTACTAGTTAAAATGCACATAGTATATGTGTAATTTCAACCTTACACACTTTTGTATCAGCACAATTTGTCGCAACAATTAACCTGCTCTATATTCAGTTTTGCTTACGATTTGTTTTACGTATTTCTTAATTGTTAATTCTACTTATATTTCTCAACTTATTACTAAATATAAAATTACTAAAATTATTAACATTATTAAAATACCCTGTTTAATCTGCAAGATTAAACACCTTTTATTTAAATTTGGTTGAATTTTTAAGTTTCGTTTCATATAAAAAAACGTTGCATTAGAAAATAAAGTTAATAAATGTATAAAAATTGTTGTTATTTTGGTTTTAATTCGTAATTCAGGAGTTCGGTCATTAGAACCCGAAGGAGCACACGTGTATAGTGTTGTCGAGGAGAAAGGTTAACGGGTTTTAGGTATATTGAAATTGTGTCTTTACTGTGGTATAGGTGACGGACAATTTAACTTATTATAAAGCGAAGCCGCCTTCTCGAGAAGGGACGTATTAGAAACCGTATTAAAGTAGGCTTCAACGTATTTTCAACACGACAGTGAAAAATCAGAATGGTATATGTTACGTTTCGTTTCGGGAGTTATGCTGATATAGAATAAATTATCAATGAGGTAAGTAATCTTGACCTAACAGGCAGATTGTTATCTATCGAACGTCACTCTAACTCAGTGAGTCACTACGAAATTAAAGACATCGTTTTCACAATTCAGATTATTACAACGTTCAATCCAATATCTGGGTTATCGGCCGTATCCAAACGTAGCTATGGCACCAATACCACCACACCCCGCCAGTATATGGATACGTTCAGCAACACAAACATTTATTTACTGCGACATCGTTTAACCGCAAGCTGTAGGAGACACTTTATTGCTACTTATGTGCATAATAGATTATAAAAATTATACTTACGGAAGTCATTTATATGTTGTTTGTTTGCCAACACACTATACCCGTAACGACGCGAGCATGTGAAAAGTTGTGATTAATATAAGGACGGTATCAACTACGTTTATGTTGGAATGGCATAGGAACATGGTTAGCGGTATATTTAGAAATATAATATTGTTATTCAAGTCTACTGCAAATACTATTTGACAAAGTAACGCTAGAAAAAGGTAGCAACATATTTCGTGACGTGATAGAAGGAATCGTTTCAAAAACGAGTTCACGAAACAGGTCGTAATATTAAACGTAAAGTCAATAAAACGGAGGTTCAGGCAACAGAAGAGTCTGTATGCCTGATAATAATCCGTCTATGTTAAGAGGTGCTAAGGAAAAAATGAATCAAGTCTGAATTAGATTTGTTCGCTTTATCTATCGTCACAGGCAAGCATCGAAAGTGGTGAATGGAGCGTTGAGCGATGACTCCCAAATAGAATTTGTAGTATCCGGGAATGGAAACGATTACATAGATCTAATCAGACACTACTGCACATTACAGTTAAAGCTCTAAAACAAGACAATACAGCTCTTATTGACATGGATGTTGCACCATCGTAAATTATTGGATGCATTTACTGTTTTCACAAGTAGAAATTTAGCTATATCAGAAGATGTTATTGCAACCGTACAATACTTGTGCTATCCGCCATATATCAAGATGCTGACTTGTTCGCGAACGCTAGCATGCACACGAATCTATTTAGAAGCCGTTCGCTGCCTCTGGAGGTGAAGAAGTTAACCGCCTGGTGTATGCCGAATTCGATAAATGGAACCAATTCTAGATCACCAACTTCCGTGTAAGCAACAGCTCAAGTGTATGGATCTATACTTGGATGTACACTGCTTTAGAGATGTTAACAATCAGTCCAAGCCGAAAAAATTGTCGTGGTTATAGATCGTGGTGATGTATTGGTGTTGCTGGTAAAACCACCTCGAAATTATCTTATACCAAGATCCATGTCAAGGTAGATAAGGTATTCCGAGAATAAATACCGTGGATCGAGATGGCACTCGAGGAATTCACCCCTGATTTCGAAGAAGAGCTGATAAGAGTGCTGCTGCCTTTCAGCAATATTCATTTTGTATGTAGTGAAAATCAATAATTATATGATTTATCAACAAACTGATACTAAGCTTAGACGAAATTGGATGTCCACCGATTAAAAATAAAAGAAAATCCATAGTTGTTTAAACCATAACATTGAATAATGTATGTGCGCTGGAAACCGTATTCCTATTCTAAGATTGGACACTACAATCAATTTTAAAGATGTATGCGTTACAAGTGTTGAAACGTTGAAATTGGTCCAACCACAATAATCTGTTTCGAAATGTATGCGCTTCTATCAGTTACGTTGGAACGCACCTAAACCACGTTCAATTATTGTCAACACCAATCCAGCGAATAAACCGTGTCAACATTGGCCAGCTACCTTAGTGAAAATGGTATCATAGGGTATTGGATTTCTTTGGTCGACCTTCATTAGGATATCTTAGAGACTGATTCTAGATGGTTCCGTTACAACGAAACGACATTGCATGGTTACCATTGAGATGTGTTGTACTTTATACGTTAATTTTCTGTACTTTAGACTAACTAATTTATTAACGGCTGATTTTTAAATAAGTCTTTTACTACATGTTAAATTCTAAACGACGAGATAGTTTGCGGTACTATACCGTTTTAATTAGGGCTTAGGATGAATGTAATGAAGAATATTGATCTGAAACCAGTTTCTGTGTAAAAACCTTCGATACAGAGGCCATATTGAAAATGCTAGATGTTTATTTGAAACAAGCCTCTGTTAAAAGACCTTACACATATAAACAAGTAATTTCTTAATTTGCGAATACATGAGAAATACTGCAGATTTTCCGCACAAACTATTTTTTATTAAAATCCACGAATTCGAAAATCCGCAATTGATAACGACATTAACAATTAATCAAGATTAATGACCTGGAAAAAAACAGATCATTATGACGAATTCCACGAATCCATTAAAAAGGAATCAAGAAAATCCAATACGGAGACGAGTGTCATTTAAATTTATAAAGTTATACGAGGGTCGTTTTATATTCTCGGAATAGGCTTTGCTTTTCAACATAAGTATTACATCGTTTTAATAACATCTTTAACCCATTATAAAAATATTCTTTTGGCTTGCTAGCAAAATGGCTTTCCACAGCCGCTATAAGTTCATCATCGTCCATAAATTTTCTTCCCGTTAGTGTTCTATTGAGATCTGGAAACAAAGCCACATTTAGCAACGGCAGCTTTTGAAAGTCTTGACTTATGGGCTGGTGCATTATCATGAAGCAGAAGAATACTTCGAGTTAGTTTTCCGCGTCTTTTCACTTTAATAACATCTCTGAGGCGATGCATTAAGCTTGCATAACACTCTCCTGTGATTGTACCACCCTTCTTCAGATAATCAATCTTTAAAATTCCTTGGCAATCCCAAAAAACAGTTTCCATTATTTTTCCTGCAGAAGGGGTGACTTTAAACTTTGGTGGGAGCACTAGAACCCCTAATATGCCATTGCATCGACTCTTGTTGTTTCGACTCAGGATCAAAATGATGGACCCATCTTTCATCCCCGGTGATAAGTCGATTGATAATTAAATCTGGTTGGTCCCACAAGGCGCCAAAAATTCTTCACACTTCTCCATTCGGGTAAGCGTTTGAAAAGGCGTAAGCATTCGTGGAACCCATCTCGCACTGACCTTTGTCATGTCAAGGTAATCGTGTAAAATTCTGAAAACTGTGGTTTCTGAAACACCTAATAAAGACGATAATTGTCGCTTCTTTAATCTTACATCTTCCAATACCAAACACTTGGTTTTTTCAATAACATCCGAAGTGATCATGTCAACAGGCCGACATGGACGGGGATCATCATCTAGTGATTCTCGGCCATGTTTAAACAATTTTGACCATTCATAAATAGTCCACTTGGAAGGGCAATTATCCCCGTATACAATCAACATTTCTTCACGAATAACTTTTGGAGATTTTCCTTGTTTTGTGAAACTTTATAACAGCTCGATATTCAAGTTTGTCCATTTTGAGACGTTACAACACAAACTGGCAGATATTAGAAATAATAATGCTGCAATTGTTTTGTAAACTGTCAAACACGTTACCATGGCATATGTGATTTAAAATCAATAAAATGAAAAATTACATTAACATTGTAAATTGCCGAGTCCGGAATATAAAACAACTCCTCGTACATGACGATTATCTACCAGTACCTTTTAAAATTTTATAAGAGTTTTTTAATTTACCATGAAATTTTTTAATTTCTTTTATTATTATGTCTTAATTTATTTTAGCACATGATTTCGATTTAATAATTAACTTCTGAAGATGGATGTAAATCCAAACATGTTGAAGTTTAACACCTTTTGATTAAATAAGTATGAGGAAGGTTTAGGCTTATTTATTTATATCCCCATTTTGGACAACATGCACTTTTATACTTTTCATTGTAGCAGATTGAAAATTGATTTTTTAAAATGAAAGGTAAGTGATTCAGTAAACAATAGAGTTCAGCTGAAGTCTACAATATTATGTTAGATTACAATTTTTAACTTGGAATAAATTTATTTATGAGTATGTAATGATGCTCAAAAGTGGTCATACAGCACGGTATAACGTTTTTAAGTTTGTTAGCCATTTTTTCGATATATCTTTCTTACGTAGTCGATGGAAACTAAGAAACGATTTTTAAACTGTTTTAGCAGCAGTGAAATAAGAATACATAGTTTTCTAACAGAATTGGAGTGATAATTTAATTTTGTGAAGAACCGTAAGAAGACAACGTTTTATTCATCGCGCGAGCTAATAATGATAAAACCATACTTAAGGCGTTTAAGAGTAATTTATTATAGGGGCGAAAAAAGCGCCACTGGTAGCGTAACCCTTTTAAAGATAAAAAAACTCTAGAAACATAAAATGGTAAATAAAACAATGCCTGAAATATGTTTGGTATATACAGAATTCAAAGTAAATGAGTTTCGAGAATTTAAACTCTAAAATAAAATTTTCAAACTTCTAAGTACATAACCTATGTGTATTCAATTTCTAGACTAAAAGTCTCTATTTTTACAAAATGAGATTTAGTCATTACGCTTTCGACGTATATTCTTATTTTAAATTCTTATATAATTTCCACAGCTCCACCGCACTTTTGTGATTTTGTTCCAACTTTAACAAAGCAGTTGGATATGATTATATTTGTGTGTGAGCGAAAGAAACGTGTTATTCGGAAATTTTGATAATATGCACATATGCAAGTGTAATTTCATAAATTTTCAAAATTGAATTTTATTCACGTACCTTTGTTCACGATTAGTCAATATTTCAAATATATACCAACGGGTTGACAATTAATATGGCTGATATTAATGAGAAACCGGCGATGACACGGATTTTGCGTGTCGACGTGGGTACATCCAGTGACGTCACGACTCATTATTAATTGAGGCCTCTAGGGAGTAGTTTGTAAGCCTACAAAGGGTAGGTTAGGATTAGGTTAGGACCAAGCGAATAACGCAAGCAAACAACTTTATAGAATTTACTTTCTGACATCAGTTTATTGTTTGATTACCTTATCAAGAACGCCTTCATTTCCAATCCGATCCTTACCCATCCTTGTTTGAACATGGATTGGGTTTTAAATATTAATTTTTGTACCGATCCTAAACACACTTTCCAGTTTTATAATGTGTTTATGAATATCTATAGTAGGAGTTTGAACTTTAACCTCATTTTTTTGTTTGAGTGTTAAATTACTTATATGAGTTTTCTAAAACTCAAATATAAAACCTATACTTCGAATGCAATTACATTTACGACAAAGTGGAGTAGGGCGTATTTTGTTGATTATTAGTAATACGGTCACATTTCGTATTAAGTGTTTTACATTAACTGTATATGGAATATAATTTACCCAGGCAAAGTGAACTGGTATCAAATCGAAATTCAATACGTATAGTCTTCAAGAGCTAGTAGTATAATTGCTCTTGTAGAGATAGGTGAGCTCCATCGAACCTCACAGGTCATGAATCTTCTACCGCACGTAAACTTTGTACTCTATATAGTTGAGATTTGTAATATAGATAATAAAACCACTTATTAATCAGAAAGGATTAATGATTGTATAAATTAACTTGGTTGGAGTTTAACATACAATATTCACTAATGCAACCTATTTATTAAATTTCATTTAATTTATTCACAAAAAAGATGAACACTTAGCTTATGTATGACATAAAATTTTTTTAGTAAAAGTAAGGTTCATTCATAATTAACTTAGGTACAGTATTTACGAGACTATCTCCACTTATAATATTAATCTGGTACGTTACTACTGTCTTTATTAAAAATACTATACATTTAAATAACTTTATCTCATTTGTTCGAAAACTGTTGTTACTGAACAATTCAAGCCAAAAATCATTTGAGGTCAAAGATGCCCAAAAGCTTTATTTATACGTCAATTTCGTTGAGAAAAGGCCAAACGCGTTACCTCGGTGGTCAAAACGACCATTTATGGTGTAGAGAGTTGATCACCATTTTGACCAACTATGCCCAAATACGGCTACATATTGCTTGGATGAGCAAAAATCGTAGCTTTTACGCTGTTGGTCATTATTTGAAGACAAAATGCCCAGAAACTTTATTTACTCACCAATTTCTTAAATAAAATGGACTAATGCATTGTGACGTTGAATATGAGCGAAATATTGTGTTTACAGTTTGTTACTGTAGAAAATGATAGTAGAACAGGGTAACAGATAAAATGAGGTGCAGGATCTCAGTTGTCGGGTGTGGGTGTATTATTAACCTAATTTTGCGTGATTAAAGATAGATTGTCATACATAAGTCACAATAGGGGTTGTCATAAACTGGAAGGGCGCCAGAACATTTGAAATTAACATGACCGGGGTTGTAATGCCTAATTACGAAAGTTCACAGCTCGTCTAAATACCCAAATGACTTGCTTACCTTTTATCGTAATCACAAGTGAGTCCAGGGACCTGCAGGTGTTGCGATATACCTGAAAGGCTGCAAACTACTATTTTCACGTATTCGCTAAATAATTACGTACTCCAAAGACGACTACTGGTTTGATAATAATTTGATAAGGTTATCGTACGTTACGTTACTTATTAAACCTAACTTTAAATGAAATGATATTAACCAAAATAAAATAACTAAAATGCATGTCAAACCAATTCTCTCTCAAATTGTTACCTTACTGTCCAAAAAAAATGGAAAATTGAAAAATATTTGCACTTCGTCACTACGAAATTGTATAATTCAACAATTTTCGCCATTAAATAAAATAATTAAAATCAATAGATTTGCATATCACAAATATCTCCTCATAAAACTTCGTACTAATGTAAATCATACGGCAGATAAAGAAACGGGGTCATACTTTGCTACACACCAAATGAAAATAATTCCAATTTATTAACCCATTCATGTATTGTAAATAAACACTTTTGTTCGGTGAGATAATACTGTACAACACAAAAAAATAAACACAACAATGTTATAAATTTCATAGGATTCTGTCATGAAATGTGTGATGCTCTTGCAAGATCATTAACCCAAATAATCGAAAGCACCTTAATTGAAACTATATTCAAAACGAAGGCTTAGAACGTCGACAAATTTAACAAAATATAACTTTTCAAATATAAGCAGGATAAAATAATCAATGTACAATGTAAAACATTAAAACGCGCATGGATATTTTTTATAACGTGAGTTGTTTAAATACGCTTAAGAACCAAAACTGTATCCCTTCGATACAGACAATGATAAACAAACATTTTTTATTTGTACAATCAACAGCACAACTAAATGGATAACGAAAACGTTTATCTTAAATTCTTAAGCAAACATCAGTGACCTTCCTGATCTATCACCTCTTCTTTATGATTGCCTACGATAGGACTCCCACTATGGTCCCCAGGTTACTGAACGGTGGCGGTTATACTGCCTGTACGAATTACATTCTCTAGATACACCGCAACGTATGTGAAAGTTATTTAAATGAAAATAAACTGTTTGATTTCGGTACCACTTGGTTAATATGACTCCATAACCTTTATTTACACCGCGATCTTGCACTCTAACTACTTATGTACAGTTATAAGAAGCGAACTTAATAATTACACAAATTAAATTAAGAAATCTATATACGGCGAGTTTTCTGGTTACTGGACGTTTTGTTTCCTCCGCACAAAAGGCGACTTTAATCCAAAAATTAGAGAAGACACTAGGTTCTAACATTCAATCCCTCTTTTAAGGACGCTTAACGATGTCCCTCTGGATAAACAACACTAAGATATTTTAGTCACGCGCTGGTTGTAGCTACTCAATATACCTCAACAGGATTGATGGGGAAAAGCTGCTGCTAACGGAAGTTGTAGCAAACGGATTTGGATAACACCACTCCCTCTACCTCTGCCGGCCGCAGTTTGAATCTAAAACTTCTACATCTAAACTAGGACTGGCATACATGATCTTTCCCTTCTCGCCACATTGGATATTTATCCCAATCAACCAATGACAACAATATATTACTTAAGTTCTAATGCGCGCCAAAAAGAAACTGAAATTTCGTTAGCGGAACGGGAAAAATTGTATCATAAAAACAACCTACCTGTTATCAATGTAACCGACATCCTCTACGTTGATGACGTCCTCTCGACATTGCACCTTAAAATCTCGTATCCCTTTGTTCGAAGACTAAAGATTTATCAAGCAATTTCCGACAGCCTGTCGCCAAAACCTGCAATCTATGCTTTTCTGCACTATATTTCAATACACAATAATAATTTGAATACGACTTATTATTATCCAATGGCACAGTTCAACGACAATAACCATTATTATCGAAATTTAAGAAAAATACGAACAACCGTTATTTATAAAGGAACTAATCAACTCAAACTAAAATAGTAAAAGGTGTTTCACTATCTACCGATCTCAACGTGTAAACCAAATCTTAATTTAAAACTCTAATCTATTACTGATAAAGAAACCAACACTATATTTCGTTCTCAAAATGCAATTACCATTTGTAATAATTTGAAGTATCTTCAAATACGTAAATAAAAGCACTACAATATAAAAGCTACCAAAATTTATGCTTTATCCTGTTCAGTTTTCCTGAACTATACTACATTTCTGATACTAACGAATATCCTATAGTTTGAAACTAACAATAAAATACTTGATAGAATTAAGCACACACGTGACAAGTTTTGGAGCCATACCCAAAATCTTTACTTATGCACCAATTTCGTTATGAAAACGGACAAAATCATTAGTTCAACAAGAACTACATTTTATTAATATACGGTGATGGTGAATAGTGAGGTCTGTCATGTTCATAGCATTTATTTACAAATAATTTTGTATATAGAGTCAGTCATACATGAGAATTATTTCAGGTAATAAAGCTTTAAGTATTTTAACCGATCAACTCTGAGTTTTACGGATATCCTAAGCTTTAAAAAATGTTTAGCGAGTTTTCTTATTTCGTCGTAATTTACACCTTTTTTAAATACACTTTTTCCGTATCTCGTATTGTTACCTAGATACAGACGACCTTGCCCATATCTTCGATATTAATGAGTTAAAAATGTCATTCTTGCATTTCAATTTCATCAAAACTTGGTGTGCGCAACAAATCATGGATGGCCAAGCGAGTTAGTAATCGCCCGAGTAAAAAATTTAGAGACGAAGATAACAAGTTTTCGCTACTGCGTTTCCTTGAATGAAATTGCATAAAGGGGCTGATTCAGTACCTTACATGTAGTACAAAAATGTATAAGCTCATAAGATTTTCATCAGATATTTGTAAATGTAAATATTTTTTAAAAACAGTACCGGGTGTCCCAAATTCGTTGTAATTGCGGGGTATCTCGGTTGTTATAAAAGATAGAAACTTGCGGATGTCGCGAACCTTTTCTACTTTTTTATAAAATCTAAGATGGCTTAATCAAATTTTTTGTAACTGTTTTAGTTTGGGAGATACAGGGCGATTTTGAAAAGTGAGTCGTTTTGGGCCCCCTCGATATCTCGGTTATCTTTAAAGATATCAAAAAGATTTAAACGCTATCTTATACATTTTTTTACGCCAAGTTCAGTAGCGTGCTCAATTTTTCAGGGTACCGTTTTTAAGATATGGGCCAAAACATAATTTTTAAATGGGACACCCTGTATTTTTAAGCTCAATAAATCCCATTTTGTTTTCTCATTTCAGTGATATATATCACTTGCCACTTTTTTTTTAACCATATTGATCGTAAACATTTTAAAATATAACGACATATGGTTCTTAACTGAAACATTCTATATATTTTTAATTAATTTTATCAATACAGCTACTTACTTACACAACACATTTATCTTACAACTCTGGAACTTTATTATCTTACAACGAAATTAAACTAAACAACTTAAACTTAATTATTAAACTTAAATATTAAAACAACACTATATTCTAAATTGTTCAAAATGGTTCCCATTTTCTTCTACACATTTTGGCAAACCTTAAATATTCTATTTAAAGCACAATATATATATATATATATATATATATATATATATATATATATATATATATATATATATATATATATATATATATATATATATATATATATATATATTATGATATAATTTATTATAAATTCTAAGGGTCTCGTGTGTAGCATTTTGTAATTGAAGGAGGGTATCATACCTCCTTGAATAAATTTCGTTTTGAATATGCCCCATAAAAAAGTCTAAAATGGACAAGTCCGGTGACCTTGGAGGCCAATTTACAGGGCCACGTGTGCCTATCCACCGATTAAAATGCTCATCTAGAAATGGTCTAATAATATGTCATTATGGGGGCCCCATCCTGCTGAAAATAAACTTGATTTCTGTGGGCTATGGAACGTCTTTAAAATTCGGGCAACATATTTTCTAAAATTTGCTGGTAGCGAATAGATGTCAAACCTCCGTCAAAAACTGATACCTTATTTTTGTTCCAAAAACAAAGCACCAACAGAGAAAAAACGACCTTGTTGTTGCTGTTGAAAAATTAAGTAATTGTTTTCTTTTGACAATATCTTGAGTTTGTCGATTAAAATTCCCAAATTACTTGTCTTGCAAAATTAACATTTTTCCGACCATTTGCAGGAACCAGTTGCAGAAATTCATGGGCGTTCAAAATCGCCTGGAAGCAGTTGTTGGACTACGATCTTTATAGAACAAAACTATGTTTTCTTAATATACGCTGTGCATTAGTTTTGAAACCACTATCTTCGATTTTCTGCAGGAAGTTCGATTTACGGATACATGTAAAACGTTAATTCCTCATTTTCTTGATTTTCTTTTAAACTATACTTATTTGTCTGGGTTTTATAAATGAACCAAAATTTAATAAATTTATGTAATTCGTAAAAAATTGCCTTGTTTGGCTGCCTTCTCTCAGGAAATCTAAAAGTATGATTCTTTAATATTTTATATAACTTTATAACAATCTTGATTAAAATATAATTGGGCCTCTTTAATTTTCATTACATGCTATATAACATTTAAGCATATCATACTTTTCATAATATTCAAAGGGTTGATTATCTGCCATAGCAAAATAAATTAATAAAACGTTAAAGATAATAAATATGTAATTATTTTAATGACATATAACTATGATATATACTAGATTTAACTATCTTTTTTTCGATTGGCATAACCTATTTTTCTTAGGAATTGATCAACACTCAAATTATAAACAACCAGCAAAACCTAGCTTAGGTATATAATAAAGGGCAAGTAAGATACACATGATTTTATTATTTTATTTAAAATCTAATATACAAAATACAAATACATATAATAATCCTGTATAATTATTGTTGTTACGTTTTTTTCACTACTAATACCTAATAATTAAACAGAAATAAAAGTCAATACATTAATAATTACTAAATATAGCAAGTGCTGGATCAATATATGACTTTTAAAATTGCAATACAATTTATTAAACTTAAAATTATAAGTGTTCCATTTAAGAATCATATGTCGTTATATTTTAAAATGTTTAAAAAATGAAAATGGCAAGTGATATATATCACTGAAATGAGAAAAAAAAGGGTTTATTGAGCTTAAAAAATACAAGGTGTCCCATTTAAAAATTATAAGTTTATATCTTAAAAACGGTACCCCCAAAAAAAATTAACACGGAACTTGGCGTAAAAAATGTATAAGATAGCGTTTAAATCTTTTGATATCTTTAAAGATAACCGAGATATCGAGGGGTCCAAAACGACACACTTTTCAAAATCCCCTGTATCTCCCAAACTAAAACAGTTACAAAAATCTGATTACGCCATCTTAAGTTTTTAAAAAAGTACAAGGTTCCGACAACCCAAGTTTCTATCTTTTATAACCCGATACCCCCAATTTACAACATTCTTTAAATCATTGTATATAACAATCCATCAAAACTTTGTTTTAATTTTTTGAACCTTATCAAAATCTCATTTCTAATATTTTGGTTTGCAACAATTTGCATAGTGAAAAAGTATTTTAAACACTTTTCCGTTTGATTTAGTCGCATGTATCACTAAAAATCAATAAGTTTTAATATAATTTAATTGAATCGCTATTCAATTTTTGGTCATTTCAATAGTAAATAAAAATTTTTTATTTTTTGATTCTATAAAATTTTAAATAGACATTGGTCTTAACCGTGTATCAAATTTAATCAATTATTTTATATTTTATTATAACGAAAAAAATCTTGT
>JARFJB010002090.1:20000-50000 GCA_036346205.1 Vesta saturnalis
TGCGTGTGCGTGCGTTGGGCGTGTGCGTGTGCGTGCGTGTGCGGGCGTGTTGGTTGCGTGTGCGTGTGCGTGTGCGGTGTGCGTGTGCGTGGTGTGCGTGTAGTGTGAGTTGTGGTTGTGCGTGTCCGTGTCCGTGTCCCTGTGCGTGTGCGTGTGCGTGTGCGTGTGCGTGTGCGTGTGCGTATGCGTGTGTGTGCGCGTCGATTATGTAGTGCGTGAGTGGTGTGTGCGTGTGTGTGTGAGCGTGTGTGTGGGTGTGCGCGTGTGCGTGTGGCGTGTCTGCGTGTGCGTGTGGCGTGTTGTTTGCGTGTGTGCGTATATGCGTGTGTTTTAGTTATAAGTTAGTTATAAGTTGTTATAAGTCTTTGGTTCACTATCAAATATTTCTGAAACATCTGTATATCTCAAAAAATTAAAAATAACATCATATTGATCTTAAGAATTTGATTAATAATGTTCTATGCAGTGATAAAATTTAATTTTAATTTTGAAAATGTTAGACACATTTTTAAAGAAAATTTAATATTAGATAGCTTTACTTTATAAAGTTTCTTAATATACATTGTCTAAAAATGAATTAAATAGGATTGAAAATGCCATATTTTATAGAAGCGAGCGGTTTCGGAAGTTTTTGTAAGTTAACATCTATACTATGTTCCATCTTATTTTGTATAAGAGTAGGTCGTGATGTTTCCTTTCTGCAGTGGCAATTCCATTTGCCAAAATAACAAGAAGTCAAAAGTACTAGTACTGTGTTGCCTGCTTAAGTTACGCATATGATAATGAAGTCTCATATTGAATTAATAATCATTTGTTGAGAGTTGAGAGTATAAAGTGTAAAATCTTAAGAGGCACCTTAAAAATAGGGCAACGGGGAAAAGTAATGGGAAACTTATCGCAGTGGTGTCCGATACATTTCAAGTACGTAAGACCTTAAATCGTTCTTTCTTGGGAACATTAAGTATTTATTTGGTTTTTAGATTCCAAGGCATAACAGGAGATCTCAGAAATTAAAGTCGACATATTGTGGTAAACTCGTTAAATCTGAATTTTGGGATTTCATCTTTCGGAAAGACCTACGACTAATTTGGCAATTTAATTCGAAAAATGAATGTTGTACTTTAGACATCACGTTAAAGTAGATTTAGATTTTGATAGAGGTCGAACGGCATTATTTAGAATTTTGAAACCCGTGGGCTAGAAACACAAACGTGTCAATGGACAAAACATTTTAAGTGAAATGAAACACGTCGTTGTAGCCAAAATTGGGTTTTGGTAATCATCCAAAACAAACAGTTAAGCTAAAAGCTATAACATTTTACACGCGTAGCGTAATTTAGGGTTTTTGGAAAACTGCGACTATGTGCTCGATTCGTGATTTATTAATGGAGACCTGTTTCAAAATTGGGTGATTAAACAGATGACCCCGGTAATGTCCAAACTACCAGGACATTGTGTGGTGGTTATTACCGTATCATTCGGTGCAGTTGGACAAGTCATCCTAATTTTCTGGTAAGAAAGATCAGCTGCAGGAGTGGTTGGTTAGGAACGAGGTCGAAATTGAGGGAAAAATTGCAAAAAAGCAACTATGGAACAAAATATAACTCTTTAGGTCCAGAGCGAAAAAACTATGTGGTTGATAATATATTGGTGTATGGGTATGAAGTTTTACTATTCCAGTTGTACTACACTAGAATGTCACATACGGAGACCGTTGAGATTTGGATCACCTTTTTCCCTGTAATGGCACTTATGAGGATTTTGAAATTTCCCTATGTCAAAAATCGCTTTTGTTGTATTCCATTCCCTCTCAAAGTTCTTCAACCATAGCTTCGATGTAAAATGGGTTACAAGGTTCAATTTGTGTAAATAACTCTTCTTTAAAAGGGTGTACTGATTCTAATTTATACTTAATATAACAAAATGCGTTTATGTCCCCTAATATGTGGAAATATACAGACTTTGAGCTTACAAACAGTTCAAAGATGAAGCATCTGGGTGTTCCAAGAATGTCTAGCGATTCTGTTGCTTTATTTTGGTTTTGTATATAGCCGCTTGGAATACGCTTCAGTGATCTGGTTTCCTTATTACTTGGACAAATAAAAACACTATTATTATTAGCATATCACGGACTGTGTGACTGGTGAGTTCACTAGCATTAACTGACTGTGTGGGACACTGATTTCAACATGTTCAATAAAACAATAAAATAAGTTTAGTAAAAATAACCCCATTAAAGGCGGAAGTCTTTGTACCCAAGGCTAGTTGTGTATCGGCAGATTTGAATTTTATAAGCAGTTTGTATTATTGAAATACTCAGTTTGGAGGTACTTTAGTTTTGTATTACAAAATTTTTTACCTCGTTAGTTACACTCTTTGATTTCTTTCAGATAATAGTTCGACTGCTATTAGAACGCATGCGCTTAAAGGATAAGAGTGTATTATGCACTTATGTGTGGTAAAAATTTTGAAAATAGTGCCTGATTACTTTGTGTAAACATTACTACTCTAACAAACGAAATACACCCACGCACCATAAAAAGACTAAAAAAACAGCCAATGCGTTTCAATAGCTAAGCTATCATCGTCATTAGTCGACTAAGACGAACTAAAGAAATTTCTACTGTTATATATATATATATATATATATATATATATATATATATATATATATATATATATATATATATATATACATTAGGGGATTATTTGGCTTCGGTCAAAGGACTCTTAGATTCAGGTTCTCATTCAGTCATTACCAAAGATCCTCTTCCTAAAATAATTACTTCAACGAGGAAAGTTTTACTAGAATATAAAAAGTTGTGGATGACTCTCTTAGGTTTCTACTAATGGTATCCAATCCTTACCTAGAATATAGTTCTTGCCTAAGATTTATAACTATGCGACCCATTGTTTCTGGTATTAATTCAGCAATTTATTCGTTGTGCAGGTGGTTGTCTAGTAACATTCATAATCTCTCCTACAAACAGCCCAAATTTAGTGTTTGAAATTCGTATGAATTTATTGATAAAATAAAAATCATTGAACTTACATAAGATGAAATTTTAACCTCATTCGTGATTGTTCATAGTTTCCGAGCGTTCCAGTACATCAAACTTTAGTTTATTTAGAAGAGTTTCGAAAACAAAACCATTTAGACGATGTAGAAGTAGAAGAATCTCGTAAATTAAAAGTGTTGTGTATGAAACTAACCTTTTACAAATTAACCATCAATTTCTCAAGCAAGATCATGGTACGACAATGGTCAATAGCTTATCTCCGTTTATCACCAATCTACTCATGGGTAAATTTGAAATCGGGTTAAAACAAGATTTGTCTTATTTTCCTGGAGTTTGCATTAGATACGTGGATGATGTGTTTCCCATCCTTAACACTACTTGTAAAACTTGTAGTATTGAGACTTGAAATTGTAAATGTCCGACAATCATATTTACCTGTGAGATAGAGGCAAATGACAGTCTCCCGTTTTTGACACTCTGGTGATAAGGAATGGTAGTAAAATAGATCGTAAGGACACCATCACTAAAAGATTCATAACCAATGAGTCCAATCACTCTAGGCAGCATAAACTCGGGGCTTTTAATTTTTTGGTTCATAGAGTGCTTACTTGCCTCTTTCAGTTTTGTATTATTATTATGTATTTAATAAAATTAATAATAATTTTTCATTACAGATTTACCTTTGTATTTATTCGTTCATAACAAAACTTATAATAAATTAATATTAGAAAGTTGCTTTATTATGTGCGAATCCTTGCGATATTGCAGGCTCACATGCCATTAATATAAGTAATTTGATTGCAATCTCATTATATTTATGAAATACATCAGTTCTACATACGTAAAGATAAAATTTTCATCGATTGGGGCTTGAATCTCGATAGCGCAGTTGATTAGGGCGGTACCCTAGCAAAGTGCAGTCCGTAGGTTCAAATCCTTCTCGAGGTAAACTCTTTATGTATGTATTTAATAAAATTAATAATAATTTTTAATTACATATTTACCTTTGAACTTATTCGTTCATAACAAAACAAACACGTCGACCTTCATTTCCAGTTTTGATAAAACAATAACAAACTTTCACTATACAAATACCTCTCTCATGTCTGGGGAAAACCCATTAATTACATAAAGGTATGCAAGTCGATTTTTATTCCAATTTTGACAATACACTTCACGTTTTACATAAACTTTGTTTTTGAGAAACTGAGGAATTTTGAAATAGTATGGTACCCACATAGGTTTTCTAAAAGACAGACCAGTAGACTTTAATTTCCAATTTTGATAATTGCTTCTGCCAACCTTATTCGGTTTAATAAAAAAAGCAAGGTGTAAGTCTAGGATGTTGATTTTAAATCAGGTTCTCCCAATTTTATTCGAGTTAATACAATAAAAAACAATGTGCACGTCTGTGGTGTAGACGATATAGGTATTTGAATAGTGAAAATTTGTTATTACTGTTAGAGAACCATGAGCAAATCCCACTAATTAGCTAATCACGGGGTTTTCCAAGCACGTCAGAGGCCTTTGAATAGTGAAAGGATGTTATTACGGTTACATAAATGGGGAAATCCGGGGAATCGAGAAAATAATTACTTTATATTAATGTTTGCTGGAAGCCGTTAGGTACTTTATATTATTCATTTAAAAAGAACTGAGAAAGTGAATGTGTCGTGACGGTAAGCATAAAAAACCAGCTGTTTGCCCTGTCAAGGTATTCTTTAATTACGATTATCGACAACAACCCTGGTAAGTGATCATTTTTTTAATTTTAATCCTGGCCCCTTATTTTATTTACTTTATTTAATTGCTAGATGCCTGATTCCAAGTTTGGTTGTATTTGTTATTGTATAGGCACTTTTACTAATTTAACTATAAAACGTATTTTTACGTTCAGCCTTGTTTATAAATCTAAGGCTCCTGTTGACAGAGGTGTTTCCGCTAAGACAGATTTTGTGTGTGAAATATTTTAATTATAACACCTTACGTAACGTATTTATTCACTTACAGCGCACTTCTAAGTTAAATCAATTGGTATATTTGAATTGTGTACCAGTTGTGAACCAGTATTTTTTAATTGTAAGTAAGTTTTCACAAACTGTACGTTATGATTTTATTGATTGGTTTTATCGAGATTAAATTGATTTGCAGATGAGCGACTGTTTTCCAACGCCGGTGCCCTTATGTTTAGGGCGATTATCAGCTCTGAGTGTCGGTTAGCCTTATCTACAAAGTAAGCGGTCGCTCATAAGATCTAAGTATATACAGTGGGAAAATCGTTACCTCAAGGTTAATCGGACTGACTAATTGATTGAGATTGATTTTCTTGATTTATTGACTTGTTTGAGATTGATTTGGTTGAGATGGACTGGATTGAGAAGGATTTGATTGATTGATGAGAGCACGGAGCCTGTGCGGGGTCTATGGACCAATCAGAAGGTCTGGGAGAATATTATGACATCAATATGAACAAAGATACATTAAAAATCCTGCAGTTGCCTACCCTCTAGGGTTTGGACTGTAAAAAGTTTCTTAATACGACCAAAAGGGCCGTAAATACAACTTCAAGAGATTGAAAACGTCATCAAGGAGTTGAAAATGACACCTGAAAAGAGAAATTAGTGTCAATGCATGTGCTCCAGAGACTGGAATTTACACATTACTTCAGCTAGACTATTCTCTAGATGCTTTGATAGAAGTCAATTTCAATAATTATGAACCTTAAAAATAGGGCTATAGTTACGCAGGGGGGATCATAAATTCGTTACCAAGGGGTTGAAAATGGCACCTGAAAAAGAAGCCGGCAGTTAAGATACATTAAATGTGTCTGCAGTTGCCTACCCTAAACTGGAATGAGAGCTACCCTATAACGAACGGACTATTCCCTTTCTAATTGTAAACATTGCAGGTTACAAGGACCTCCAAGAAAATGTGATCAGCATCAATTATGATGATGCCAAATTTGATGCTTCTAAATTCTTCGATAGTGAAGATATTAATAAAAACAACTTTTTTCCTAAATTTCAGGGACTGTAACTTGGAGGAATGTAGTTTTGAACAAAGTTTATATGAAAGACCCTCCTTAATTTTTGTTGAAAAATTACCCTGTAAAATATTTCGCTTCATTCTAGAAACACCCTTAAAGATGCAGTCATACATTAACCAATCCATTTAAAGTTTACATTTTCTTCTTTTCATTTTCTTTGAATGATATAATACTGTTACACAGGAATGGTCAATTTTACAAATAATTACAGGTACATAAACTGATTTCGCCTTCTGATTCCAAATGTAACATCGTGCCACCTACAAGGTCTAAAACAAAACCATAATAACATCTTATTATATAAATTATAAATAAGATGTATTCCGTTTTGGATAGATATTATCTTTCTAAAATTGTTAGTTTATATAACGGTTTATTAAAAATTGTGCATCCTATTAGCACAACTTAAATGTAGTAAATTATTCCTAATTTGTGATGAATTCGCTTCTAGTTAGCGGTAGGATAATTAAGAAAATCAATATCTTCCCTGTAGTACATTTTCAATGCCCATTATCAATGCACGAGTCTTGTGCATTCAATAGATTGAATCTAATCTAAATAAACTCAATTTAGGTCACAGTTAGTAAAATAATGTGTATTTTAAATTTAATTGATAAAGATTATATTACTGATATAACAGTTAATAGTGACTATTATGTAAACGTTGCTTATATAACCACTCATTGCAGTAGATCTACAAAATCTTATTTTCTATTTTTAGATAGAGCGAACCCAAACCATTCACTAAAAACGATTTTATTCCGAAACAACCTTTTAAACCTTTACTGTCAGGTCGGCTTTTACAACTGGTAGAAGAGTTTCTGAAACACCTTTTATTTCTATTCGTTCACCTACGCACAAAAAACTAATTAGCTTGGTTAAATTGATGTGAACCACTTTTTCACTTTGTCAGTTTCTTGGATTAAATATTACTTTAAATGGATATGCAAAGAAATTAGCATTCTCTTGAAAATTTAATTTATAGCTTATAGTTTACTTAAGAGTAAGCCTATATTAATATTATATGCAAATAGATAAGGGAATTACACACAAACTTTGACTAATAAGCTTTTAATCCTGCCGAGCTGCTTGAAATGAGGTCTAAATTATGTGAATTCTGTATAGAATAATTTAATAGATATGTTGTCTGTAAAAGTTGAGTTAAATACGTTTTTGTAGGTTATTGGTGAATTACTGGTGTATGTTGATTTACTACTTACAAATGCAATTTTTTAACATTGAGTAATTTTTATAATTCTAACAAGAAATCCATTTTCAGACAATCGCGTGTAAGATTCATTTAGTCTGTATCATTAGCACCATTATTTTACTTTCGTACTGAAGGTCTTATAACATCTTGTGTGTATTTATCCATAACACAAAATTTAAATACTGCATTATAAGTGTTTTCTAACTGTGGTTTCATATTAGTTGAGTTAGTCGGCCTATTTTCACACATTTCGAGACATGTTCGGAAAAATCAAGCGCCGGATATACCTACCGAATCTAATGGGATAACATACAAATAGTGGCATAGAGTCCGTCAGAAATATGTATACACACTTTAAGGAACGAAAATTATTACTTTGTGTTTATTTCACATTTAAATACTGATCACACATGTTGTGCAGCTTTCAATTCAGCACATGGTTACTTTAAATGTTCAAAATGTTGGCCTTTGGCAGCTAGGCACATAACGCAACGACGAGTGGTTTCTGAAACTACTTCAGTCAATGTTTCAATGGATATTGCAGCACATGCCGCTGTAATCGCCTGACGAAGTTCCTCTAGCGTGAGTGGTTTACGTCGGTAGACTTGATTTTTCAAAGTTCCCCACAAGAAAAAGTCCATAGATGTTATATCTGGTGATTGTGGAGGGAAATCAATGGACCCACTTCATCCAATCCAGTGTGTCTCAAAATTGTCATTCAGGAAAGCTCGTACGGCTAGATGGTAGTGCGGTGGCGCCCCGTCCTGTTGGTAGAAGACCTCTTCATCAGCTCCATAAAGCACACGTACACCTGGCAAAATTGATGAGCGTAACATATCTAGGCAAATTTATCCAGTGACAGTACCATCAAAGAAAAAGGGCCCTACTAGGCCACTAGATGATAGTCCACACCACACATGAACCCCAGGTAGATTGGCCGCCTTATCGACATGAACGTATGGATTTTGCGGTGCCCAGTACACGCAGTTATGCCGATTCACTGTTCCAAAAAGTTTAAAAACGGCCTCATCAGTCCACACTACCTTCGTCACAAATTGTTGATCTTCAGTTACTATTTATTGATACCATTCTCCTCCACAATCACTGCACTTCAACGGCATTATCAAACCTGATAAACCACTTCAGAATGTATTTTCCCTGCTCGAATGTCAATCGTCCACCAGCCATTTTCTTCCGTTTCATACTACACATTTTTGCCGTAATCTGATCCAAGTTCGACAAAATAATCTGACGGACTCTGTATATATATATATATATATATATATATATATATATATATATATATATATATATATATATATATATATATATATATATATATACCACCAACGGGACGGTCTTCTGTATCTAGGTAATACGTTTTTTCAAATTTAATTTTCAGGGGGATTATGTATATAAGTAGTGGCCACATTTTAAAATTATTTTCTTACATTCCAGAAAAGCGTGGCTCATCAAACTTATGTTTTTTTTAATGGAACACCCTGTACTTTCGTTCAGTGTTGGATAGTACTGTAAAAATAAGATACACTTTAATAAATGGTCCCAATAGGCAAATATTACAGTTTTCGAGATATTTGGAATTTTATGAAAATAATAGGTTTTCGAAAAAAAATCATACTGACCGAATCAATTAAATTAGAATGACAAAATTCTAGTTGTAAATATTAAAGTTGTTACCCTTTGAATCGCTGTAGCAAATGATTTTTAATTCCTTACAGGGTGTTCAAAGTTTTCAGTTGTAAAATAATTACATTCAAAACACATTATCTTGGTAATTTTAAATGTAACACCCTGTATTTTATTAATCTACATTATAAAAAAAACATTCTCTATGATTTGGTGTTATGGGTTTCGTATACCTAAATATTACAGTTTTATTTGTTATTCAACATTTTCTTAAATTTAATGTATTTATTTATGAGATAAAAGAAATATTCGAATAATTATTATCATCTTTATTCTTAACACTCAAGTAAATTAAAAGTGATTAACTAAAAACATAAAAACGGCACAATATTTTCTTTAATGAGAGAAGTAATGATTATAATAACAAAAGCGAACAAGACGCTAGGAAAAAATTAATTTTACTCGAACATATGCTCAAAATGTCTGCCATCTGCCTGAATACAACAATTAATTCCATTTTCAAAAGATCTTATTTTATTTAAAATTTCCGGCGTTATAGTGTTGAATGCATTAGAAATTCTTATTTTCATATCCTCGGGAGTAGTGGGGACTGTTTGGTTTACTATAACTTGAAAATCCCCAATATACTGAAATCCATTGGAGTAACATATGGAGACCTAGGTGGCCAATAACAAGGACCACCTATTTCTACATTTTCTGTTCAGATACCCTCTGACAGGTTGGGCAAAATGAGCGGGTGCTCCATCCAACTGGAGCCACATTTTTTTTGGTATATTTAATGGAATATGCCCCTGGAGTATCCAAAAATCACGTTTAAAGAAATTTTAAAGAATTTCTTCCATGTAGGTGGCCATAAAAGATATATGGTCCAATCACATAATCGCCTAATATTTCTGCCCAAACGTTTACAGTCCATAGGAGTTGGCGATCAACAGTACGAAATAGATGTCTGTTTTCAGTATCGTAATAGTGGTTATTACGCCTATTTACTATACCGTCACTCAGAATAGTGCATTCATCTGTAAATTCCACGAATTAAAAAAAAATCGGGGTCTCTACCAGCCTTATCCAAAGCCCATAAGCAAAACTTTAAGCGCAGATTATAGTCCCTTTCAGACAAAAGTTGATGTAACTGAATATGGTATGGATAATATCCATTTTTTTTAACTATCCTACGGAAACTTTTTCGAGTGATACCTGTTTCATTAGAAATTTTTCTAGTACTTCCATGAGGGTCATCAGTAACAGAGAGTACTACATCAAACTCGTTTTTATTATTCCCAGTAACCTGTTTTGTTTTATTCACCTTCTGATATACAACTGACCCAGTAGCACGAAATCTATTCAATAACCATTCAAAAATTTCTTTTCTTGGATCTTCTAGGTCGGGGTACTTTTGAGCATACAATCTAGAAGCCAGAAAATAATTTTCTAAACATTCCCCAATGCACAGTATCATATCAATTCTTTCTTGTAATCCGTATTTTATTTTAAACTATTCTTTTAACAATTTAAAAATAAATATAATTATTGTGCACAATAAGTTAGAGTCTTAAAAAAAACAACTTTTAATTGTATTATGTGTAAAAAGATAGCAACCTACTAGATTAGATCAAATCTTTTTTTATAAGGGATTAACATTAAATTTAAGAAATGACAGAAAGTAACCTACTACATTAAATTTAAAATTTTTGTTGTATTATACGGGATTTTACATTAAATTTAAGAAAATGCTGAATAACAAAAAAAAACTACAATATTTAGGTATAGGAAACCCACATACCAAATCATAGAGAATGTTTTTTTGAATAATGTAGATTAATAAAATACAGGGTGTTACATTTAAAATTACCAAGATAATGTGATTTGAATGTAATTATTTTACACCTTTAAGGAATTAAGAATCATTTGCTATAGCGATTCAAAGGGTGACAACTTTAATATTTACAACTAGAATTTTGTCATTCTAATTTAATTGATTCGGTCAGTATGATTTTTTTTGAAAACCTGTTATTTTCATAAAATTCAAAATATCTCGAAAACTGTAATATTTACCTATGGGGATCATTAATTAAAGTGCACCTTACTTTGCAGTACTATACAAAATTGAACGAAAATACAAGGTGTTCCATTAAAAAAAACATAAGTTTGATAAGCCACGCTTTTCTGGAACACCAAGTATGTACGAAAATAATTTTAAAATGTCACTACCGATATACATAACCTCCCAAAAAAAATTTGAAAAACGCCTAGGTGGCCCACCTACACATATAAATTATATATATATATATATATATATATATATATATATATATATATATATATATATATATATACAATATACATATATTAAGTTCTGAAAATATATATTGAATTACCCATTGGCTCAGCGGTAAAGTGTAAGTGAAAGGTACCAAAGTTCGAATCTAGTAGTCAAGTGTTTCAGAAACATCATAACATATGAATTCGACTCAAGTGCGAAAACAGTCCTCCTTAGGACTAAGCATGATCACGGAAACAGAGTCCGCTTCCGAAACATCGGGCTATAAAAGCAAAAACTGTTGAAATACGCCGATCTACTCAACTAAAAATTCAAATACCCTGTATTGATTTGTTGTAAAATTAATTCTTTTGGCTGGTTGTATGTTGCTATTTCGGACAAATAAAAAAAAATGTGCCGCTATGTCCCTATCTAGTTAGAAAATTAATACAAAATCAGCAATCATACATACATTGGTACTAATAAAAATAAATGTAATTCGTTAAACAGAACAGACATCGAAACGGAAGCTCTGGACGCAATCCAGATGTTTGATTAGGTTTTAGTCTTCTGAAGGACAGATTTTCTCCTGAAGATCCAATTTAGTGTGATTTCAGTGGAAATGTCAGCGAACCAGAAGTCTATGAAGATCAATAAGATGGAGCTGTAAACCAATGTTGAACGGCGAAGCAGACTTGCGCAGAAGCAAATTAAAAGAAACGAACTAAAAAACCAAAAACTAACTGGAAGTGATTAATTACCTTGAATAATAATTAAGTAAAACGTAAATACGAGATTAAAATGGAATACATTAATATTAAAGGAATTCAAAACGATAGCCGTAGGGCCAGTTAAAAGAAACTATAACTAACATCGTTTCAACGATCAGTCGGCATAAATTCTGTTTGAATCTGAATTTAAAATTACAGTTCCGTAGCGAACGGTGTGCAGAACAACAAAGAAAGAGAAAATTCACGGTTTAATAGTTAAACTGCTCATTTTTTAGCAAATAAAGGAATATGTGCTATTGCGAACGCGCCGTTCTGTTATGCAATATAGCTATAACACCGGAACTGCTTTTTTCAACTAGAAAAAATGATATTAGTGGATTTCATGTAAAATTTAACGAAAAACTCCATTTGCGGGCAACAACTACAACAAGTACTTTATTTTCATGATATACACACTACACCTTGAACTTCTTTGCTTAGTTAACGTTTAACATTCTTAGGAAAAGTGTAACTTATTACAGGATCTATTTATTAAAATAAGCAGTTTGCCGGCTTATCTCAATGAAGACGGGCGGGGTTCGTAGTAGGTTGTCCAGATTCTGAAAAATGGTTTCAAAATTCATACTTACTCTTACATTCTCAAATTCGCAAATAAATAAATATCACTAACGCCGCTACGATCGAGTTTTTTATATAAACGGTGCTTAGTAAATATAGAAATCTTAAATTATGGTCGAACGCAAGAAAATTGTCCAGTAAGTAGGGTAATAACTTAATTTCAAGCATACAACTCGTAATGTTTACTATAAATATCAAAAGTTACGTTAAAACTGGTTCAAATAAGTTCATCGGATTTATTGGAAACCAAATAAATAAACAAATAGCGAATAACTTTAAGAAGAAACGTTATAGCGTCGAGTTCTCGAATACACTACAATACAATGGAGATCTGTAATATGCGTCCCAAAAGTTAATAAATTACCCCTCGTATATTTCATGCAAACGAGCAATGATAATCTACTCACATTGGCCCAATTTCCAAAATGCACCAAAGGATCTAATATGATATCAACATCTGTAATCTCGCGGATGTAACTCAATAATTCTTTATATGAAACAAGCTTTATTTGCTTTCAGTGAAATACTTACTTATCATGTAACGCATTTATTAAACGATTCATCTTTGAATTCTCTCCAAATATCAAATTAATCTATTAATACCTATTCGGTGCATTAGTTCCTTGTAATTGAGAATGCTATTTTAGTATTTGACTTTAATTATGAATTTTGTTGTCTAACAAGTACTTGACAGAAATAATAAACTGCATAAAACGTTTATCTTTAAAATCAAAGGCTTACAAAACAACTCTCAATGTAATGAAAATTTTAGAGTGCAGGTTGTCTTAATACTTATCCTCCAAGCTAACCTAGATGCAAATTAATTTAAGTTATAACCTCTTATTTATGTTTACTTTGGTAGCTATAAGCAACGAAGAATATAGACTGAACATTTACGATGAATCATCAGAAAATAAATTACTTTCGCAATAAAGAAAATGTTTGAAGTAGACATACTTAAAAAAATGCGTCGAATAACATGTATTTTCTTACATCTCATCTAATATCCTAGATAATTAGACAAGCACATGCACAAGGTAAACAACTGACGGTGGATGAATACAAGACCTTATTGTGAAAGAGTATTCCAATCTGCATAAATAGACAGAAAAGAAAATTAGCTTTGTATTCCATCATAACAGACCAGCAATCAATTAATAGAATTAAAAATATTGTTGTCCTAGCTCTATCTAATATAGGTCTCTCTACTCCTTTTGGTTTGTGAGCTTTTAAGTAACACCTCCAAATTGTTCAAGCAGCAGAATAACAATTGGTAGTCCAGAATAACTGGGTAAGCGGTTGCAGAAGCTCGTAACCGCATCGTCAACTCCCGCTAAAGTAATCAGAGGTTATTCACTTTTGCAACACAGTTCAGTTCTTTTACAATTAAGATCGCTTTTCGAAATTATGTTAGACACAATATTACAAAAATTGAGATATTGTAATTAACAAATTTTGAAACATCTCAGTCGTCAATTATTTTCTATAAACTTTGCACATAACGTTTATTTATCCCCTGCTCGACCACAATGTAACCTATATATAGGTTTACGTTGGGCTAAAATTTTTTAAGTTTCTCAGGTAATTTACACTTATGCGATAAATAAATAAATAACTACCTCGGTGGTGGAATGGTTAGAGTGCTTGCCTTTCACCCGAGCGACGCGGGTTCAAACCTGGCCGAGGTAGCCGGTTTTCTAGAAAACGGAGGAAAACCAAGGCACTCCTTCTCGGATTGGAAGTAAAACTGTAGTTCCCATGTCAATACAATGTTTGACAGGATGAATAATATCGCTTATTAAATGTGGAATTCCATTAGTAGTTTAAAATTCTAGTCACGGGTAGTGTTAATAACTATTAGCATATATATATATATATATATATATATATATATATATATATATATATATATATGTCAATCGGGTACTTTGAGGACATTTGTATATCATATACACTTTTTCATATACACTGCACTTCAGGGACACTTTTTCATATACACGGCACTTCAGGGACTTACAGCTAGAAGGTACTGCCATAGTTCAATATTATATTTTTTGTTTAGTTTTTTCTATAAAATTGTTAATTATTAAATTATTAATTATCAACCTTAGGTAATAAATAGGTAATTTTGCATTTTTTGTTGATCAGACTCCTAATTGCTTATGATTCTATACCGCACAGTAACCACCAATGAATGGTATAAGTACCATTATTAAATCAAATATAATTTATGTATAATAACCATTACCATGATATTGATTATCAATTAAACCCACATTGATCTTAATAATATCTGCTAATTAAGTTAATTAGGAAAATTTGCTGTCTGCAGTAGTTTTCGTTATATCCGTACCAAATTGTCTAAATTTTTAGGATGTACCACTCTTCCTTACCTTTCATGTCTCCTTATTATTCTATATTGCCCTGTAATTAAATATATTGATGTCTGTTGGAAAATGTATATGTGAAGGTCTGAGTGTTTGTGTATGTGTGTCCCGTTGTGGGAGTGTGTGTCAGTGCATGAGCGTGTGAGCGTGCATGTGTCCTCGTTTTCTTTTGTCGTATTCAATATTCTCTATTGTCTTGTAATTAGATGTTTTGAGTATTTTCAGAGGGTACGCGTGTCCTGTGTGCGCGAGTGGGTGAGTGTCTGTCTGTATGTGTGTGTGTGTGTGTGTGTGTGTGTGTGTGTGTGTTTAAGTGTGTGAGTGTGTGAGTGTGTGGTGTGTGTGTAGTGTGTGTACGTATGTGTGTGTGTGTGTGTGGTGTGCAGTGTGTGAGCATGTGAGTTTGTGTGCGCGTGTGACTGTGAGTGTGTGTAGGTGTGTAAGTGTCTTCGTGTAAAAGCGTGAGTGTGTGAGTATGTGCGAGTGTGATTATGTGAATCTGTGAGTGTCAATGTGTGTGAGTGTGTCATTGTGAGTCTATGAGTGTGTGGGAGTGTGTGAGTGTGTGTCTGTGAGTGTGTGTGCGTGAGGGTGTGTATAAGTGAGTGAGCGTGAGATTGTGTGCGAGTGTGCGAGTATGTGAGTGTGTAAGTCTGATATGAGACGTAATTTGGTGGAACAAAATTACTAAATTTAAGTATGAAAATGTAAACTTTTATCGAAATGTGTATATTTATATAAAATATATACATAGAAAAATACACTTAAAAACCCAAAAGGTAAGTATTTTAATTATGGAAATTAAGTGTTTCAATATTCGAATAACGATTAGTTTTATAAGAAAATGTGAAGGCATGTTTTTTAAAGATAATTTAATTCCACATAGCTTTTCTTTAAAAAGTATTTTAATACGAAGCCCAAATGCTTTAGAACTTAACAAGCTTGGAAATGCTTAAGAGGGTTATAACGAGATAAAAAATTAATATTAAAATTATTTTATTTCTTTTAATTTCTACTTTGTAGGTTGGAATGTCGTATGTTGTTCACACAGATACTTAGGAAATACTATTGTTAGTTGTTAGTGTGCAGGTGTGTATGTGTGTAGGTGTGTATGCGTGGGTGTGTAGCCGTGTAAGTATCTAAGTGTGTAAGTGTGTATGTTAGTATGTACTGCAACTGCAAAACCATAATACGTACGTACATGCAGATTTATGTGTAAGGTTCATTTCATTTTTTCTGGAACTGATGAGATTTGAGAAAATTCAGTGACGGAACAGATTTATTAGGCACCTTTTTGGGTTTTTGTCAAACATTTCTGAAACTAGCTACATATTTGAAAGCCACAAAAATAGCTACATATAAATCTTAACCGTGCTCTATGCAGTTTTTTGATACGATGTGTGATTTGATAGCAACAAATTCCCAAGTTAGAGATTAAATATTTAATTGCTGTGAATATCTGAATAACTATCAAATTGATTCGAAAATGTGTTAAAGATTTATTTTACATAGCTTTTCCTTATAAAATTTCTTAATACAACGCCAGATAGATATATTGTTTAAATTCGATTAACAATGCTTTAACTGCATTATAGATGTTTTATAAAAGCCGCAGGCTTGGGAATTTTTTTAGGTTTGCAGTTATATGTCTGTTAACCTCTATCTGACATGAAGTTTTGAATGCCCATCTGACATATTATTGCTGTTTTTACAATATTACCTATTTCCGTTATGAACGTAATACAACGGAGGTTCCATAATCATCTTTAAAAAATTATAATTAAAATTATTAAAATTCCTTTAATTTCCACTTTGTAGGTTTGTCGGTCGTATCTTCTTCTACGCCAGTTATTTTTAACACGTCGTTTAATGGCCACTTTAAAACGTAGGAAAGTACATTTATTTAAAAGTGTTGCAAACCAAGAAAATATTTATAAATTGCAAAATGAAATTAACAATTTGAACAAATTAGATAATAGAATTATTATTAATTTTATAATACTAAATATTTTCAATTACTTTATACATCGTATCAAATCTATAAAACTTTTTATGTATTTAAAATTAATAATATTAATTTTGAACTTATTCGTTCACAACAAACTTATAATAATATAATAGATGTCTATTGGTGAATGTTTTAACGTAACTTTAACATGGTAAATCATATTTAATTTCTGCTTCTGCATCCAGATCAATAAAACATAAATCGATAAAGGAAATTTAGGAATTATACTACAACAAAATTAAGTTTAAATAAATCGTATTATGTGTTGCAATAATTTTTGACAAACCCGACTTTTTAAAATATCATATAAATATAGTCATGCATTACTTTGGTATTATTTATTTACGGCGTTTATCTTAAATTAATTCTAAAAATACCTGTCTATCATACATTCATTTTATTAAGTTCAATGAAACAGTGATATTAACGAATATTTTATTTAAATTAACATAATAAATGCATAATTCTTGTTATTGTTATTTACATTAAAATTGAAAAATGAATTTAGAGTGAATGTTCGAACAATCCTTCATTTCGTACTGAACTTTTAAGCTTAATAATAATAAAGTAAGATGGTAGGTATTTTTGTAATTATTGTTTCTAGACAAACGTCATAAATAAATAAATAATGCATGTTTAATATCAATATTTTAAAATGTGGGTTCTTCAAAATTACTTCAGCATCTAATTCGATGTATTTAGAATTAATTTTGATGTAGTCTAATTCTATAAATTTCCTTTGTCGATTGGTATTTATTGATGTTGCAAAGGAGGGGCAGAATCTAAAATGTGATTTACCATTTTAAAGTCCTGTGTTCCGTTCTAAAACATTCATCCGTTATATAGATTTGCATTATATTCCACTCCTCTCCTAATTTTAATAATAAATGTTCAAACATTGTATTGGATTTAGAATCCTAAATACCATTTTCTACTCTCATTCAGTATGCAACCGCAGCACAAAAGGAATCGTCTTTAATTATATAACTTACTTAAACCATCATTTCCTGTCCTTTCATAAAAGTAATTAATATATTTTTTTTCATTGGATTGTTGGTATTAATATTTAAAAGTTATAAACATAGATTGTTTAAATAAGTTTCGCCAAACTAGTTGTCTTGATATAAATAGGATTGAGTTTACGTGTCCAGTACCTAAGTAGTCATAAATTACGGGATTAGGTCAATTGCATACCATTGAAATTGCGTTGTTGTTGCTTAACAAATTAAGGATATTTACTAAAACTACGTTTTACAAAAGGGACAAAACGAATGAAGATTGATCACATCGATTAATTAATTATTAAGTTTGCAATAATACGTATTTTACTATTAAATAACTTTTCTACAATATATATATATAATTATCCATTAAAATTCCAAATACTTAATTACTGCACAATAACATTTATGACGGATGGGATCGATTATACCGAAAAGAATACAATCTCAATTTCAATTTTTAAGAATGCTTTTATTTTAGCACATGTAAATGCCACATAGTTGGTTATCTTTTTTTTAATTTTTTTTTTTATTTTTAATATTTTCTGTAGTATGGAGATATTACGCTGCTTAAGATATTTTGGTGTCATTTTACAATATTTGCAAATTAAAGACACTTTTGACGTAGTGAATAGTCAGTAAATTGTTTTATATACGAATTTAATATGGTATTATAGATTTCTTATCGATAGCCATCCTAATTCAATTTAAAGTATCAATTCTAATTAAAATATATGCAACGGTTATGAATTCTTTTATTGTTAGTCAACCTTTTAAGCGGATTAAGTTTATATTTATACTTTTATAAATGAAGATTGCTAAAACCATCACTCTTTGTTAACATTTACTGAGCAACATTTGCATCTATTTACTTTACACAAAGGATTTTAGAAAACAAGTTTTATTTAGAAATTACTTCTAAACGTTATTTACTGTAATAAAAATAAAACTATTAGTTCATATTTAAATTATCATATTATATGAAACAAATCGTGCTTTTTTTTATTTTAAATGATTATTTACTAATCCCACTCATAGAAGATATAAATTCCGCACAAGTAAAGATTAAAATCAATAATTCGCCAAGATCGTTTGTTTAGAGTTCATAGAAATTTAAGAAAAAGTTTTTACTTGCCAAAAAATTAACCAAATTAAAAAAAGTGATGCTTTTTTAAAATCCATTTTACTGGTTAAAAAATTTAATTAACTGACATGTATTTTTTAGATAAACAAGTGTTACTTTAAAAACGTGGCAAAACCATTTGACTTTAACCAGTACACCTTTTCTTTGGTAGAAGTAGATCTTTGAAAATTAGAATTAAACCCGAATGCTTCTTAATTGTGAACATCATTTGCTTACGATTCGAAATCGCAATTCCAGTGCTTATCAAAATATTTTTTAGCAAATAAAATTACAGAAGTAGAAAAATTAATTGGTAGTTCACAAGCGTTATGTGCCGGTGGTTTGCAGTTTAGTATAGGAGCAATCGGAACATATCTACTCGTCATGTCATGCGTCACCTCGAGTCAAGACTCGAGGTGTTAAAACGATAAGTTGTAATTGTATCGAATATTAATAAAATGTTTTTACACTTGCAAATAAATAATTAAATAATTTCACAACATTTTTCCCAAAGAAACATGTAAAATGGTGAAAAAGGACATATTCTATAAGGTCAGTGAAATCTACAATTTTTAGTACACTGAAATCTCAACCGAACGTCTATCAGTTGTCTGATCTTCAAACTTAAGTCGAATTTTAAAGGGTAGTCTTTTGTTTGCCGTTTACCTGTATCGTATTTATTTAACACAATATTTGGCAGGCGGCATATTTATAACATCTTCGTTTAAACTAGCCCGGTTTGCTACTGATTTTTGCTTGCCGCTTCCATACAAAAAACGACACTATTTCAGTAATAACTAGATTTGTTACTCTCTGGGACACACTTTAATAAATAACAAACTGCTGTAAAAATTTTAATATTACTAAGCAAAAGATAAAAGGTTAAATTTGTTAAGAAATCAGCTTACATCGGTTATACAATGTAACAAAGTTGGCAGTATCAAAATTTTCCCACCCTGGTCACGAGCTAAATTAATTTTATTGCAATCGGTCCTTTTTTACATCCCTAAACTTTGATATTGTTTACTACTCTCGTTACCTTATTTTTATCCAAAGAAACAAAAATTGTGAAGAAATTAATATATTAAAACAATTAATTAACTAGCTCATGGTTTAGTTTGCACTACGTCTGGTTTACCTCTTCAGAAAAAAGTCAAATGTAGTGTGAACGTCCGGAACTAAAGTAGAAAACCTAGATGTCGATGCGAGAATCACATAACCAGTTGAAAATTAATTAAACGGTGCGGAACGAGAAAATGAAAGGCGACGACCTTAAAAATACGTGAATGGGTTGTGGGACTATGTACTCTGTAAAAAAGCAGTATGTAAGAAAGAAAACGCGTACATGGCAATGATTGCTGCAAAAATGAGACTGACGGAAAACGGTTATATAAAGAGTACATACTAACAAATAAGGAAGCGAAGGGCATTCTAATGATGAGTAAGAAGGAATTAAGGAGAGCAGAAGGTGAGAAAATGCTGAACGATTTTGAAAGAAATAAGAAACTTGTGAATTAGAAATAGAAAGCGTTTCCCAAATCATGCCGCAGTAGTGGTGCTGAATACTAGGAACAAAATACTACGGGAATATTTTGAAAAGCTCTACAGTAGCGAGAATAAGTCGAGTGAAGAGTTAATTACAGGGAATGTGGAAGGGATAAGGAATGAAACTGGGATCATACTGAGTTAACTATGTGGTAGAGAAATCTGTGCGAGTGTTGAACGATGATAAAGCTGCAGGCGGGATGAAATTACTAGTAAAATGCTAAAATGTGGAGGTACAAAGCTTGAGCAAATACTGAATTATTTAATGCATACCTTAAGTGTGGAAAAGTACCGAGTGGTTGGAAGAGTGAAATCGATGTGCCAATGAATAAGAATAACGTGAATAAGAGTGACTGCAAAAACTACAGGAGATCAGTTTGCTAAAAGGGATAGTTAATTGATAGCAGGGCATATGTCAGGGTGAGGGTAAGTGTGAGTATTACTTTAGAATGAGAGGTGACAAAGCTGTGATGTCACTATAGCTGACAAGGTTTTTGTAAAAGCTGTACTGTGCGTTTGTAGATTTGGAGAAAGCGTATGAATGAGTAAATATATATAAGCCATGGAACACATTAAATGAAGTGAGTAAATGTTTAGTAAACGGGTTACGAGGAGTACATGACCGTAGCAGGGCATATGTCAGGGTGAGGGTAAGTGTGATTATTACTTTAGAATAGAGCAAGGAGTCCGACAAAGCTGCCTGATGCCACTATGGCTGTTCAAGGTTTTTTTTGTAAAAGCTGTACTGTGCGTTTGTAGATTTGGAGAAAGCGTATGAATGAGTAAATATACATAAGCCATGCAAATGGTAGTAAATGTTTAGTAAACGGGATACGTACATGACCGTGCATATGTCAGGGTGAGGTTATGTGAGTATTACTTTAGAATAGAGCAAGGAGTCCGACAAAGCTGCCTGATGTCACTATGGCTGTGCAAGGTGTTCAAGGATAAATTTGTTAGGCAAGCATGTACTGATGCAAATGGTAATGGTTAGCAACGTGAATTTAGTGTATAGTCTTATTAAGTGAAATGCAGTCTGAATTTCAAACGCTGGAGAAATTTGAGGAAGTCTGTGAAAGAATGAACCTGGAAGTGAGACTTTCAAAAATATCTGGTGTGGAACCACCAAAATGGAATGAAAATTGTAACTATAATTTTTTAGGATAATTATATCTCTTTTGTAATGTTCCTAACGAAAATAGGCTGCATTGTAAAAACAACCACAATCTATGTCAGATGGACGTCTAAATCTGCATGTTAGATAGAGGTTAATAGATATCGAGATGCTAACTTGAAAAAAAAATAGATACTGAAAAAGTTCAATAGCGCATAACTAATCGTTATGTTTAAGATCTGTATGTTGATATATTTGTACCTTTAAAATATACAGTTGTTTCAGAAATATATTATGAAAACAAAAAAACTGTAGCTAATAACCCCTTTGCCCTGATTTTTACGAAAATCTAATAAACTCCAGAAAGGATGAAATGAAGCTTAGATACATTTCAAGTACGCACAGATTACGGTTAATCGTTGTAAAATGAGGTAATAAGGCGATTTAGCGATAGTGAAAAAATATCGATTGTACAACCTTCTATAACTACCAAATATATGCAGTTGGAAGGTAAAAATCACAAGAGCAAGATAGCCATTATGGACTCATATTTCTGAAGAACGTATGTGGTAAGACAAGAAGAGATAGAATGAAAAATGAGTAGATAATAACGGAGTGTGGGATGACCAAGACAATGATTGTATGTAATGAATACACTTTGTGAGTTTAGCCACATTGAAGGAATGAACGACGAAAGGTTGACAAAGCAAATACATGAAGGTGATATCGGAAGTAAGATTGGGCGTGGCAGATCTCGAAATATCTGGTTGCATGCAGCAGAATGCATGAAAATAGAAAGAAAGATAAGAGGTTTTAGCATCTTGCGATAGAGATGAAGGTATGTAAGGATAGTAAAACATCGAAACAGGTTGTAAACGAAAAACAAATAAGAGGAAAAAACGGTATTTCCTACCCGGTTAGAGAGTGGCGTAAGGGTTATGTATGTATGTATGATTTAGAAAGTTACTCAAGTATATGGAATGTTACTTAAATTATATTTACGATGCAATACTAGTATTGTGTAGCACTCGCCACACACAAAAACTTAATGAAATATGTAAAATATAAAGAAATTTATTACAAACTAAATAAATCATTTATTGGTCAACATAAATTAGTCATATAAACGTCACCATTGTATGCTACAATGACAACCAAAAATGAAAAAAGTATTGTCATCGATCGGTCACTTTGAGGACGGGATCATTGAGGACCGTCCTCAAAGTGCCCATTCGTCCCCGAAGTGCCTGATGTAGAGCAAATACTGTCCCCGAAGTAACCGTTTGACATATATATATATATATATATATATATATATATATATATATATATATATATATATATATATATATATATATATATAATTAGAAATCTGAACTCAACCAATGACAAGTTTTACAAAATACTACGCCAGGTGCAATCAATAAGGTTTATGAGCCACCAATATGAACATCAAGATCCTGCAAACGTTTAACTCTTTACTTAAAAAATTGACAAAATACAATTTTACTCAAAGAGCAAAGCTTATTCCACCTATGTATAAATACCATTTTATGTATTTATACTTGTAAACACAGCAAAACACTGAGGGTAGCTATTTTATTTACAAGGAAAAATGAAGAAGCTTCAAACTCATTCAACATGATAATAAGACAATACCTATAGTAATTTTCACGAGTCAGAGCAGTTGCGTCACTAATATTAATAAAATTAATTTTTTTAGTTTTTTTTTTTTAAATATTAATACTGTCAGAGGACGCCGATGTTGTCAGATTGTAAAAAATAACAGTTTGGCAACAGTCAAATCTCAGCTTCATGGGTTATGTTTATTTTATCGCAATAATAAATATGTGTTACAATAAAATATGTGTTATGTCAAACCTTTAATGTCAGAAATGCTTGACAACACCAGAAAGAATTGCCAACCTAAATCAGTTCTATCTGCATCCTCCTGTGCACAATAGTCGGGTTCTAAAGGTGGTAATGAAACAAAGTTAGTTATTACGCAATTGCACTGACTCGTGAAAATTGGTATAACTAAACGTTTTACGTTACTTTTCCGATTAGATTTTGTGTTGCTCCGAAATACTCCTTTACGTGATTCAAATGATACGTTATAAGTACTGTATAGTAGAGAATGTGCTAAATTGGTACATTACTCTTACACACTTTCAAAAATCAAATTTAGGAACCAGTATTCCTTATCACGTTAATACGTTTACCAGTTAGATAAGTGTCATAAAAATGTAGACGTAATGCAAAATCGTGCTAACATTTCTTTTACAGGTTTTAGTTTACTTATCGACACATGACGTCTAACTGATTTGTCCTTTTTGCTCCGCAGCGAAAAGTTAAAAGGCTTGGTGCACCTGATAGCCTTCAGCAAGGTTAACTTTATAAAGTGTGGGTAAGAATCTTTGTAAGATTCCCTGGTTGGATTAATAAAGGAAATTATTATCAACTAAAGATTCTACCAAATAGGGATGTGATTTGTGATAGGCTGATAAACCGTAAGTGTTGAGTAGGACAGAGTATATAACACATCGTGTCCCATTTTCGTTGTTTTTGAGTCGTATCTAGAAAACCATTAGGGTAGGAGTATGTAAGTGCGTGTGAGTGAGTGAGTAAGCGATGGGTGAGTGTGTGTATGTCTGTGTACACGTGCGTGTGTGTGAGTAACCGAGTGGGTGAGTGCGCCAGTAGGTGAGTGAGTGTGTGAGTGTGGCCTGTAGCCACAATAACTTAAAAAAATACGTAACCGATTTTCATGATACTCTAAACTTAGAGTTACTTTTAAAATATCTGTTTCATTATCTGTTTCATCAAATTTTGATTGCAATCTATTTACAAATAAAGGAACTTTATAAAAACGCTAAAGTACGATTTGTCCTTATCCCGAAAGCTGCTAATTTTACTGAAAAAGTTGAAGTGACATGCTTAAAGATTAAGTGTTAAATTATTTTAAATATCTTATTTAAATAGTAAGTTAAAACGGAAAATAATTAACTATTAATACAACTTTGATTTTCATTTTGGACAAACGAAGATGAAACGTCAGTGTGTGATTAATATAGAATTGGGTACTTTTTATTGAAGTGAATGTCAAACCAAAGATTATGTGTATTGTATCATATAAAGAGGGAAAGTGTTTAATAAATAAATAAATTTAGCCAGATAGGATGTGTGCAACGTACTGTGCTCCCCCACAGCTTATTGTGAACCATAAACCTGAAATTAATAAAATTTTGGGAAACCGAACTAAAGCACATATACAACGGTTTTGATGGTATTCATTGACGTATATTTAAAAATGGCGGATAGCTGCCATTTTGTAATTTGATTTAAAATGGGATCAAATGCCAAGTAATATCTCATTTGAAAGCTTGTTTCAAGTCGTTCTTAACGACATCAAGAACATTAAAATGTTGCTACTGATTTATGATTTTAACCCAAAACCTCAAAACATTAATTGGCGTATTTGGATTAAAACTCATGAATCAGCGGTAATATTTTCATGTTGTTGATGCCATTTAAAATTATTCTACAAAATGGGGCTATTTTGTAAAATAATTTTAAATGGATTCGCTGACAAATAATACCTCCTTTGAAAGCTCGTTTCAAGTCCTTTTCAGTTGCATCAACAATATTAAAATATTACTACAGATTTATGAGTTTTAATACAAAACCTCAAAACATTAATTGTCAGTTTTGGGTTGAAACTCATGAATCATTAGTAATATTTTATTTTGAAACCATACAAATACATTGATAGCATTATATTAAATGGTTTATAATTCAACCAACTGCTTACTCTTGCTGATATTAAACTAAGTTATCATTTCGATAAATAATACCATAAGTGCAAGGAAATTATTGGATAATTTAATACCTAATCACGAGTGCTTAATAAAGTAGACTCGCGCACGAATGCATTTTGAGAGATTTATTAAGCTTAAGTTTTAGACAATTTAATTTCCTTCACAAGAATGGCATTCAATTAAAAATTGCATTTAAAAAAAATAGAAAATCTATATTCATTTAATCTGTCATTTACATTGTCAGTAATAATATGTAATTTTGGTATTTGGCAGGCCCTACGATGCTATTACCCAGAAAAAATGCAGAGATTTGTTTAAAATCATAGAAATGCAATTGTCAGTAAGTGTATAAATTTGAATTAGAAATACTTTAGTAAAATGTTTTAATTGTTTAGAAAAACAGGAATATTAAAATGTAACAGAACTTGAAATATGTACATACCCAAAATAATATTTATTCTACGATGTAATATTCTACATCCACGTCTGCTAAATTACTATTTCCCAAAATTATTAATGATTCTACCGTTACGCAGTTTCACGAGACCACCTTTCGGATATTATTTTTCAATACGCAAAATAGTTTTTCAACACCTCACTATCACATTTTTTAACGACTTTCCACATTTGCATTACAGCGCCATGGGAGTAACCGTTTCTACATATGCTCTGATCTTAGTATGATGCAAATTTCCCAAATATTTTCAATTGAACTAACAGTGATATGGCGGTAATCTGAGTATATAATGTCCGTGTTCGCGGAAGATCTTGGCTACGACGTATTGCTTTCTATATTTATGCTGATTAGTAAGATTTAAAAGATCTCTTTTAAAATATGCGTCGACATAAGCAACGTTTTTCATTTTTGCTACTTTCGTAACTCTTCCTTTTCCATGAACTAGATGGCCCTTTTCTACAACACGTGAGTGGTATGATGCGTTGTCCATAGCAATTAAGCATGGTGCTTGTAGAGTAGGTAATAGCTGATCAAATAGCCACCTCTCAAATGTTGCGGCATCCACTTTATCGTGGTAATTACACAATTTGGAGTGCGCGGCGAATATGGAACTGCTATTTTCAGTGTAATATGATTAATTGTTAACCATCAGAAGAATAATTTACATTTTTACACTTTTGGTGTATCGTCTTGCCAAGACTTCTGTGATCCTCTAGAGCATACCCACATTTCATTTAGGAATACAACTGTTATAGGTAATGATGATTGCATATTATGGACATACTTTTCTTAAAAACTATAATCTTGCAGAACAAATATTTCCTTTCTCGTTCGCCGATTGCAATCTTTTAAATTTGAATCCATTATTATTCAACACTTTCCTTACGGCTAGCAGAGATGATACTAGTAATTCTTTTTTCTGCTAATGTGTTTCTGAGTGTTTCTAGAGTAACCACTTCCCTTTAAGCACATTTCTCATAAATCATCGCGTATAGTATGTTTTAGACGTCAGATATATCATCCGTTTTAATGTAGGTGCACTGATCTTTAAAGCTTCGGCTGTTTTTCCTTGCGCTACATTAACATTACGCAATGGTCCAAAGTTATCCTTTTCTCGACAGAAATATTCCTATACACTAAATACAAGCTCTTGGCAACCTTCGTTTAAAAATTCTCCGGACATTATGAAACTGAAAACACAAACGTACAGCTACAACTAAATGTAAATGCAATTAATCCAGATTTGACATTAAATAGGTATTCTTTCACTAATTATTTTGCAATAACATTAAAATCACTTTAGTAAACTTCTGATTTAAGGATTTCAATTACTTTCTATTGATATATATATATATATATATATATATATATATATATATATATATATATATATATATATATATATATATATATATATATATATATATATATATATATATATATATATATATATATATACAGTGAAACACTAGGCCAATAAAGAGTTAGATAAGAAAAGTGGGAAAATGATGCCTTATTTGTGGAATTAAAGCGGCGTTCGACAGAGTGAACAGAGAAAAGCTACGGGAATACCTGAGGAAAAAAGATAAATGAAAAACTGATAGAAATGATGGAAGAAATCTATGAAGAACCGAGGAGTAGGGTGTGGATGGACAGTGAGATGATAGAGGAATTAGTCACAAGGGTCTAATACAGGGATGCCCATTGAGCCCAAGCCTATTTTCGGTATATACGAGGCATCTGATGGAAGCATATTTGGGGGCGGGTCGCTGGCGTACTTAGACGATATGGTGTTGGTGGCTAAGGAGAAAAAGAAATGAAGGGGATGATGAAGACGATGGGAGATACATAAAAGAAAGGACCTGGTAGTAAACACAAGGAAAACAAAATAATGGTATTCAGAAAGGGAGGGTGAGAAGGAAAAGGAAATAAATTAATAGGTCAAATGTGGAGTGTGGGGGAAAGGTTGTTTAGAATAGATTTATGGAAAAGTAAGATGTTGTTTGATAAACTAATAAAAACTGTGGTGTTGTGTGGGTTACAAGTGTGGGGTAGAAGGAGCGAAAAAAGGTGGATGGGCAAGAAAAATATTGGAGATGGGTATTGAGACGTGATAAGGAAATACTGTGGTATACTATAAGAGAGAAAGTGCAAGAAGAAGAAATAAGGGTGGAGACGGGAAGAAGGGCAATAAAGCATGAGGAAGAAATGAAAGAAAGATAGGAATCTAAAATATTACAGGGATGTTGGGAAGAGATAAGGGAAGGGAGAGTGAGATACGAACAAGATAGCAGAAAAGAATATTACAAAAGAAACGGTTGCGCGAAGGAAGGAGTAGAGAGATTAAGGAAAAATGGAGTTAGGATAAGAGAGAACATAGTAAGAATAGACAGGGACGTACAAAACTAAGAAATATGTGCAATAATAAAAGAAACGAAGCACAATGTAAATTATAGGAAGAATAAATGAGAAGGGTTCCCAGAATATTTGAAAGGAGAAGGGAAAAATGGAAAGACAAAAAAGATGCGGTAATGAAGAGTTCTGAAATAAATATTGGAGAAAAGATCAAGAAAGGTATTGTAGATTATGTAGGGAAGAGATGGACAATATGAGACACACGATCAAAGGATGTAGAGCTAAGGAGGTATTTTTGGGGTGATCCGAATATTTCTACGTGCCCCATTGGCGTTCGTTCGAGAATGCCACATTTTTTAATAAAAAGAATGGTGCGCCACTGCTCTTTTCCCGTTTTGATATTTTTAAATATTCGAGCAAAAAATAAAACATTTTTTATTGCAAATTGTGTATTTTTAATTTCTATTGATACATTATCTAGTAGGTTCCCATGAATATTTTTAAATAAAATACAACCATTTCGAGTGAGTATCTTTAAAACTGAAATAATTAATAAAAATAAGCAAAAAAATAAAGCTTAAACACTCTGTATCTACATCTATAGGGAATTTTTTTCACAAAATAACTTCGGAAATTACCCTCCAAAATCTTTCGCATTTATTTACAAACAATCTGTATATAAAGAATTGACGAATCACTGACAAAATCTTGTGGTATCAGCAAGACGGTGCATTTCGCATTGGCTTTTCGAGAATATCTTGGTGATGGCTTGGAGGATGTGGAACTGGTGAATGGTCACGAAGGTTTTATTTTAGTTTTATCCCGCTAGATTTTGTCCTTTGAGGCACCAAAAAACGTACTGCGTAAAAGTTAAAACTGACAATGTTGAAAAATTAAAGAACAGAGTTAGATTAGAATGTAAAATGTTCTTAAGAAACAGTAAAGTGGAGTCAGAATTCATTGATCGTTTGGGACACTGCCCGACACAAGAAATTTTCTAAGTTAAACTTCAGATTAATTAATTTTTACGTAGTTAGTTCCTGTTAATTTACTATTTTTTCTTCTTCAAAGAATAATACCTTTAGCTCTCTGTAGCTCCGAACGTATAAACTCTACACCCTAAACAGTAAAGGTTCTTAGACTCAACCGAGAGAATTCAACATTGAAGAAATTTACATTTTACCGAAGTAACGCTAACGTCATAGTTTAAAACATAAGAAATAAATACATAATTAAGATTAGAAAGCGACATGTCGGAGGAATTTTCCAAAATATCTCCGTATTCACAAATAATGAATTTCTTGCATACTTTATGTGCACAGTTTGTAAGAGCAAGATCTAATACATTTCTATTACATCTAAATACCTTATAGTAAGAGCAATTATAAATATTTCCTAAAGTAACGTCCAGTGCTATTATTCTATTCTTATTATTGTGATGAAAACTAGGGTAAAGTGACGTTTTGGGTTGAACTGTAAAAATGTAAATTAGACGTAGGTATAAGAAAACCTCTCATAGGTTAGTAGTTAATTCTGTATCAGACTGTGCGCTTGAGTGTAGGGTGTTTCATTCGCAAAAAATGACTTTTATTATTTGAATATTTCAATATTCTAGGCAAAACACATCAGTATATTTCTG
>JARFJB010002090.1:55000-77500 GCA_036346205.1 Vesta saturnalis
TCATTAAATTTAGTTGTGTTAAATGATCAGTAGTGTTTTCTTTATTCCTGCGGTTTTGGGTTAACTTCCTGGTCTGACCTGTGACTTTCTGGGACTTAGTCCGACATTAAACATTATTTTACCTGTATCGTCTCTCTTATTGTGTCTTCGTCCTTTTCTTCTTTGATATAAGATTAAATCAAGTGGTGTCCTTTTAATCATTCTGTGTACTTTCCTGCGCCAAAAGCCCACGCATCCAAGTGCCCAACCGACCGACTGAGCTTCCGGTTAATTTCTTAATTCATGTTACAACGCACTTTCTTCGTTTTCTACGAAATCCTTTTGTGCACGCAACAAGCACAATATTCACTTTTAACACTAGAAATAATATCTAAGAATTGTAATTAGAGTAGTTACATAACCTGCCTAAGTCGAAAAATAAAGTCACTACTTTATAGAAAGATTCTGGGTTATTTTATTACCTTCTAGTATTGATCATTGAAAATCAAAAATTAGAATTTGGTGCACTAATCTTCTGTTTAACTTATATTTTAATCAAACCATCAAATTTCAAAATCATTCTTATTCTTGCCATTATTCATTATTTGTATAAACTATTATACACTGCATTTCGCTTAAATTACCATTAATAGACGTGCTGGATAGTCTTTCATAATTGCGAAATAATGAAGCGAAGGAAGACAGTAAATGTTATGCTTATAAAATAGCTACTTTACAAGGTATTTCACTTATGAGTGTGTAATAATATAACTGTTATCAGTTATTAGCCATTAATTAAACACATTATTTTAATTTAATATTCGAGATAAAATTATATATTAGTGAGGAAACATCAGCTTTTCTTAATTTTATTTTTATGGGACACATAAACCACTGATAATTTAGTCAGGGGATTTAAAATATTAGTAAGATAAAATTATCAAAATACTAACACAGGTAATTAAACTTATGTTCTCCAAAAATTCTTAGACACGTTAATAGTGGATGAGTACAGTTAAGAATTATGATACCTAAAGTTTATAGGTCTAATTGATAACAAATTTTTCAATTATATTAATGTAACAATCATGCACGTTTGAAAAATTACATGTGATTTTTAAGGGAAAGTTAAAATAATAAAAAAATAGTATGTTATATATATGTTAACGGGTTACTTTATAATCTGAGCACTTTTCCAATTTGTCTCACTTTTTATTGTGAAATATGATACATATCCCTATTTTTACGGTATTTTGCTTTTAAAATAGACACTTAATAGGATGGATTCAATCTATACATTTTGTGGCATGAAATTTGATTGTTTAACTAAACCTTATCTAGTTATTCAGTATTTCAATAAATTTACTATGCCGAATATTTACATCAAATAATGAAATTAATTAATGGTCAATATTGTGCAAGGCATCTACTGTATTTAATTAAATGTTAGTGCCTCATTATTGCCTGTTGCTGCTTTCATTAAAAATTAAGAATGGTACATTAGGTTATTATCGACGCCAGCCGTAATTTCTTTGCCTATTATAAACTAACTTCCATTATATGAAAATTTAACTTTCACCGTTATTACATTACATTATTGTTTAAGATGTTAAAACAATTTTATGAAATATGAAAATTGAAAACGCTAACATAAGACTACTATTGACATAACAGCTTTATAAACGTAAAAAGCTAACTAGGAAATACAATTTTAGTAAAGAATAACTAGATCCTTAATAAATTAAATATTGTTAAACGCCCTTGAGGATGATCTTTCATAACACCGTCCAACGGTCGAAGGTTAACAGTGCAAAACGTCATAATTGAAGAGCAAATTTAGCAAAATTATGATGTACAAATAAAAACTTGACATCATGTAGTTGAATTTAAGATTAAAATTAAATAATATATTATACGTCCTACATTAATAGACATGATAAGCAAGTGGTTACTATATTATTCATTGGGATAAACTAATTTCCATAATTTAGTACTTCATTAGCGCTTTTCCTGCCCTTTAAAGTTTGGTTATTACTTAAAAGACGAAGGGTTAGCGTTTAAAAATTACAGCTGGTCAGGTCTAGGTAAAATATTTAAATGTCTCACCACATCTTTAGTTGTTATTCACTTCAACTTCAAAGGGTGCCAATGAACGCTAGTGAAATACTGACGAATGGAAGTTACCTTTCAATAATAGACCAAAATACGACTGGCGTCCACAAGGATTAAAAAAACAGATTTTGCTGGTCAAAGACTAAAATGATAGGAGGTTAGTATTTGCGACAACTAGTGTAAACTAGCAAATTTTAGGCTTGGAACAAATACCAATATGAGAAACAATTATCTTGTGTGAAACAACACACGACCTCCAAACCTACAAAGTGGAAATTGAAGTAAATGAAATGAAAGAATTTTCTTAGGATTATTTTCTTTCTAATATGTTCATAACAAAATTTACAATAATCTATGACAGATGAACATTTCAACTCAATTTCAGAAAGGCGTTAATACATGTCTGAAATAAGGTTTTAAACGTTCATCAGATGCTAAAATCAACAAAATTTCCAATCCTACTTAAATAATTGTTAAACCTAGTATTCTTAACTTTATAAAGAAGAGCTACCTAAAACTAAATCTTCATTAAGACCATGCATTGTCAAATTAATCATTATTCAGATATTGTAAACATTTGAACGAACACTTAAATTCTGCTTTAGCTAAATTACGGGTCATATATAAAATCGCATAGAACATAATTAATCCACTTGTTTAAGGTGTTGCAATTTTTATATCCGTGACATATACAGCTATTTCTGAAATATTCAAAAGAACTGCCTCAAATAACCCGCTCACCAGATACACAGACTCACAGACACACAGGAGTAGTATAGCTATAGGGATCCTGTCCCACTTTTCTACTATACTTTTTCTACGAGTGTTTTTGCTCAAGGTCAACTCACGTACACGTCCAAGTACATGGTTTATCAAGGTCATCATCTTCAAGGCCACCTCGGTCATGTAGCCCTGCCCCTTCAAGGTCACCTCAGGCCACGTTGTTGGTTTGTACTCCTGCCAAGGCCATGTGCTAGGTAACCCCGCCTCTTCAAGGTCATGCTTGCACGAGTCCTTCAAGGTCAGTAACTAGAAAAGTCACTAGAAAAGTTACTAGATTGTTGATTGTCCTGAAGGTCATTGCCCTCGGTCTCAAGCAAGTCTATGCATGTTTCAAGCAATGCCAACAAAGACGATCCATTGTTCAGGTCGAGATTCCACATCTCAATTCTGAGAAAAATCAAGAACAAAGGGGGGCCCATTGTTCAAAGTCTATGCTTTCAAGGTCACACGAGAGAACAAAGACGATCTATTGTTCAGTTATTCTAAAAATAGATTGTTATCTCAATTCTATGAAATCAAGAAAAAAGGCGATCCATTGTCAACGCTTCAAAGTCCATGCTTACAATTTTCAAGGTAAAAGAACAAAAGCGATTCAATCTTCTGGTCGAGTTATAAAAATAAATTGTTATCTCAATTCTAGGAAATCAAGAACAAAGACGGATTGTCCACGTCAATTACATCTATTCCTGAAGGTCATTGCCCTCGGTCTCAAGCAAGTCTATACATGTTTCAAGCAACGCCACACCCCCTCAAGTGCCCTAAACAGGTAGCCGCTCCCCTAAACAGGTAGCCGTTTCCTAAAAACAGGTAGCCGTTTCCTAAAACAGGGGGTCCGTTTCAAAACAGGGGTCCGTTTTCCAAACGCTGTTTCCAAAACAGGGTAACCGTTTATTCCCATTTCAAGGTCACAAGAGAACAAAAGGATTCATTGTTCAAGTCGAGGTTAACAAATAGATTTCTATCCCATTTCAAGGAAATCAACGATTAGAAGTCGATCCATTGTCAAGCGCTTCAAAGTCTATGCTTATAAGGCCACACCTCTGATAACAAAGGCGATTCATTGTTTTGGCTGAGTCATAGCTTCTGAAATTCTAGGAAATCAAGAACAAAGTCGATGCATTGTTCAACGTTCAAAGTCTATGCTTATAAGGCCACACTGTGATAACAAAGACGATTCATTGTTGGTCGAGATATAAAAATAGATTGTCTGATCTCAATTCTGGAAAATCAAGAACAAAGAGGGCTGCATTGTTCAACGGTTCAAAGTCTATGCTTACAATTTTCAAGGTGAGAGAACAAAGACGATCTATTGTTATGTGAGATCTAAAATAGATTGTTATCTACATCTCAAAGAAATCAAGAACAAAGAGTGCATTGTTCAACGGTTCAAAGTCTATGCTTACAATTTTCAAGGTAAGAGAACAAAGACGATCTATTGTTATGGATGAGTCATAGTTCTAAAATTCTGAGAAATCAAAACAAAGACGATGCATTGTTCAACGGTTCAAAGTCTATGCTTACAATTTTCAAGGTCACATGAAAGAACAAAGACGATCTAATGTTCTGGTTGATTTATAAAAATAGATTCTAAATACATCTCTTTCAAGAACAAAGGTGATCCATTGTCAACGCTTCAAAGTCTATGCTTACAATTTTCAAGGTAAAAGAATAAAGACGATCTATTGTTGAGTCGTAGCTTCTGAAAAGGTGATCCGAACTTATCCGACCTTACCCGAACTTATCTCTATATAAGTAGATAAAGAACAGTCCCACGTCAGTCGATACATTGCAATCGTCACAACAACAAATTACCTAAAGTAAAAAGCAACTATTATTACTCACCAGTGTGTGCATCATATTTTTACAATCCTGACTAAAAGTTTTATTGTAAACCGAAGAGCAATTTGTTAAACGTAAAGAGTAACTATTATTACTCACCAGTTTGTGCATCATATTTTTACAATCGTGACTAGAACCGTTGTGAAGAGAAATTTGTTAAAAGTTCATTACGTGTGTGCTTCATATTGTTAACTATGAGTATGCCAAGTAGTAGTGAGATGGTTAATTTAACAAAGCGTATTGTTCCCTTATTGAAAACAAAAAAGGAATTTGCGAGGCACATCCGTATAGTTAACACCAATATCAAGCTATTGCAGGATATAATTAAACATAAAATTTATTATAAGACCAATGAAAGCCTGCTTAAGCTTGAGAGCAATTTAGCATTGCTCAAGTGCTATCTGGTTAGATTGAGACGGTTAAAGAACGCTTCAGGGAAAGTTGGTAGTGGAATTGTCAATAAAAAAGGTATGCATAAATTACGTTGGTACCCCCTAGACTCATGTTTTAATGGTAGGTTGCTAACAGGAATTATAATCAATATGTCAAACATTAAGGACCCTTTGGTATTTTTACTAAACACATATAATAGTTTTGCACGTAACGTGAAATTAATGTTAAGGCAATCTATGCTAAACATAAATGTGGTCTTAGGCTGTAATTTCATGCAACCCCAAAATCATAATATTGAGTTGAAGACTTTTGCCACAAAAAATTGCGTTATTGATATTTCAACCAATATACGTGTCTGGTACAATGAAAACGTGTATGATAAGTTACGGTTAAAATTAGAGGAGTTTTCCGAAAGGGATTCCGGTTGGGCAGTACATGAAGTCTTACATTTAAAAGTGAATATTAATAGCTATGTCCCATTTAGAGGCGGTCATTCAACTTATGTTAAAGTTCCACGCTTCATAGAAGTAAGTAAGTTTCCTATGGGCTGTTGTTTCGGCATTATACCCTGCTTCACAACAATCAGACCGAACTTCTAGCTATCCTCATTTTAGACATATTTTGAAGTATGATTCAGTTCACTTCCCCATTCAGCTGGATGATGTAAAAAAATTTGAGAAACTAAACAACCTCACAATTAATTTGTACTGCATAAATGGTAAAAAAGTTGTACCCTTTGTATTGAGTAATCAGCAAAGCGATAAAGAACCCATAAATCTTTTAATACTTTCTGATCAGCGATAACACTGTATACCATTTCACATGGATTAAAAATATGTCAGCTTTATTTTCAAAACAGATATCGAATTATAAGGGCAAGAAATTTATTTGTTACCGATGCTTGAACAATTTTTCTTCAGATCGCCTTCTACAAAAACATACTGTCAGTAACTTAATGAATGCTCTACTAGGCTGCCTACCGAAGCGGAAATGAATTTACAATTCAAAAATTTTGCATTCCAGGAAAAGGTGCCATTTGTCATTTATGCTGATTTAGAAAGTATTTTAGAGAAGTGTGCAAATGGTTTCGAAGGTAATACTCTATTTCACTCCAAACACACACCTTTCAGTATTGCTTACTATTTGAAGTGTTCATATGATGATTCTTTATCTCGATTTAGGCTTTATAGAGGAAAGGATTGCATTCAATGGTTTGTTAACGAGCTTCAAAGTATTGCGCATTGGGCTACCGAAATAATCAATCAAATTATTCCAATGGGTACTTTAAGTCTCAGTCAGGTTGAGCAATTTGAAAGCACCACGATTTGTCACATTTGTCAGAAACCATTTACTAATTCTGATATAAAAGTTAGAGACCATAATCATCTTACGGGAGCATTTCGGGGGGCAGCGCACCAGGTATGTAACCTAAACTATACAGACTCCCACATTCTGCCAGTTGTGTTCCATAATTTATCAGGTTATGATTTTCATTTCATCATTAGAGAATTGGCTAGTGTTCCCGGTTTGATTTCACTGCTACCCATAAACAAAGAAAGATATATCTCTTTTACGAAGGTAATGGAAGGCATCAAAATTAAGTTTAGATTTATGAGCGGTAGTATTGAAAAGTTGTCAGACTATTTGGAGGATAGTAAAAAAATTATTTCCCGCGTTAGTTGCAACAATGAGGAGGACTTTTCTCTAGTAGTTCGCAAAGGTGTGTTTCCTTATGAGTAGATTGATACGTGGGATAAATTGAACGAGACCACGCTCCCTCCTAAAGAAGCATTTTTCAGTCATCTTAATAATGAGGGAATCAGTGATGAGAGTTTTGCGCATGCGGTTAACGTGTGGAACAAATTTAGTATTAAATCGTTAGGGGAATACTCGGATTTGTATCTAAAAACAGACGTTCTACTTTTAGCAGATATTTTCGAGAACTTTCGGCAAACTTGTATAAGTACTTACGAGCTTGATCCTCTGCACTATTATACAGCTCCCGGTTTAGCATTCGATGCTATGCTTAAAATTACACAAGTAAAGTTAGAATTATTTACAGACATTGATATGCTAATGTTTATTGAAAGAGGGATTAGAGGTGGTGTAGCTCAATGTTCAAATCGGTATGCTAAAGCTAACAATAAGTACATGGCGGAAAAATTTGATCCCACCTCCGAAAGTGTGTATTTAATGTACTACGACGTGAATAATTTATTTGGAGCCGCCATGTCAGAATTTCTACCATTTGGCGATTTCTATTTTGTTGATGAAGCTAATTTTGAAAGTTTAGATTCAATAAACCATCCTGATGATTCGGAAATTGGTATATAGTCGAGTGTGATTTAGACTATCCTATAGAATTACATGAGAGTCACAGTGATCTACCGCTGGCACCCGAACATATGGTTCCACCACGCCTGATTCCAAAATGAAAAATTACTGCTTACCCTGTATCCAAAACGTAATTATGTAATTCATTACAGAAATTTGAAAGTATATTTAAAATATGGATTGAAGTTGGTAAAAGTACACCGTATATTACGTTTTAAACAGTCCCGTGGTTAAAAAATACATAGATTTAAATACAGCCATGCGTCAGCAATCTCAAAATGAATTCGATAAAAATTTCTATAAATTAATGATTAATAGTGTTTTCGGGAAGCTGATGGAAAATGTACGTAAGCATAAGGATATACGGCTAGTAACGAAATGGGAGGGTCGCTATGGTGCTCGTGCTACATATCAAAACCAAATTTTCATAGTTGTACAATATTTGACAATGATATGTTCATCATTCAAATGAATAAGCTTGAAGTATATTTCAATAAACCTATATATGCAGGATTCAGTGTTTTAGACGTTTCAAAACTTTTTATATAATTTTCATTACGGTTACACGCTACCCAAGTTCCATAATAGTGCTAAGCTCTTGTACACGGATACGGATAGTCTCATATACGCCTTTTCGGTTCCGATATCTATGAATGTATTAAAGAGGACATTGATAAATTCGATACATCTGATTATAGTCCCGACAACATCTTTGGACTCCCATTAGTAAATAAAAAGGTCCCCGGCTTAATGAAAGATGAAAATCATGGCAAAATTACGGTTGAATTTGTAGGACTTCGTGCAAAAATGTATGCTTACGCGGTGAGCGTGAGGCAGATCACTATTAATGATTATAAACAGGTTTTATTTGATGGTGGCGTAATAAGGCGCTATCAACATCTCATAAGATCAAAGAATCATGATGTGTTTACCATTAAACAAAATAAAGTCATACTCAATCCTTATGATGATAAACGCTTAGTAAATTTTGATTTCACTGATACTAGACCTTGGGGGTACAACTTTCAGTAAACAAATCTACAGAAAGTACCTGAAGCGTTCTTTGACCTCTCCTGAAAACTATACATTTATATTGAATATATTGCAACATATTGAGTGTTTTAACTGTTGTGCAAATGAAGTAATTATTAAGACATTATTTGATAGAAAAATTAGCTTAGACAATACAATTAAAAGTTTTAAGAACTTGTGTACCGATAAAGGTTCGTTAACCTCTAATGATATAGATAGGATTTGACATGAATTTACCTTAAAATGTACATATACAAGTTATTATGGGGTGATTCATTGTGTAAAATGTTAGCGTACAAAATATTGTTTATAAAGACACTTTCTAAGTGAATGTATCGAGACAGCAGCATATTATGCTAAGTATTATTGGAACAAAACATTACATATAAGTTTCAACCATGGGAAAATGAGGAGCACCATAGAATTGGATTTTGGAAAACATTGAGAAAGGTGATTCCTGCTTGGGATGGACCAGATTTGGGAATATGGCCGTCTAGTAATTTAAACGATTATAGAAAAACTTTAGGTTTATAAGATTATGTAATATTTAAATAAATACCATTATAATTGTTTTATGTGGTTTTAATTCATCTAAAAGTTACAATCCCTACAGCTATATTATAAAACTAAATCGTCTTTATTGATCCATGATCTTTCATCCAATCCCCACCACTTTACGAATATCTTATTATTCTTGGAGCGAAGCACTTTTTCCATAAGGTACACATCCGGATACTTTGTTTTCTGTAATTCATGTTCATAAAAGCCTCCCAGCACAGGTGATCCTTTCATGTCCTCCAACATGTGGGTGGTTGGGTTAGTAATGCAAAGTTTCACAATCTTGAATAGTTCACTTGACCAATTGGGGGTGTATCCCTTAGCGAAAATACTTTTAAACTTACTGATTCGTACTATGTCACCCACACAATAACGATTCCTATCAACTATTTTTATGTGAGTGTAAGCATCTAGCTTTGTATGATTACCGACATCTTTGGGCTTCATTCCTGTAGTTCTATGGTTACGATTGTTATAAACCATCGTTACGGTGTCAATTGTATCAATCCATTTATATTTACCCTGTAGGCTGAATGACTTGTGTAGGGCAGACTTAACGGTCCTGATCACTCGTTCCGCAATTGCTGCCTTCTTTATACTATAGGTGGAGTAATGGTTGACTCCATAACGCTGCATTAGTTTAGTGAAATGGTCATTGTGGAATTCTTTTCCTGCATCTGTCTGCAAATTGGAAGGTTTCCGGCCCGTTTTGAAGATTGCCTGCATGGCCTTGGCAACTTCCAAGCCGTTTTTGTTTTTAATCCTTTGGTCCACAAGTATTTCGAAAAACAGTCAATAACTACTAAAATATACTTGTACCCTTATTTTGTTTGGCATATGTGTTAAATTCGGCCAAATCTGCTTGCCAGAGGTCATCTTATCCCTTAATTATTGTGCGCCTTCGTTTAAAATTTTTCTTGCGGGTTTGTGCAATTCATTGACGAGTTGTAATTTGGACATGATCCACAATTTCTTTAAGTTGATGTAGTTTTTCTCCAACACTAGATAAGCGTTAAAGTTCCTTTAACAGCTTTCTGAATTTGCAGACAAAATCAAGGTATCCTTTACTTATAGCATCACCATCTTCTTCCGGATCCGCCAACTGGGTCAAACGGTTTCCATCCAAATTCAACCTTGTCGATAAATAGTATTGCTTGGTGATGACATCTTGAGGATCTATGGGTTGGCAACATTGCTGAGTCTCTTATTCTCGATATCGAATTGATTATCATCAATAAGTTGAAACTGAGGGGTTAATTTCTTAAATTGATACTGGGCATGTGACCGTCCAAATTTATCAAGAGGCATTTTAGTTATGATATGTCGACATCAATGCAGTCTGATTTATGTTGTTCAGAAAACTAGTGTTTGGTCTTTCAATGTATCCATCTTCATACAATTCCTCTACAATTGATATTATATCATTTACGACACCCTTGTTTCCAGCCAATTTTTCTGCCCACAATACTTCTAGATCACGAATTAGTTCATGTACATCATTCTAATACTTATATTCAATCGACCTGTTTGTTAATTCCTTAAAAAACATAGCTCCACCTCCTTGAGTTGTGGGTGATGACAGCAAGGGTTTGCTTATTTGTGTATACTTTTTGCTGCGGCTTCCTCGAATCTGTCCACTTACATCATAATCTCGCCTTGCAACATTCGTAGCTACTAAAATACGTTTATAATTCTTTCTATCCTTTGAATTTACTAGATTTAAATCGGGTTCATTCATAATAAGCAGATCATATAAACCTGGAGCCCTTTATACGTGACACCATTAATGATCATATCCTTTCCTTTAATTGTGATGGGGTATTACCAATTGCCCATTTGTCTGTTTTGGCGTCGTAGTGGACTCCATAAGTGTGATCAATAGCACCTTCAAGATCCCTCATAATACGTTCAACATATATACGAGGTAATTCGTAGTACTGCTCGAGAAATTCTTCAGAGATGGGTTCATTACAGGAATCATCTGTGATACTAAGAGGTTCTTCTTCCTCGGTAGTAATCTCTCCTACAACAGATGTTTCTAGGAAAGGTGGTGTACGAGGAGGATTTATTTGAAACAGCGGAAGTTGAGCTAGGGGCTTGTCTTCGTTGCTAATGAGTGCTAGGCTAGTAGTAGCATGTTTTCTTCGAAATATGAACAAAGGCGAGTTTTTGGGTTTAACGGACTCCTTTGTTTTCTTATCAGGGCATTTTATTCGCTATTTCAGTTAGAGGTTCTATTAGAGGTTTATAAGTACTTTCAAACGTTCTTTCATTATCAATGCGGATAGTTTTAAGACTGTTGTATTTCTGCTGTATTATTTTACGAGCCTGAATAATTTTCGCTTTAATATCATCTCCTTATTATCCATTGTAGCAAAATGGCTGTTAATACCTAAACGGATGTGTAACTACTAAACCACTGAAATCAGGCTAAGGTATTATCTATTCATCAAACCTTTTCCTATAGCGACCATTATTGACTTCAGCATCCTTATTTATGACTATGAACCCAAACGGATCTATCCAGCACATTGAACACATATCCCGAAACAATGTCATGCTTATGGTGGGGCTTACATGATCCTCATACACATGTTTTAGGTTTAATTCCATCTTGCTCAAATAATATAATTAGATTCGCATTGTCACGAATTAATTGCTTTGGAATTTTACTGTAAGTTTGACCCAAATAGAAACAATCAATATCGTTATGTCTACCCATAGAAAAATATGCCCTTATGTTATTTTGCTTTTCACAGGCGACATCATCAAAGATAAAGGTAGAGTTTTTTGCACAATTCGGTTCAATCACATCTTGATTATCGTTGAACGTAAAGTAACCTATATCCCTTATCGGAAGTAGGATTTCCTGTAAAAGTTTGTACTTGCTTTGATTTAATGACTTGGAGTATACGTATACATGTTTAAATTTCAAACCGTTTTTCTCAGTAAGCAAACTAATCATTGCGTTTGTTTTGCCGCAGTTGGAGGGGCCACATATAATGCCACGTATACTATTAGGAAGTAAATCGCCATGTTTCGAAGTACCAGACTTTTCATCAAAGTCATGATTTTGAATTGGAAGTTTTTGTTTCTGCGCAACTACTTTCATCTTTAAGGGATGAAATGAAACTAAACGAATAATAACAACATTTTTTATTTATATAATACAGATTATAATTTTTTCACTTCTCCGGTGAGTGGGTTGTACTGCACAATAGCATCGTGGAGAATAAGACCATAGGCAACGATTCCATTATCGACTGTTGAGTTTTTTAAGGATTCATTCTGTTTAGAACAGTCCATTACAAATACTGGACATGACTTGAATTCGGTGTAGTTGAATAACGCATCTGTATTATCTTTATCATAGTAGTCACATCGGAAGTTCAAAAAATTGCGATAGGCAGGTATGTATTGGTTAGCACTGAAGTTCAAATGCATTGCTTCATAGGGATAATACTCGGAATTCAGATGTACTTTAAGGTTCCTGATGTTAATGTGATCAAAATTTCCGGCTCTTGCAGACTTTGTGTACCTTTTACCTTGTTGGAATGCAACAATTATCCAGCGTGGTTTTTCTAGTTGCGTTGACGTTTTTATTGGCCATATATCAGAGGTTGCTTGTTTTAAAGCAGGTAATTCATATAACTCCCATTGACGAAATGGAACAGTAACAATAGAATTTTATTTATTCCTTCAAACAAGTCTAGTTTCGCGGCATCACTAAGGGTTAAGTGTGGTACTTTCCATTGAATTTTATTTAGGGTTATTTCCGCATCAACGTCACCATAGTAGCAGTTTGTATCGCTTCTAGATCGAATTAAAATCAACTCTTGACGCATATTCACGATCACTTGACGATAATCCCCCATTATTCCAAATATGTGGTTCAATGGTATGCATACTGCAAAGGATTTTTCGCCATTTCCCTCATCGAATTCTACTTGTAATGGTTCATCATTCTTTGGTGACCACCCCAAATGGCTTAATGCTTTGCTCTTGCTTGTCGTATAAGAAATATATCCTTTAAGTGTAGATGTTATGCCTGGATTTCTGCAAACGTCCACTCTTTGACCGCCTAACTCATAACGAATCTCTTCGAAAAGGAAATTGGGGAAATTATTGGTTAAGTTACATGATTTTCCTTCATCTTCTTTCTTCAGCTTACCTTCTACGTACAGAAAACTATCATAAGTAGCTGTAATTAGATCCTGACTTTGAATTAAAATGCGTATTTCTTCGGAAGGTCCATACTTAGAAGAGCCATACGGAAGATAGGTGTGAATATCTGATTTAATTATAGCATCATCAAAATGTACGTTTTGAAAGATGTTTAATGATTCAGTCATTGTGTAGATGCAATGAGGGTTGATGAGTAATTAAAGATTTACTAGAGGGATGTCTTTTATATGAATTTCTTTTCAAACCTATAAATTAATTGTTATTAATTATGCCTTTTACAGTTTGTTTATTTCATATTTTTTAAGAAGGCACTATAAATGCTTTCATTGTTATACAAAGAAAATCCGTTGTTCACATTAGCACACTTATGAATGCAAACCTATTGTTATTTATAGCGAAACTTTTTTCCTCATAACACATTTTCATTAATTATTATATTACTAATTATGCAATGTTGTTTTGGTAAGTTTTAAAGTTATTAAAAATAATTTTTAAGAATGCAGATGCATTGTGTGTTTTATACAAAGAAAGTCTTTATTAGCTTGAATTTGTTTACACATTCCTACAAATTTTTAAGAATGCAAATGCATTATTAACAAAGAAAACCCATTGTTCAATAAAAAATTACATATTTTAGATGAATACATTCAGAGTGATACAATAATTTCAGGTTGCGATGTGTGTAAGCGGGACATATCATTGTGTAAAAGAGATAGACATTAAACACGTGAACTTCATTCAACAAATTTAACATTTCTTAGAGATACATTAATTCTATTAAAATGTACGCTTTGAAACACGTTTAATGGTTTGCTCACTCAGAACTTTCAATCCAATTGATGTTAAAAAGTATTTCTCTGCAGATGTTAACTGCAATGAGGGTTGATTGGGTCTTTTGTATGGAATTGTCCTGTGATTAATTCGCAGACCCATGTTCTTTTAGTTCTAAGCGTACTGTGAATGGTTCACTTTCACCAAAGTCTATTAACTCACCCTTTTGATTTGTCAATTTGATTGTTATATTACTGATTACGTCTGTGTTTATTTTTAAATATTGAGTGTTGGTTGGAACTTTATCCAAACGATAGCCTGAGGGCACGGAAACGTCAATTTCGTATATTACCTTTGCAGGTTTACCGTTTCGATAAGATCCCTTTATAATGTTGCACTCACATGCAGATTAGTGTGTTTAATTATTTGGATGTCTAACGCAGATGTGTGTAGAAATTCGCTTTTAATATTCTAGGCTCAAACCCGAGCATGCGGCCAATGCTACTCTCTTTAGTAAAATCGATCTCAAATGAACTGTTTATCTCACACTTAAGCGTATTGTTGTTTGCCCTAATGAAAAATTTTTCTGTGGGTATCTTTGATTTCAAGTAAGCACTAATTTCATCTAACTCATAGGCACCGTGTGGAATATTAATCACTGCAAATGAGATGAATTTGTTCTAAAATAAAATCTATCGTTGCCCGTATAAATGTTTCTAATGCTGTTGCACCGTAAAATCCCACCAATCCAACAACGTATTTCTTCCAAATCTAGCTCTATCGGTGGGTAGAAGTTGCAGCTAGCTATGTTACCAACACCTTCTAAACTGAATGTTATTGACATAACTGAGAAAATTTAAGGTTATGTCGATTATTTATATAGAAATTGTAGGCATAGGTGACCGCAAATAATGCTATTAAATTCTGATCTTGATTTAATTATAATAAATTTTACATCCCCGAAAGTAGTTAATCACTTCAACTGGTGGTCGAAGATTACCGAAACTATCGTAATACCATACCTTTTCACCACGCTTTTGTAGCAAACAATGTGTACCCGGTCCACTCTGACTATCTAAGTTGATGATTCCAGATTCATTTTCCGTGGTAATTTAGGCAGGCTATCTCTCATAAAATACCCTAAAGTATGGTACATCTTTTGTGTATTTCTTTAAATCAATATCTGTTAACGCTCTTTCGGTAATCTACTCAGTTTTTGGAAACGGTTTTAAGTATAATGCACCGCCAGATTTGTATGGTTTTAGATAAATGCGCCACCAGAGATCGATTCCATCATACGATTATGGCGCGATGTCTCCTCTTGCAATTTTTGGCATTTTTTGCATCATAGACTGCTTTGGCAATTCCCGATGCACCACCAGCTAAAGCACCGATTGCTGATAATCCAGCGAATAACGGAATAAGAAATGGTAAAACACCTCCTTGTTTAGGTAAGGAATTACTCTAGGAACTTTAATGTTTTCTTTCCCCCAACCTTTTTACTACACGTTTTGCCGTTGACAGTGCTGACTTTATAGTGTCGGTGAAATCTCCGTTAGCTTTCATTTCTTTAGCTATTGTTTTCCGTACATGCAATACACTTTCACCACCCTTCTTCTTGGACCGACACCCCATTCCAAAGTTTCTCTTTGCCTTCATGGTGGTACCGACTGCTAAAGCTGCAGCTCGTTCACCTAACGTTGCGTCTGCCGATTTAAAGCGTTCCCAAGCTTTTCTTCTAAAATTTTATCTGCTCTATGTCGACTTTCTAAATCTTGGTAGTCTCTATAACTGATATCATGCAGTTTGCACTGCGCATCTAATTGATTAATACCGGTCGCCGCGTGCTGGTCGTTTCTCTAATTTTGTACCGGGACCACAATACTGGTAACGGGTAAATGTAATTCCACGGAAGTTTATTGATTAGTGTATTCACTAAACCACCTGCACTCTTCCGCTTCTTACCTATCATTGTTCACCTTGAGGGATAGGGCAGGGTATTTATACCTAAAATCATGTAAAACTTTATTTTAGTAAATGCTATACATTAGAAAGCAGGGCGATAGTACAATATTTCCATTAAGCATACAGTGTTATGTGAATTAATATTATACTTGGCATTTATAACATCATGAATGTCTTTATAAATGTCATCACCGAATTCCTTCTCACGAAAACGACGGTAGTCAACCACTTGTTGAACAATGCATCGTCTTTGTTCATGATTTCTCAGAATTTTAGAACAATAGATCGTCTTTGTTCTCTCATCTTGAAAATTGTAAGATAGACTTTGAACCGTTGACAATGAGCCCTCTTGTTCTTGATTTTCTCAGAATTGAGATGTAGATAACAATCTATTTTCGATCTGAACAATAGATCGTCTTTGTTCTCTCATGTGACCTTGTAAACATAGACTTTGAAGCGTCGACAATGCATCGTCTTTGTTATTGATTTCCTAGAATTGAGATAACAATCTATTTCTAACTGAACAATGAATCGTCTTTGTTATCAGAGGTGTGACCTTATAAGCATAAACTTTAAATCGTTGACGATGGATCACCTTTATTCTTGAAAGAGATGTATTTAGATAACAATCTATTTTTATAAATCAACTAGAACAATAGATAGTCTTTTCTTTCACCTTGAAAATTGTAAGCATAGACTTTGAACAATGCGTCGCCTTTGTTATTGATTGCCTAGAATTGAGATAACAATCTATTTCTAACGGAATAATGAATCGTCTTTGTTCACTTATGTGATCTTGTAAGCATAGACTTTGAACAATGGACCCCCTTTATTCTTGATTTCCTAGAAGACTCAGCTAAAACAATGAATCGTCTTTGTTCTCTCATGTGACCTTGAAAATGATAAACATAGACTTTGAAGCGTTGACAATGGACCGCCTTTGTTCTTGATTTCCTAAAATTGAGATGTATTTAGATAAAAATCTATTTTCGACCTGAACAATAGATCGTCTTTTTCTCTCATGTGGCCTTGTAAGCATAGACTTTGAACCGTTGAATAATGCATCGTCTTTATTCTTTATTTCCTAGAATTTCAGAAGCTATGACTCAGCCAAAACAATGAATCGTCTTTGTTATTAGAGGTGTGGCCTTATAAGCACAGACTTTGAAGCGTTGACAATGGGTCGACTTTATTCTTGATTTCCTAGAATTGAGATAGCAATCTATTTTATAACGACCTGAACAATTAATCGCTTTTGTTCTGTGACCTTAAAATGGAAGAACGGTTACCTGTGTTGAAACAGCTCTGTTTTGAAAACGGAACCCTGTTTTGAAACGGCTACCTGTTTTAGGAAACGGCCACTGTTTAGGAACGGCCACCTGTTTAGACTTGGCATGGCTTGCTTGAAACATGATAGACTTGTTAGACCGAGACATGACCTTCAGGAATAGATGTAATTGACGTGACAATCCGTTTTGTTCTTGATTTCCTAGAATTGAGATAACAATTTATTTTTATAACTCGACCAGAAGAATGAATCGCTTTTGTTCTTTAACTTGAAAATTGTAAACATAGACTTTGAAGCGTTGACAATGGATCGCCTTTATCTTGATTTCATAGAATTGAGATAACAATTATTTTAGAATAACTGAACAATAGATCGTCTTTGTCTCTCGTGTGACCTTGAAAGCATAGACTTTGAACAATGGGCCCCCTTTGTTCTTGATTTCTCAGAATTGAGATGTGAATCTCGACCTGAACAATGGATCGTCTTTGTTGGCATTGCTTGAAACATGCATAGACTTGCTTGAGACCGAGGGCAACAACCTTCAGGACAATCAACAATCTAGTAACTTTTCTAGTGGCGTTTCTAGTTACTGACCTTGAAGGACTCGTGCCAGCATGAGCTTGAAGAGGCGGGGTTACCTAGCACGTGGCCTTGGCAGGAGTACAAACCAACAATGTGGCCTGAGGTGACCTTGAAGGGGCAGGGGCTACATGACCGAGGTGGCCTTGAAGATGATAACCTTGGACGTATACGTGAGTTGACCTTGAGCAAAAACACTCGTAGAAAAAGTATAGTAGAAAAGTGGGACAGGATCCCTATAGCTACACTACTTACAGGCACACAGACACACAGGCACACAGACACACAGACGCACAGACGCACAGACGCACAGACGCACAGACGCACAGACGCACAGACGCACAGACACACAGCACACAGACACACAAACACAGACAACAAACACAGACAAACACAGAACACAGACAACACAGACACAGACACACACCACACAGATACACACAGACACAAGACACAGACACACAGACACACAGACACACAGACACACAGACATACAGACACACAGCACACAGACACACAGACACAGCACAGACACACAGACACAAAGACACAGACACACAGACACTACACTACACACACACACACACACACACACACACACACACACACACACACACACACACAGACACACAGACACACAGACACAGACACAGACACACAGACACATAGACACACAGACACACAGACACAGACACACAGACACACAGACACAGACACACAGACACAGAACACAAGACACAAGACACACAGACACACAGACACACAGACACAGACACAGACACACAAACACAGACACACAGACAACACAGACACATAGACACACAGACACCAGACACACAGCACAACACAGACACACAGACACACAGACACAGACACACAGACACAGAACACAAGAACACACAGACACAAGACACTACAGACACAAGACACACAGACACATAGACACACAGACACTACAGACACAGACACAGACACACAGACACACAGACACACAGACACACAGACACAGACACACAGACACAACACAGACACACAGACACACAGACACAGCACACAGACACACAGACACACAGACACAGATAACACAGACACAGACATAGACACAGACACACAGACACACAGACACACAGACACAGACAGACAGACACAGACAGATACAGCACACAGACACACACAGACACACAGACACAGACAGACACACAGACACAGCAGACACACAGACACAGACATACAGACACACAGACACAGACACACAGACACACAGACACACAGACACAGACACACAGACACATGACACAGACACGACAAGACACACAGACACAAGACACAGACACAGACACACAGAACACAGACACTACAGACAACAGACACATGACACAGACACACAGACACAGACACAGACACACAGACACAAACAGACACAGCAACACAGCACAGACACATAGACACATAGACACACAGACACACAGACACAAGACACAGACACAGACACACAGACACACAGACACACAGACACACAGACCAGACACAACACACACAGACACACAGACACACAGACACGACACATAGACACACAGACACGACATACAGACACAGACATACAGAACACAGACACAAGCACAGACACAGACAAGACACAGACAACACACACACACACAGACACAGACAACACACATAGAACACAGACATAGACACAAGACACAGACAGACCAGACACAGACACAGACAACCAGACACAGAAACACAGACAGACACAGACACACAGCACACAGACACAGAAGACAACACAGACACAGACACAGACAGACACACAGACACAGACACAGACAGACACAGACACAGACACACAGACACACAGACAGACACAGACACAGACACAGACTAGACACAGACAACAGACACAGACACAGACAACACACAGACAAGACACAGACACAGACACAGACACACAGACACACAGACACAGACACAGACACACACAGACACAGACACAGACACACAGACACAGACAACACAGACACAGAACAGACACAGACACAGACAGACCAACACCAGACCAGACCAGACACAGACACAGACACAGACACAGACGACGACACAGACACACAGACAGACACAGACAGACCAGACACCAGACACAACAGACCACACACAGACACAACAGACAACACAGACCACACAGACACAGACACAGACAACACAGACACAACAAACACAGACAAGACACAGACACGACACAGACACACAGACACACAGACACAGACAAACAGCAACACAGACACAGACACAGACACAGACAAGCACAGACACACACAGAACAGAACACAAGACAACAGACACAGACACAAAGACACACAGACACACACAGACACAAACAACACAGACACAAACAGACACAGACACAGACACAGACACAGACACAGACACAGACACAGACAGACAGACACAGACACAGACACAGACACAGACACAGACACAGACACAGACAAGACAGACACAGACACAGACACAGAACAGCACAGACACAGACACAGACAAGAAGACACAGGCTCAGACACAGACACAGACACAGACAGACACAGACACAGACAGACACAGACATAGGACAGACAGACACAGACACAGACACAGACACAGACACAGACACAGACACAGACACAGACACAGACACAGACACAGACACAGACACAGACACAGACACAGACACAGACACAGACACAGACACACAGACACAGACAACACAGACACAGACACAGACAAGACACAGACACAGACACAGACATCTTCTCCTGTAGACATCAATGGATTTGGTAGTCACGTGCCAGATACAACATGCAGTCTATCACCACCCTTAGCAGACATGCCCATACCATGACAGAGGTTGGATGTTTAATTGTTGAACATACTGTCATGAATATTCTTCTCAGGAAATCTTCCAAGATATGTATTTCAGCATGATTGTTTATGTTAAATGGATCATCACTGAATAATACATTCCGCCATTGTTCTGGAATCCAATGGCGATAATCCTTGCCCATCTCAAACGACGGAGCCTTTGATTTTCTGAAGCAAAGGTGTCTTACGCGCTTTGCAACCCATAACTACAGGTGTAAGAAGTCTCCATCTTACAGTAGATGCATACATTTACACCAGTGGCTTCACACATATTTTAGTCAGATCAGATAAGACTTCGTTTGCCTAGCTCGTCCTCCGCAATACACTGTCGTCTCTCACTGATGTTTTTTTGACGGCAACGCGGGTTTAATTTCACTTTTCCCGTTTTAGTATTCATTAACACTCTAACAACTGTGGATTGATTGTACTGCACTTTCACAACTATTTCACACTGGAAGCGCCTTGTTTACGATGAAATATTATTTCATATTATTAAAAGTTTTGTTATGAACGAATAAGTTCAAAGTACCACAAAGTACAGGTCGTAGGTTCAAATCCTACGAGGTAAACTTTTATTTATGTATTTAATAAAATTAATAATAATTTTTAATTATTTCATATTGTTTTTCATTCGATAATTTGAAGGATTTCTTTTCGGATGGCATTGATACTGAAGTACATCCAAAATGAGACTGATTAATCTATAGTATATTCAGGTGAATATGCTTATACCCCAATAAGTATGCTAATTGTACTCTTAAGTTTCATATCAGATGCATTTTAATCTCCCCTTTAGAAGTTTAAGCCAAAGCCTATGATAAAATATTTAAAATATTTAAAGTAATAACTATTCTCTTGGATGATGCAGAACTCCTTCACACCACTTTATATATATATATATATATATATATATATATATATATATATAAGGTAAAAATCTAAATTGCTAGGGTTATTAAAGTAAAGAATCGACCATTTGTAACTAAATCCACATACTGACATGTGGAATTGCTAATGGTAGCTATTGCCTTATTTGGTATGTGTAAATCTGACTGAATTTTGAAATTAATTTGGGTCGTGAAATATCCAGAACACAGACACACAGACACACAGACACACGGAAACACGGACACACGGACACACGGAAACACAGACACACAGGCACACAGACACACAGACACACAGACACACAGACACACAGACACTGACACACAGATACGCAGACACACAGACACACAGACACAGACACACAGACACACAGACACACAGACACACAGACACACAGACACACAGACACACAGACACACAGGCACACAGACACACAGACACACAAACACACAGACACACAGACACACAGACACACACAGACACACAGACACACAGACACACAGACACACAGACACACAGACACACAGACACACAGACACACAGACACACAGACACACAGACACACAGACACACAGACACACAGACACACAGACACACAGACACAGACACACAGACACACAGACACACAGACACACACAGATACACAGACACACAGACACACAGACACACAGACACACAAACACACAGACACACAGACACACAGACACACAGACACACAGACACACAGACACCCAGGCACACAGACACACAGACACACAGACACACGGACACATAGACACACAGACACAGACACAGACACACAGGCACACAGACACACAGACACGACACACAGACACACAGACACTGACACACAGATACGCAGACACACAGACACACAGACACACAGACACACAGACACA
>JARFJB010002090.1:80000-102500 GCA_036346205.1 Vesta saturnalis
CAGATTTTGTAATGCTAGGCATCAATTAGGTATGAAATTAATTTAATTATTTGCGGGTTTTCATCTTAAAATGATGTTAGGAATCCTCGCCCATAGGTTTTCTGTTAGATTTAGATCCGGTGATTATGCTGGTCAGTCTAATCTGTTAACTTGATTGATCGGCATCCAAGATTGAACGATCTTTGCTCTGTGGCAAGGAGCATTATCAACAAAGGTTTTGTCAGGAAATAACTCTAAGTAGCATCTTCTCCTGTAGGACATCAATGGATTTGGTTGCAGTCATCGTGCCAGATACAACATGCAGTCTATCACCACCCTTAGCAGACGTATAGCCCCATACCATGACAGAGGTTGGATGTTTAATTGTTGGCGGAACATACTGTCATGAATATTCTTCTCCAGGAAATCTTCCAAGATATGTATTTCCAGCATGATTGTTTATGTTAAATGTAGATTCATCACTGAATAATACATTCTGCCATTGTTCTGGAATCCAATGGCGATAATCCTTTGCCCATCTCAAACGACGGAGCCTTTGATTTTCTGAAGCAAAGGTGTCTTACGCGCTTTGCAACCCATAACTACAGGTGTAAGAAGTCTCCATCTTACAGTAGATGTGCATACATTTACACCAGTGGCTTCACAGCATATTTTAGTCAGATCTGTAGTATTAAGACTTCTGTTTGCCTAGCTCGTCCTCCGCAATACACTGTCGTCTCTCACTGATGTTTTTTTTTGACGGCAACTGCGGGGTTTAATTTCACTTTTTCCCGTTTTAGAGTATTCATTAATCACTCTAACAACTGTGGATTGATTGTACTGCACTTTCACAACTATTTCACGACTGGAAGCGCCTTGTTTACGATGAAATATTATTTCATATTATTAAAAGTTTTTGTTATGAACGAATAAGTTCAAAGTACTCTAGCAAAGTACAGGTCGTAGGTTCAAATCCTACTCGAGGTAAACTTTTTATTTATGTATTTAATAAAATTAATAATAATTTTAATTATTTCATATTGTTTTTCATTCGATAATTTGAAGGATTTCTTTTCGGATGGCATTTTGATACTGAAGTACATCCAAAATGAGACTGATTAATCTATAGTATATTCAGGTGTATTATATGCTTATACCCCAATAAGTATGCTAATTGTACTCTTAAGTTTCATATCAGATGCATTTTAATCTCCCCTTTAGAAGTTAAGTTATCGATTGTAAGCAAAAACTTACCTTAATTGAATTCCTGTAAAGTTCTAAGTACCTAATTGAGAGATTAGTTGCTATACAGTCAATAAGATCCAATATTTAGAAGTTTAAGCCAAAACCTATGATAAAATATTTAAAATATTTAAAGTAATAACTATTCTCTTGGATGATGCAGAACTCCTTCACACCACTTTATATATATATATATATATATATATATATATATATATATATATATATATATATATATATATATATATATATATATATATATATATATATAATAAATCTAAATTGCTAGGGTTATTAAAGTAAAGAATCGACCATTTGTAACTAAATCCACATACTGACATGTGGAATTGCTAATGGTAGCTATTGCCTTATTTGGTATGTGTAAATCTGACTGAATTTTGAAATTAATTTGGGTCGTGAAATATCCAGAATAAGTTCAATTATATGCAATTTTACATATTGTATGTATAAAGCATGCGAAGTTACAATTCAATTCTTAGATAAAATGAGAAATTTAATATTGTTTTAAATCTACAAGTAATGCAATTATTGCTGGTTTGAATAAAGTAAATCGTTGTGAAGCTTTTATTTGAATAACAAGCACTTTCACTTTTAGTAGGTATATAATTGTGGAAATGAAAATTACATTTTTTATGATCACAAACATTATTAAAAATATTAAAAGTCCTTAGTTTTCTAAAAAATTACACAAAAGTTAAAGTAATACTAGAATGTGTACAATTATACACTGTGTCCAAGATAAGGAGGGCCACTATGGGGATTTTGGAAACGAAAGAGATATAGTTTCGGTTAAATGGGAGAAAAGTTGGGCCTTTTGGGCTTTAGTGAATTGACATTTTTAAACTGACGAGATTCCGAAGCGTTCCGAAGTTATGCGACAAAAAGCGAATTTTCACCATTTCATTTTTGACAAATTGTTACTTTATGGTTGATTTTTAAACTTAAATTTTACGACTATCCCAGATAATCTATGTATGGGCCTGTATTCCTCCCAATAAAATTTAAACTGAATTTTACTTATAAATGGGCTTTTGCTAACTGTGCTCTCCTCATAATATTAATGAAATGACGGAGAATGTTTCAGTTTTGAATAGACAATCCTTAACCATGGGTGAATCGTGTGCAGGTGCACCATCCTGCTGAAACCAACAATCGTGTACTTCTACTAAGGGTATATTATCAAGAGCGTGTTCCAAAGTAGTTTCTAGTAAATTTAGGTAACGTTGCGATGTTAAATTCTTATTATCAGAAGAAGGTCCTATTATCATTCTTCCTAAATTCCCAACCCACATACTGAAGGCAAAATGGAGTTGACGTATCGATTCTTGGCATAGTTTTGGATTTTCTTCAGACCAATGATGAAAGATTCTTCTATCAAGTACCCCATTATGGGAAACCGTACTTTTATAAGACCATAATATTTGGAAAGGAAAATTATTGTTCTGATGGCATTTTCTTGTATACCACTCACAGAATAATCTCCGTCTTTCAGCGTCACCTGGTCTAAGTTCCTGGAAAATTGTCCGGATGAAATTTTGTCTTCTCTAGAATAAAGCGAGCTGTTCATTTGGATGTGCCCACATTATTCTGAATTTGCCGAGTTGATATTTCGGGATCTTCGGTAACGGACAACAATACATTGTTTATATATTCCTCATTACTCGTTTTTTTTTCTAGATAGCATAGGTTTTTTAAAAGCACTGTATACTTTAAGGTTAGTTACTAACTCGCTGAATGTTATCTTATTTGGCTGCTTCCCTTCAGGATACTTGTTCAAATACATGCGCTCCGCTGCAATGCAATTTTGATTGCTTAAGGTGTAACACGATATTGTGTCAAAATTTTCTCCATTTGAAAATCCTGCTTCCATATTTTATTAATAAATTAGCTGCTAACGAGAATTAGTACGGAAAACTAATAAATAAGTAACTGTTAAGTGGGGACAAAAATTTAATTCATTTCAACAAATCATGGTATTCGTTTTCCTAAACCTACTTTTCTAATGTCATCAGACAAATATTAATAGACACCTAGATCCTTAAAGATTTAAAGAAATGAAACAATTTTAAGTATAATGTTTTTAGGGTAACTATGCAACCGCTTTGATATGTTCATAACGAAAACAGGCGACGTTAATAGACATAAATAGATTTTAACTTAAACAAAAATTCCTAAGCCGCCTGTTTCTATAAGATATCAATAACACAGTTTAATCATTTTCATTCGTATTTCATTTATTTTGTAGATTTACCTTGCATTATATTAAGAAGCTTTATAAAGAAAAGTTACGTAAAATTAAATTTTCTTTAAAAAACATGTACACCTTTTCTTACAAAATTAATCGTTCAGATATTGACAAAGTTTGAACTAACACTTAAATTTTACCTTTAGGAATTTTTTGCCGCTAAATTACGCGTTGTATCAAAAAATTTCGTAGAACATAATTAATCTATATTTCTATATATTTTTTTAAGGTCTATATCTACGCATTTTTATATCCTTGAAATACGCAGCTGTTTAGTGATAGTGAAAAAAAAAGTCGTTCGCATATCCGTCTATACCTACATAGGTATATGTAGTATGGCAGGTAAAAATCGGAATTAAACTATAAAGTGTGAAACATGCTTGAATGTAGAATAAAAGCTCTTCTGATATTGTGTGTAAAAAAATCAGGACCGTATTTAAAAAAACAAAGTTGATGATGGCCACTCGGAAACTAAACGTCAGATTCCAATTTTCTGTATGTGATGTTATAGAACATTAAAACCTACCTCTCACTTTTTATTTAACATCAACCATAAAGTAACACTTTTGTGAAAAACGAAATCGTGAAAATTCGCTTTTTGTCGCATAACTTCGGAACGATTCGGGATTTCGCCAGTTTAAAAATTCCATTTTACGAATCTCCAAAATGCCCAACTTTTCTCCAATTTAACTGAAACTCTATACCTTACCGTTTCCGAAATCTCCACAGTGGCCGGCTTTATCTTGGACAGTTTCATACATACATAATATATATATATATATATATATATATATATATATATATATATATATATATATATATATATATATATATATATATATTATGTCAGCCCGCAACATATGGGAAACAATTTTATTACCTATTTGTCAGAAAATCTTATTCTTGATAAAAGTTGGCTCATTGCGAGACCATAAATTGGAATGATCAGATTTCCAAACACTATACAGGGTAGAACAAAAAATAGGAATTTGATCAAGAGTAAAGTATGCATATTTTCGACAGTATCAAAAAAAGATAGTTTAGAAAAACTATTTAGAATTCAAAACAATGTTCAGATTTGAAATCACAGCCCCCTACGCCACAAAATAATTTTGATGTTTTTAGCCTTACAAAGAATGTAGACCTTAGGGTGTCTCCGTCTCATCAGTATAATCAAATTTTATTATAATATTTCATCTAATTTATTATTTTTCAAAGGTATCGGGTTTTTTGATTTTTTTAGTTTTTTTGGTGCAAAGTTGTTAATTCACCCTGTATTTGTTATAATAACGATCATTATGAACTAATTGATGGAAATGGGTTAACTAGTTTAAACTAAATAATTTAATAATACAAATCTACAAGTTTACGATCATTCTATTTATGAAAGTAAATGTTATCAATCCAAACCACTTTGAAAAAATTAACTCGACTTTGAGTGCGGCTCTACCGAACCATGATCTTGCTGAAGCTATTTTATATCAAATTTCAGCAAAAAAAAAATTGTAGCAAAGCACCAAACAACGGCATGGTTTTTAATGTTAATGCCGAAGTCGATCCCAAAATATGAACATGTCAAATTCTAATCCTAAGGAGCATGAAGCAGAGATAACGTTTCTTAACACGTTCATATAAATTATAACAAGTTTAAAGACACACAACAATGATTGGAAACCATTCCAGATGGGCCTTCTCCTGTCCACCAAAGCAGCATTAGACCTACAACATATATATTTAAATCAACAGAATTTGAGATATATTATGTTGGGACGGCTTACACAAGACGCCTTTGGGAGCTTTATTCAATGGTTCAATTCACTGATTATTAAAGACAACGTGCGGTACATAGGGGTTGATAGCTTCACCAAACTGAGAGAATATAAAGCAACAATCTTTGCTATGCCAACAAGCAAATTTTCAAGTACATTTCTGAATATGAATTTTCAAAGATGTTGGGCAACATTGCTAAGCTCCGAGAAATCGTCACGTGTAGCAAATTGTCGCATGATAAGATTTAAGAAGGTTATAATAATCATTGACGCAGCCGCTCTTGCGATACGTGACGTTAGTCACCATTTGCCGCCTTTCATATGGTACAACACAATACTAAACAATGTAAACATAACCTTACAAATATTAAAAAAATTAACACGTCTTTTAATGTTTAAATTCTGCTAAATTTATTCGAAATTACACAAAAAAACAATTCGCCTACTCGACATCGCTATCCACATTCCTACTTTAAGAGGATGGAGCGGAGTTTCTTGATAGATATGCGGGTTTTCTCCAAGTTCGATAGTTTTGAGAATTGACATAGCCGCTTAAGTTAAATAACTTTTGTCCAACAAGTTGTCGCCTCGTAGATGTGTATTAAACCAATTACAATAATTCATACACTTTTGAATGTCTGGACGATGCAGTTCTTGTAATACTCTAAGTTTGTACGGATAGAAATGTAATTTTGTGTTGACAATTGTGTGAAATGGTCCAGTTTGTCGCGACAATTGTCGCAGTGGATTTTGGGTACTTCGTTCAAGACGAGGGCGAACATCTTGTACAACTCCTCATTAGCAAGTGTGAGGCAACCAGATGATTTTCCAGTTTTCCAATTACACAATATACATGGCGGCGTATAATGTAGCAATGTGCATCATTATCCGGATACACTTCTCGATATTCTTCTATACATAGTGAATTGAATATACCCGAGCTCCATTTTCGACTTTACTTCCATTACGGAAATTTATTCTTTTCTAAAGAAAAATGCATGTCGCACAATATTACATTCTGAAGTGTTTTCCACTTCTATAACGTAATTAAAGTTTCCTCAAAACCTCTTTTTATGTATGCCGGTACGCCAATGTTCGTAATACAAGTAATGTTAGGTTTTCTTGCGCGCAGGCACTTAATATAGAGAATAGTACGGATAGTACGGGAGTATGATGCTGAGGAAACGAAAAGAGGGAATAGGTACCGCTAAAGCCGCGGAGACCATTGCGTCGACAAAGCGTCTAAAAGTACATATAGCAAAGAAAGCTGTCTTGAGAATTGAGATCCTGGACGAGCCAAACCTGAAAAACAGTGCGTAACGCGGGGTATTGTATCGATTGCGTCGCCGATGAGGATTGAGCCACGATGAAAATCCAACGTCAGGATGCAAACTTGGAAAGAAAGGGGAATCGGAGTGGACGTTCCCCGTGTAGAGACTAGTATCTTGCGCCATTTTGCAGCTTGTGTCTTATTTATGCATTATTTTTGCATTCGGGAACAGTGTGCCCGCCACATTGGTTTGTGCATAGTTTTCATTTTCATTTTTTATCGGTAATATAAGAACTAGAGCTAGGGTAGTATCTAGATTTGCTTAGAAAAGGCCCTTACTTTGTTTTTGTTTTGTTGTAGAAACATCACATTATTTGTTAATTCTATGGATTTTAATGTAAACGTTGTTAACTGTGATTTATTGGTTTTACTTTGTTTCCTAGATTCTAGCTACTGTTACACTTCATAATTATGTTTTATTTACACAACATGACGTAATTTTTTGATATGCAGTAGTTATTCGCTGGTAACCGTAATTTCTGGTTTTTGGATTCAAACTAGCTGCCTAATTGAGGTATTTTATAAATTTAGTACTAATTTAATACCGCAAGAGCATAAATTATTACTGGAAAGTTTTTAAAATATCCGTGGTCGTAAAAAAATTTCCTGGAATAATTTAGGCTCGGGTGGTATTCGGCAAAATTATTTCAGAATAAAAATTAGAACACATTTTGTTAACTGAATACAAAAATACAATTTAATTGCGGCAAAACTGACAGAAGCATTTGAAGTTTTATTTGACGTTAATCAAAGAGACTACTTCTCTAGTAAAATAGTCGTATATAGTACAACAAGTGGTAGGAATCTTGCTAGTAATTCTTGTCAGTCAGATCACGAATACTTGTTGTGACAAAAATCGCCACGAGTGCTTTAGCACGAGTGGCTATTTTGTAAAGACAACAATTACGAGTGATTCTGACTGACAAAATTACCAATAGATTCCTACCACGAGTTGGATTTAGCAAGTGAAAGACAATGCAGGAAAATTGAAGGTTTTTATCGAAACTGTTACAGTTTATTGTTGAACATTCTTACCTTTATTCTCACATGTATTAACGCTGTAAGAACTTGCTCCTTAGTATGGAAAGATTGCAGTGGAATCAGATCCTAATTGGCTCAAATTAAAGAAATAGACTGTTCCGATTGGCTGCTAAATTTTGAGTTGGGTTGTCGTATATAATACAAATGGTAGGATTCTTGCCGGTAATTTTTGTCAGTCAGATCACGGATACTTATGACGAAAATCGTCACGAGTGCTTTAGCACGTGTGGCGATTTTCTTAAGACAACAACTACGAGTGATTCTGTCTGACAAAAATTACCAAAAGATTCCTATCACGAGTTGGATTCAGAAAGACAATCCAAAAAAAATGCAGGAAAATTTAAGGTTTTTTTCGAAATACAGTAATCGATAGTAATTGTGTTATAAATAATAACTATTATTAATACGGTTCATTATTGAATTTTTTTACTTTTATTCTCACCTGTCTTATCGTTGTAAGACCTTGCTCCTTAGTACCGAAAGATGGTCAGTGTAATCAGATCCTAATTGGCTGAAATTAAAAAAATAGACTGTTTAGATTGGTTGCTAAATTTTGAGTTGGATTGTAGCTATAGTTTTATGCCGATTGGAGTCCTATAATTTATGGCATTTCATTGATTAATATAAAGCAAAGGAAATAATGATAAGTAATATAACAGATTGACAAATAGTCGGTTATTTTTGTTGTATCTAAATTTCGAGAATATTTTAGTATCGTTTTGATGAGACGTAATTTTGGCATTAATAATTCCATTATAGCCCTAGGGCTTTAGCTCGAGGGCTTTAAGATTATTAATGCCAAAATTATGTATAATCAAATTGTAAAATATTAGAGAAGTTTAGCCATAACAAAAATAGCAAAGCCTTTTTCAAGGTCGTGTTACATTTAAGAAGATTATTTCCCGCGTGAGTTAAATTAACTTCAGAATAACAATTAGAAGACATTTTATTAACTCAATAGATAAATACAACAAACAGAAGCACGAGTATCTCTCTAGTGCAACAGTCGCTGATGTTTTATTCCGATTTGTTTGAATTTTAAAGTTTATGACATTAAAGCGCTCTCTACGAACTGTTCTCCACACTAAACTGGGAAAGTAGAATTCCGTATTCCATTTTTCATTTATTTTATGTTATTGTGTTGAAAGAAACTGTAGTAAATTTTTATTATTTACCACCATTGGAGGTATGCTCTATCACCAAAAAATCATATTGGTGTGGGAATAATTACGTCACAAATTTACTAATCATTTTCAACGGATAGGTGTGATTTGTGACCGAAGAATGCTTACAAACCGTATTGGTGTTAAAGTATCTCAACATGACGAAAAAGTAAGTTACTACAATTGTAGGATACTTGTGGTGCAGATTAGTGGGTCATCACGACGTTAATATTTCAAAACTAAAAATTTCAAAATACATTTATTAGTGTTAATCTATCGTACATGGATTTTGACATAGATCATAAGTACTGAAATTACTTGTGTTATAGGATACATCCATACAATAAGTTTATGTTCCACAATTGCTACTATTTATTTATAATGCAGGGTCCTGCAATAGTGCGTCAGGCATCCATAGCTCCTATACTAATTAAGTTAGGAATTTCGTTCGAACGCAGACCTATACTGTATATATGAGTGTATTTGAGGAAAATATTTTCGCATATACAGAGTGGTACAAAAAAAGTGTGACGACTAAAAATGGATTTTTAATGGCACACTTTGTATTTTTTGCATATTTTACTTTTCTTGTGTTCTTTCTTATTTCTCTTATTTATTTAATTTGTTTTAGTAGTTTACGAGCAATAAATTAAGAACCATAAATCGTTTTTCATGCTTATATTAGAAAAACGGCCTTAGATCTGTTTTGTCCGAGCTACATAGTGTGAAGTTTAATACAAGATGTCTAACGATACAGGCCTGTGCACGCGCCTGTGCCTGTTCCTGTGCATGTGCCTGTGCCTGTGCATGTGCCTGTGCCTGTGCCTGTGCCTGTGCCTGTGCCTGTGCCTGTGCCTGTGCCTGTGCCTGTGCCTGTGCCTGTGCCTGTGCCTGTGCCTGTGCCTGTGCCTGTGCCTGTGCCTGTGCCTGTGCCTGTGCCTGTGCCTGTGCCTGTGCCTGTGCATGTGCCTGTGCCTGTGCCTGTGTATGTGCCTGTGCCGGTGCCTGTGTATGTGCCTGTGCCTGTGTCGGTGCTTGTGCCTGTTCCTGCGCCTGTGTCTATGTCTGTCTATGTTTGTGTCTGTGTCTGTGCCTGTGCCTGTGCCTGTGTCTGTGTCTGTGTCTGTATCTGTGTCTATGTCTGTGTATGTGGCTGTGCCTGTGCCCGTGCCTGTGCCTGTGCATGTGACTGTGCCTGGCCTGTGACTGTGCCTGTACCTGTGTCTGTGTCTGTGCCTGTACCTGTGCCTACTCCTGTGCCTGTGCCTATGCCTGTGCCTGTGCCTGTGCCTGTACCTGTGTCTGTGTCTGTGTCTGTGTCTGTGTCTGTGTCTGTGTCTGTGTCTGTGTCTGTGTCTGTGTCTGTGTCTGTGTCTGTGTCTGTGTCTGTGTCTGTGTCTGTGTCTGTGTCTGTGTCTGTGTCTGTGTCTGTGTCTGTGTCTGTGTCTGTGTCTGTGTCTGTGTCTGTGTCTGTGTCTGTGTCTGTGTCTGTGTCTGTGTCTGTGTCTGTGTCTGTGTCTGTGTCTGTGTCTGTGTTTGTGTCTGTGTCTGTGTCTGTGTCTGTGTCTGTGTCTGTGTCTGTGTCTGTGTCTGTGTCTGTGTCTGTGTGTCTGTGTCTGTGTCTGTGTCTGTGTCTGTGTCTGTGTCTGTGTCTGTGTCTGTGCCTGTGACCGTGCCCGTGTCCATGCCCGTCTCCATGCCCGTACGTGCGCGCGTGCGCGTGCATGTGCGTGTACGTGTGCGTGTGTGTGTGCGTGTGCGTATGCGTGTGCGTGAGTTTGCGTCTGGGCCTGCGCCTGCGTCTGCGTCTGCGCCTGCGCCTGCTCCTGCGTCTGCGTCTGCGTCTGCGGCTGCGTCTGCGTCTGCGTCTGCGTCTGCGTCTGGGTCTGCGTCTGCGTCTGCGTCTGCGTCTGCGTCTGCGTCTGCGTCTGCGCCTGTGTCTGCATGTGCGTCATGGAGAAGAGTTCGTCGAATTGCATTTATAATGAGAAAACAGTACATGGTTACCAACATGTGTGTGTGGCCTTTACACGTTAAAGTTTGTATATTTTAGATTGTCAATAGAATTTCTATTACATATGTAATTGTTATCTATGAAATAGTTTAGTCAAGTAAAATGCTTGGTGCAATTTATTCGTAAATAAAAATAGAGTTTTAGTAATTCAATGTTTTAGTTAGCTTGTCCCTACACAACACACGAGAAAGGAAACTATTTAGTGAGTATTCCCCATCAATTTCAATCAGTCACCTCCGTGATAGAATATGAAAGCGTTACGTAATCCTGATAAGTCAGGCGGGATGTCCTCTAATCCAAGTTGTGATTAGAAGGTGAATACGTACCTTTTAATAAATATTAGATTAGGATCTAGAAACTGACACAAATAGGCCCAAGATCACGCTTGATCTCAAATCCTACAAAAGCCCCTATCTCCATACAGATGAAAAATTAGGAATGCTCTTGTAAATAAAAAAAAACCGACAAAAATCCCACCAAGATATAAAAACTAAGGAATGAAAACCCTGAAAATAAAGAAGAAAAACGGGGTGAAAACGATAACATCAACATAAAAATGCCAATCCCGGGGGCTAACCAACGCAACGGTCGTAGAAAAATTCACTCAAGTGTCACTACTAGCATACAAATTCACTTGTGTCTGCTCTACTTACGTTTCATTTTAATTATGTGATGTAGAATATAAACATTCAATCAATAAATAAATATTGTTATTGCTACTTTTATGACGACTAGCGGCAAATAGAATCTTCAGATTTGTCGTTCGTTGTCAAAAGAAACCGTAAAGGTAAAGTTTATATATCAATAGTAGAAAAACTATTTTGTCGAAAATTATTAAGGAGATTAATTAACTTTAATTACTCGTTATCAGGGGTATGTTTGGAAGACCAAGATAGGGATTTTATTTTGATGTCATGTACAGTTCTGAAATTAAAGATAATTGTGTAGATAGATAATTAGATGGCCGGTAAAAGATCAGGTACGTAACTAGTTTTTTTTTTGCATGATTTTATTGTTCTCCACTTACGTGTATTTAAAAATCGTAATGTACGATTGTATTAATGTGTATTTAGTTGATTTATTGCATAATCTTTCAAAAGTTATTTTATTATATTACAAAGGAATTGAACATATTTCCGTACATTGGTAAAGAATATAAACGTCTTAATTTATTACTGAAAATGTAAGGATAAAAGAATCGATAGAGGATTTCGAAGGGTTAAGGCATGGTATCGAAAAGTTTCATGTGCTGCTTTGTTTGTTGTTTATTAGATTGTTCTTGACAATGCAGTCGTATCGATAAACTCTTATACCTAAAATAACTTCATTAGCATTCGAATAACGCACGCATAGACATTGATTTTGTTTTATATATCTACCCTACAAAAATTGCATCATTCGATCAAAAAACTGAAAGTTTTTCTATGTTCCTATACAGTCAGTTATACGAGTCCATATGTCAAACACGTACTCGTTGCTGTCGTGACTATTCCCGGTCGTCCTTTGGTCCTAAGGGAGGACGAAACGTTGACTCTAGTTACTGCTCCAGGGAAGGGAACAATCAGACCATTGTTAGCCTTATTCAGTGACACTGAATTTATTTGCGAGCTATTGTTAAATGTTCTCTGGTGTTTGCGTTATATATTGTTTGGTTTATATACAAATGGTGACAGTTCTTTTATGCATCTGTTAATAAAAAATCACATCGATTATAAGGCAATCGCTTCATCTGTAATTTCTATACTACAATCTGGTATCGATCCTTAATATTAAGATGAAAGTTATCTTAAAAAAATACTTTAAAACACGAATTGGATTTAAATAACTTCATTAAATACTGAAATCGATGTTTCCGTAAGGAAGTTAAAAAATATAAATGTATTTCGCATTTTTCTTGCTCTTTTCCTTTGTTATCATTTAGTATACAATTGTGTGCGTAAATCCTAATTGCTTTGTTATCTTCCGTTATTTAAATGAAAATAAATTAAAAAACAAGAGTACTGCTAAACAGAAAATTGCCTCCACGTTGATATTGTATACAAGAATTACTTTAAAACAACGGTATCAGTAGCGTCTTAAAAGGAAACGATGAAAAATACTAAAGTACGAGAAAAATTTGCATATAAATAGATTCTGGATGGTAATAATACTGATTTTGTTTCTTGATGTGGTCGGTATATTATAAAAGCTACTCCGATATTATGTCTTTTGCCGTTATATACTTAATTTATTAGACCAAATGCAATCGTGAAAAAAAATGTTCTATTTGGTATATTGTTTGAAATTTATCGATTCATTTTGAATTCCCAAATTGTTTTCTGTTTCCTAGTTGTGATGCAATTTACAAAATAATTGAGGAATCGATTTGTATTTTATGTGTAAGCGTGACAAATTGTAATATTTATGTTTCCGCAGTTTTATTATCTACATTAGATGCATGAAATACATAACAAAGGTCTAATTTCGATAATTGGCCCAGAAAGTTAAGGTTGTTATACTTGGGGTACATTAGATAATATCGCTATAAATTTATTTTTAAACTAAACTAAAAACATGATTATACACTTTGCTGATTTTGTCTTTGAAATTTATATAAAGATATTTTCATTTTATTTTTTAACACAAACAGAACCCACGAAGGTATTTCTATCGGTTTATTAATTTATCTGTCCCGCAGTATATAGTAGCTCCCAAGAGATAATTACTTTACCTGTATAATCATTACCTCGAATGAGAAAACATGGCAATGAGTACGGAGAGTTTACTTTGTTGCTACATTTATATCCAGGAAAAACAAAAATGTCCAGCATATTAGCCATTATAAAAATGGCCTTGAGTAACACCAGAATAATGAAAAAACTATATATTTTAAGCAACATTTAGTTTTTCTAAGCTTGAAAACAATTGTTATCTCTTAAAATGGCTTTCTTCATTATATATGACAAATTTTGGTTTACCTAATTTTTGTTCACTTAACACGTTAACTGCCACGAGAAGCAAGTGTGCATCTCAGGCGGCTATGTATTTGCTGTGGCGAGGTGCACGCTTGCATCTCATGCTTTACTATATTTTAAGGCTATGTGGTAATTGAATTTCTGGGTTCAGGCAAAACGTACCCTGAAAAAAAAGTATAAGATTTCTATGGAGGAACTATGTTTATTTTATTGAATCCATTGTAAACAAGTGTTTGTAGGGTATTTGTAAAGTAATACCTTAGAAAATGAACTATATGTAATTTAACAGAGACGTTGCAACCATTTAGTAAAACATCATAAATAGTCGCAACGACAAAGCCGGGTTGACACGGATAGGGAAGCACGCTCGTGGCTCACGCTTTCGTGGACCACATTCGTGAAATACGAAAATCATCCCACGATCATATGATGTTTACACTGCCAGTCTTCAATATGGCTTCGTCAATAGAAGAATGTTGTGCAGTGGTGTGCAAAATATTAGGACATTATATCGTATCACAACTTATCAATCATACTGTAGTGATGAAAAAAAGAGACGGCGCAGATGGTGGTGAGAGAATGTATTAAAAATAGAAACCAGTGCGGAGCAACACATTTTGTTGTTCACGAGTTTTAATAAAACTACCCAGAGGCTTTAAAAAAATTACTAAGGATGTCTGATGACGATTTTGTCTTTCTATTGGAACGGGTATCAACATCGATACAAAAAGAAGATACAAATATGAGGGAAGCAATACCATCCAAAACAAAACTTCTGATAACGCTGCGTTACTTGACCATAGGCGATAGCTTTAAGAGTTTGGAATTCATTTTTAAAATTCTGAAATCAACAATAAGCAAATTCTTGGTTGAAGTTCTGGACGCTATAATAGCTGCGTTGGAGACGTGGAGCAAGATAAGTACTAATAAATGTTAAGGAAACATATTGCGGTAATAATATGTAATAAGAATAAATGACAAACATAAAAAACCCCTTCGAGAATCGTTTGTTATGACAAAAATTTATTAAGTATATCTTAATGATGATTTAGTTGTTTTGTGTGTAACTGTCCATCGCAGCAGACAACTCGCTAATCCATGTGTCCTCACTTCGAGGAGAAAAATCGCGATCACCCTGACTCTGATCGTTGGATGCCGATGGTGATGAAATGGAACTCGACATGTAGGCATTTAGTGCACGGGTAATCATTTCTTGGTGCAGCCTTAAATCCTGTTCAATAGGAAGTGTCCGTAAAAGAGCTAGGTATTTTCCAAAATGATCATCTTTATTAGCTGTGGCTCTCACCGAAATTTTGTCTAATTTGACCATTGCGGACATAAGTATCTCAGGTCTTTCATTTCTACACTTCGCTTCTTTTGTACTATGTGTTCCCTCAACGGCGGTGGTCTTTTTATTGACGTTTCATTGCGGAATGAAAAGGATTCAGAAACAACGCGTGCAGCATTTGGAGGTAAAATGTTTAGCTTGCTGGCCAGAAGATCTAGGTTGCTCAGTTGAAGGTCCCGGTTGCGGAGAAGAATCTGTAGCTACATCCGCCTGTTGAAATTGAATCTCACTTTACGGGTTTGCACCGTCATCATCATCTACGTTTGTTTCTGTGGACGCCTGTGATACCCTGGACAGTAAATAAAGCAATAAATAAATAAACTTAAATATTTCGAGGCTGTTCTTTTTAAAATTAGTTTTGAATCGCAGGGTAGTATAACGAAATGATATTGTAACGAAAAAGTCTTCTTTGCTAAATATAAAAGCTGTCGAAAATGTTTATGTCCTTCGTGAAGTACTACAATATAAATATTTTTTATTTTTTTTTTAATCTCAGTCTGTATAATGCATTACCTTTGTCGACAAGTTGAATGTTAGGTTCATGTAAGTGAAAATAAAGTTGAATTCTTTTCGTAACATTTTTTATTGTTTGCATATTGTAGTCCTTGACGAAAGAAGTACTACATATCCGAAGGCAAGTATGTGAAGCAATAACTTTGTTTTTTGAAAAATAACATTTGACCACAACCCTGCCATTCAAAAGTAATTAAAATAAATAAATGGTAGGTAAAAAAATATTGCAGTAAGGGTTATATTATTTTTCAGGTTCTGGCTAGTGATGCAGAGTGGAATTACATAGAGGCTGGATTTGAAAATAAATGGAATTTTCCGTCTTGCATCGGAGCCATTGACGGGAAACACATAGTAGTAAAAGCCCCACCTAGAAGTGGCTCACATTATTTCAACTACAAAATGGATCACAGCATTATTTTGCTCGCCTTGGTGGCCCACGACTATTGTTTTACATCCGTCGATGTAGGAGCGAAAGGGAAACACACAGTAATGAAAGCCCCACCTAGAAGTAGCTCAGATTATTTCAACTACAAAAAGGATCACAGTATTATTTTTCTCGCCTTGGTGGACCACGACTAATGTTTTACATACGTCTATATAAGAGTGAAAGGGAGAGCTTCAGACGGTGGCGTTTTTGCCAACAGTTCGTTATTTGAAGCGCTAGAACACAATTTATTGGATATACCGCAAGATGCGGTGATAGTTGGCGACGATGCCTTCCGTTTAAAACCATATCTTTTAAAACCATACAGTAAACGGGATATAACGCGAGAAGAAAAAATCTTTAATTATCGTTTATCGAGGGCGAGACGAATTTCAAAAATGGCTTAGGTGTTTTAGTCACCGAATTTCAAATATTTAAGAGACCTATCGATCTCAAGGCAGTCAAGGTTGACAAGATTGTTATGGCTTATTGCTCCTTATATAACTGGTTACGAAAGACGAATAATTCTTATATTAATCCTGGCCTTGTGGACGAGGATGATTTTAATCATTTTCATCTACCGAGCAACTGGAGAGATGCACAATATGGTGGCATTTTGCACACACAACAGAAATCCGACACGCGTGGAATCTCAGAAACGTGAACAATTTTGTTCCTATTTCAATGAAGGAGCCGTTCTATGGCAATGGCCAATGATAGAATGATAGGCTATGTACATATTATCACACAATACAGGTTGTTTCTTCAATATACTTATACAATGATGTGATTTTGTTTCTTACAAAAACTTAAGAAATGGTTAGGAAACAACCTGTACCAATAAAATATATATTTTATTAAAAACCATACTACTTTTGGTACATGTATATCTTCAGTAGGAATACCACTTTTCGTACTTGCGGCTATTTTTTTTTAGTTCTTTAGCGTACGAACTTCGTAAACTCTTAAATTTAGTAATTACGTGGAAGGCTGTAAAATGTGGGAAATGTAAAGCTTCTGCAATTCGTTGGCTGCTGCAGCGCGCGTTTCCCTATTTTTATATCCGTCATCTGTACGGTCCCATAGTGGAGGTTCAGTTCTGTAGTATTACAATAATTTCAACGTTTCTGCGTCGCTCATTCGTACATTTCCACCCGCCATTTTGTTACACTTTCAACGGCAAACTGCTTTTTCACGACTGAATCTACGGATTTGGTTCGTGAAATATCAAACAGGTTTGATTTTCTTGCTCACGATCGTTACGCCTTTCGTATCAATTCGTTTCCATTCTTCTTAACTACTCTGCGGTTGACATTATGCGTAGTCCACGAAAGCGTTAGCCACGAGCGTGGTTCAGTACCCGTTTCAACCTCGCTTAATGTAAACATTCGTGCCATATGGCTATCTCACTTGCCGCATTCCCCTGCACCCCACTATCCACAAGCTAAACCACTGTCCAGTGCTGACACCACAATGCGTCTTCCGTAAACACGAGCTTTGAATGTGATACGAAATTTTATGCAAGCTTCACAACCACAAGAAGCCGATGCGTTAGCTCTTTCATATCATAGATTTGCCAGTAATAATTTTATTAACGATTTAAGTACGAGTATATAAATAATTATATGTTCCCTTAATTATATACTTCAATAAAACTTTGTAATTTCGTATAGAACTATACCCATTTATTATTATTTAAAACCCAATTTTTGAAAACTGGACTGTATGAGAAATATGTCTACACGTATCCGTTCTTTAATTTCGTATAGTAAGAGACTGTTCTCAATAAAGGATCCTAGAATCGATGTTTGTATTAAATTTTGTTCTAAGTGTGCAGAATAATCCCTTGAATTTTACGTATAGTTCTAAAAAAAAACGTAGATATTTCTGTACTGTTTCATTTCACCCGGGTGACCACAAAATATAAGCATTTGTTTTTAACATAACAACAATTGTTCGCAAAGAGAGTAAGAAATGTATTGCACAGGGGAATAGAGGTCCGCGCAATACTATTAAAGTGAAAAGTTTAGTCACTTCACTTTGAAGGTTTATTTTACAAAATTGGCGAGGCCGATTCTGATAAAATATTTGCTACTTGACTAATAACAAATTGATTTCTTAATACCAAAGATAATACTGCAGTTTTCTTTATTTAAAAACTGATATTAAATAAAATTAATAAATTTAACAAAGAATTTATTTAGTAGCAAAACATAGCAACAGTTTAATACAAATAATAAAGCAATTATTGGATGAAGGATGTAAAAGTTACAATAAATGCTGTATGTACCTACCCTCTTCTTCAATACACAAAACGCAAGCGAAGTTTTAAATTTTCAACCGATTGCTGTAAAATGCCTGGCGTAATACAATTTCTGATACCGTTCCTAATGTTATGTTTTAGTTCTTCTAAGTTGTTAGGCTTAGGATTGTAGCATTTATCCTTCACCTACCCCGGCGAAAAAAATCTGGGACAGTTAACTTAGGAGATCGCAGTGACGACTCAAACGGGCCAGCTCGACCTAGCCACTTTTGATTAAAAAAATTATTTGATGAATCTAGGGCCAACAATGAATAATGAGGTAGTGCGCCAACCTGTTGAAAGTAAACGATGTCTCTAATTCCATCTAGAAGTAACTATGGATAAAAAAACTGTTCCAACATATCCGTGTAATTTGTACCTGTCACAGTTAGTTCCTTAAAGAAAAAGGTCCACATATTCTTATCTGGGACAACGCACACCATACATTAACTTTTGGACTATCGCATTCAAATTCATTAAAAGGAGTGGACTTTTCAGAGTTCCATATTCTGCAATTATGTTGGTTACACATCCCGCTAATGTGAATCAGGCATAATTAGTAACGTATTAGTTCCGACTGTAAACAATTTGAATTGCCTACATTTTTTTTTTGTAACCTTATTGAAATATTTCTTTCCATGCTTATTATGAACTGACGGATAGTTGGATTTGGATTGTAGCCAGATCGATTCCTTATAACGGAAAGAAATTTCAAGTGAGTCTTGGTTTGTGAAGTTGGTTAGTAGATACTTCACCGGATCTTTTTTCAATTTATTCTATAATAATAAGATAGTTCTTATAGTCAAATTTTTCAACTTTGACAAAATTGTTTACAACATCTTTAACAATTTTAGCAGATATTACTACTGACGAAGATAACAGTAAGTGTTATCGAAACGTTTAGATTGCATAATTTAAAATACACCATTAAAAAACCCAAAAAAGATAATTATCTTATTATGTGTGATAATGGTGAAAGTTTACATTTTCATAGTTCTTATAGTCCATTGAAAACCTTTAAGGCAGTAAATATTTTTTCTTCGCCGATTGTTTTCAAATATTTCTATATTTTTAAATGATACTAAACCGGCCTTTAGAACCCTTTTTGTTTTAGCATTAAAATTGGACAGGGCAAGTTTATAAGGATTAATATCTCTTCTAACACGACTAGTGCATCAAAAATATTGTTTACATTTTCGATAACTGTAGCAGTAGTAAAAGCCGTCGTACTCTTGAACTGTTCTAGTTGATGTGCCGATTTTATAGTAGAAGCCACCGTGTGGAAAAAATTGTACTGCATATTTAACGCGCATTTTTGAAAACTGTGGGGATTCAGGTGTTCGTCCTTAATTTTAAATACACCTCGTGTTGTTTACTTCTAGAATCAATTTCATAAGCTTCTAAAATTTCGCTCCATCCAACGCGTTCTTCGTTTACTATAAATTGTAATTTGCTATTCATGAAGTTATTGCATAAGCTCTTCATTAAATGCGGTGATTCATAGCAGGTTAAAATACTCTCCCGATCAATAATTACTTGTGGACATTCCGCAGAAGCCTCAAGCAAATTGAATGCGGAGCGATTATTAATCCCCTGGTCACAAACTAGTAGTAAAGGCTTTAAAGAGGTCTTAATGTCTTCACCACATTGACAATAATATTTTTTAATTCCATGGCTTTTACGGAACCCGCTGAAATAAAATAGCCCACAGGAATTTTCCAGTTATGCAATACTCTACGAACTAAAAATACTAGCGTACTATTAGGTACTTTTAGATTTCTTCCAAAAATCCAGAGTCTTCATATCCCTCAATTAGATCATGTACTTCGTTAAAATGTAAATTTTGATTTAAAGATATTTCATCAAATGCCATAGCATACACCTTCTCCCGTTCTGTCATTATAATTGCCCTTAACATTAATTTTTTAATGAATTCGTTCTTCACCAAAAAGAATGAAAATGGAAGCAAATTACAAAATAGTATATTAAGAAACCAGTTTCATAAGACCAGTATTGAAGCAACGAATTTGGTTTTAAAAAACGAAGCGTTGCCACGAGTTTTTTACTTTAGTTGATTTAGGGATTATTGTACCGGTTGGTAGTCTCAATTTTAAAAGTGGAAATTTGATCTAATCGCCTTTTGTTTTATCCAAATTCTGTCACAAAGCACGAATATGGAAGATAATTTGGATAATCTTACATGTACGACCCCTGAAATACGTGAAATTGTCAAAATGGTCGCGAATTTAATCACATCAAAGTTTTCCACTGGTCTTATCTTGTGCTTGACAAATTTTGAGTCACAAGCATGACATAATTTCGGATCAAGGTTTGCCAACCTAAACATATTCGTAGAATGTTCCGTGAATTAATGGCAATAATGGTATCGGAGATGATGGCGTCGCGTTTCTTAATATGTCTATTAGAATATCAAAATGGAAGCAAATTACTAATTAATTGTTATAAATGTAAGTACCTGTTCGTAAAATTTTGTACACAAACTTTTTAATAACCTCTGGTATCTAAACGATTACGGAAATGTTAACCAAGGTGATGTCATCTTTGCACCAATATTGCGCAATATCACGAAATAATACTTTACGTTGTAAACCACACCCAAACTGGAATTTTATTTCTTATAAATTTGTCTTCTTGAAATTGAATAAACCAATATTTATTGCATTCTTTTGAAATTCAGAAAAAATTGCAATCAAAATGAAAGCGTACGTAACAGTGGAATTAATTGTGCAATCAAAAGCCGTAAAATTAAAAGTGAAAAAGTAAAAAAGAAAATGCCATCAAATCAATGGCGCTTTTCACAAAATTTAGGGGGAAACCTAGAAATTGCTTCCTAATCAACACAACCTTCATCAGGAAGTGAAAATGGACGCTTTGGAAGTTGGATGATGTAGCCGTGCGCGAAAAATTTGCGCAAAGAATTAAGTCAACGATGACGAATTGCGCGAACATATTGAGCAGAAAAAGTAATTTAAAGTGGAAATATAAACCTTTAAGAAGGTATGCACTTAAGTTACACCAAAATGCAGATTAAGTTGCCTACCTCATACTTACAAATCATTAATAAATTAAGTTTTTTTTATATTTACAACTAAATGAACGAAGACATAAATTACGGTATATTTTAATACAACTCAAAATGGGTTGTAGTGTGGAACGAACAAATAAAAGATACTGACGTTGAAAGTGCATCGATAAGCTTGAAAAACTATGTTGTCAATTGTGTCGTACGAATGTGTGGAAGAGCGACTTTCACCTGGTTTCTAAGCCGTTCATCATACACTATCAAGTATATCATACTTTATATTCATCTCTTTGCCACGTATACTTATGCACATTTTTATGTTTAAACCATGTATTGGATACAAAAACATATCAACCATCTCAGCTTGCGAAAAATTCATTATTTACAATTTTAATTCAAGTTTTAAATCAATTTGCTATAAAATACACTAATGCATCACACAAATTATCAACTGACAATAAATAATGACGTTTCTGATGATCTCTATTATTTTTATATGCCACGCCTCGCCGTCACGGCCAACTAACAACAAAACTTGAAAGCCCTATAGCCTTTCTACAATAAAACAATGTTAAATTTCCATTATTTCAAAACCTACAATTTTTTGGAGTATACACTCTTATACAAAGTCACCCTTATTTAAAATTTTTTTATTGTCCATTTTTGATCACCCTGTATGAATGTATTACAAAAATATCAATACAGCCCATTAGAGTATGTCCCCATTTCCAAGGAAACCAGCCATAACTAATTGATAAAGGCTTCGTTTAGAAAAGATTTCCACCTATGTTTTGGCCTACAAACGTGATTTTTGACAAAAAATTTGAAATTTGTCAAAAACGGTTAGACTTAGGTATAGCACATTATACATAAAACGTGTCTAACATTGTATGTAGGATTTAAATATGTAATACTATATAGGGTTTTCTAATTTAAAAAAATTTTTAAATTACTTCTAAGCTTTTATGATCTACCCTTTATAATTAAAAATATTTTTGGAATATGCACCAGAACAAATCTTACATCTTTCGTATTTAATTTTTTTGTACCTCTTTAAATAAAGGAGATATGGGACTTTGCCACACTAATGCGCCACCCTGTATATATATATA
>JARFJB010002090.1:105000-172500 GCA_036346205.1 Vesta saturnalis
GTTTTAATAGATGAACAATTCTTTATAGAGTTGAGACTGTCTGTCACCATAATGTAGGAGAAAATAACAATTTAAATTTAAATTTAACTTCCCCATTTTAATTCAACCATTGTTATTTCCTTGTATATCTATATTCGTTATAATTTACAGCTATTGTTAAACTTTATTATAGGTGTATCATTCTGAGAGCACATTCATCGATAATTGTATATTTTATGGACCATTTTAATAATCAGTTTTTGAAGCAGACACGTATAGTAGTATTATACCTACGATAAATATGAATTATACGTAAGATAAACCCAAAAAAGTTGCATTACTCTAGATTAGTGTCAGAAATGAATTTGATTAGTATGTAATTGATATCAATTTACATTAATCGACGTCAATGAAGATTTATGTTAAGTAATTAGAATAAATACATCACAGACCACTTAAGCTGGCAAGAAATTTTGCTTTGTAACGTTAGTAATGGAAGTTGAATGAAAGTAAAAGTTCTATAATCACTTAATTCTAAGTTTAACGATCAGTCCTTTTCAAAGTCATTATTTGTTAAATGTGTATCTTAATCGAATAGATCTCTAGAGTAACAAAACCAACTTTCAAACTTTCAAACCAGTCACCTAACACTTATTGAAACTAAATTAGGCACATTATATTTCCAATTAAAATCTTATTGTCAGACTACGAAAGTAACATTGCTCTTAATTCAGATTTATAAATCCCATTTCTAGTGGCGTATACAGGACAGATTTACACAAATAAACTTTGGTTGGGGATGTTATTTATTGCTCTGTAATGAATAAAACTTCAAAAAGAACCACTTTTTCGCTTTTTAAGGAGGACTACATAATAAAACGGCGACGTTTGCGTGGTTGACAAAATTTGTGACGCCTCTACAAAAGAATGTCTTTAGAATGGAACGTTTTATTACAAATAATAACAATTATTTTGATATTTACGGCACGAGAACATGGTTAACAGGCTTGCACAACTGAATAGAAAAGCCTCATGTTTGGAATTAATTGTTTTCCTTGATGTGCCATACTCCTGTTAACTGCTTTTGGACATGCCAACTTTGGGTGGCTACAAACCCCTTGAATGTACTTGCATTACCTTACTCTACTCATCTTAACCCATCTAAACCTAAACCGGAATATTCAATTACATTTATTTGTGAATATTAAAGAATACATATTAACGAATGGTAATGGTTCACTTTTATACTAATTAATTTAATATTAGAAGTGAAATGAACGTAATATAACAAGCACATAGCGTGTTAAAAAGGAATTTACGCGATTTCTTCATTTATTCTTTAGTACTTATAGCGTGTTTAGTCAAAAAATGCTAATTTAGATGAGATGATTCTTAATCTTTGTAATTTTTACTGAAAGTACAATAGTTTATCTTTGCTAGAGCTATTATTATTAATGTAACGTTTGCAATCCTGGTTCAAACATGCAATGTATGTGCAGTGAAATAAGGTAATAAATGAAAACCTTGCAGTAAGTACAAGTAGTAATCTTTGAACTTAACACGTTATGGGCGGTTCGCGTAGCTGAGAGATTGATGCAGAAAATACACAATATGTAGGGTTTATTAGACATTACCGGAAATAGTGCCTCGGGCCTGTAAGGTAACTAAGATCTTGACTATACTCAACCAAACGAGCCAAGTTCGAGTTCGGAAACTACAACCTCGTTAAAACTTTACCACTTTTAGCCAATAGTAGATTCCCTATCCAAGCATACAGTTCCTTAGTGCAGTAAAAAGAGGGAATAGTTTACATTATCTAACATAAAGTAAATTAAAAGAAAACCCTCAAAGAATCTTCGCTTTTCGTAATACACATTTAAATACTTTATTTTTCATTTACATTTTACAATACAAAGTAAAGAGTTTTGAACACAAGTCGTACCAATTATGTTAATTAGCTACATTACAGCCTTTTGAATATTTAGCAAAATATTCTCACAAAGATAGAACCTAAATATTTTATTTCAGATTTGTGTAGCTTTGCTGCATTAATTAATTAATTATTTCTTTTTAAATTTAAATCCTACTAACATTATAAGTTTCTTTCTAATAAATTCGTTTTTTTGAATAAAGAATATTTACTTTGATAGATTTTTCAAAACGTTGCATTTAGTCTAAGTTGCACTATAAATTCACAAAGGAAACCCGCAAAGTTATTACTTATTGACCATACCTATATATGCACAAAGAGAATTTAATAGACATTATTCTTACATTCTATTATCGCCCATTACATGATAAATTCTATCAATAAAACCAAGAATTGTTGAATATAACTAATTCCCATCAACCGTGAAAAAAAGTTTTATTAACGGAGATTGTATAGAGTATTTCTCACTGTGTTGTGTTATATGAAAGTAAGAACTTTCTTAATTTTTTTCTATGACTTCCTTCAATTGAAATTTCTTTTCGTGTATACCAAGTGTTTATGTTGGTGTTCTTACGTTATTACACGAAATTGTGTTAATGTTATTACATAGTATTAATACCTTAATAAGAATTAAATTTGAAAACGTAAACATTCACGATTATCACGCATAACTAAAATACTTATGTTATTTTTAACGTTTCGATAAGAATTACAATCCTCAGTAAATGATAATTGTTTTAAAAGTTGTGAAATTGTGAAATATGGAAACACAAGTATGCTATTAAGTAACTATCGAATCTAACTTTATTTTAGTAAAGAATAACTTGAATGAATTAAATATTACTAAACTGGATTGAAGATGACAAATCAGAACACATTCTAACGGAAGAAATTTAATAATGAAAAATGTGATTATCAAAGAACAAATTTAACAGAACGCATATATGAATTCAACAACAACGTTACTTTGAAATTGTAAGTTTAATGACTTTAAATGTTCTTTAATAGTTCTTATAGGTTTAAAAACAGGCTTAGTTGCATGACCAATTAAGATGCTTTCAATTATATTTGTAACATCAAGCACTACCTTGTTTATAGTTATTTGTGTAGCTATGTCCAGCATTATGCACATCTTTAACTGATTACCCATTAACTTCGTATGACTCCCACTGGTTTTGCCGCTATACTACTGCGCGAATTGCATGCGCGCAGCGCCACCTGTTGATCCGTAACGCAGTTTTCGCAGTAAAATCACGCGCTCTTCTACAACGTCATTTGTTTGTTGTTGCTGATGAAGGAGCAGCCTCGCGGGTGCCTTCTTGTGAATAAATCCAACGGATTGCGTGAGCAATGGCCGGTGAGTTATTTTTATGATAGTTATGATCTTATAATATAATTTAGGCTTCATTATCTTTGGAAACTCGTATTATCAAGTGCTTTGAACAAGCGATTGGATGGTGGTTTTCCTATGTGACCACTGGGAGTTGTCTTAGTAAATGTTAATTATTTCAGGAAGGAACAAAAAATTGTCATTTCGTGATCTTGAAAGAATGGATGGCGAGGAGTTCAATGGTTTATTCGATTTAATACCTTCGGATCCAAACTCAAAAGTAGAAGACGGTCAAGAGGAAGACACGTATAATGAAGAGCTTTACGGAAACAATTTGATCCACCCGGTGGGTGGCATCTTGAGTGACATACATAATCAAAATGATCAATAGGAAGAAGTGGAACCTAAAGTAGATTCTGATTAATTCGACAGCTCAGGATATATTTCTGATTTTCAAATATATACTGGGAAAGTAGATAGCATCGAGAAACATCTGGGGACACGTGTTGTGAAGGGCCTATGCAAAGATATTGAGGGAGAATACCATCAAGTATATTTCGACAATTTCTTCATCTCGTTGGACCTAATGCATGGTGTGAAGCAAAACAAAATTCTTGCTTGCGGCACAGTTCGGAAAGACCGCAAGGGACTGCCACCTGGTCTCACATCTGACAAGAGTATGAATAGGGGAGATTAGGATTGGAGGATAAGCTCTAACGGCATCCTTACTATGAAGTGGATGGACAAGAAACCCATCTATTTCTTGTCAAATTTTCACAATCCCCATGAAACGCATACTGTCAGCAGAAGAGCGAAAGATGGAACCCGAAACGACATTTATTGTCCAGAATTGGTGAAAGATTACAAGTATATGGACTTTGTTGACAAAGCAGATATGGTGAAGTCTGTATATCAGATAGACCGTAAGAGTAAGCGCTGGTGGCTGCGTATATTCTGGCATTTCATAGACGTCACAATTGTAAATGCGTTTGTCTTGTTTAAAATGTGGAGTGATAGATAATCTTTACATCTCAAAGAATTTCGGATTGCAGTCGCGAGAGGGCTCATTGGAATAAGGAAGGTTGAAAAACGTGGACGTAAAATCTTGGAAGAGACACATCCCAACAAGTTCAAGAGATGCGTCCCAAGTGAGACACGAGTTCGAGAAGCTGGCATATGCCAATGTATAGCTCATAACTTCAATGTTGTCACTGTAGTAACAAGGCCCAACCGCATCGAACCAAATGGAGGTGCACAGTGTGTAAAGTTGGGCTCTGTCTCAACGATAAAAAGAATTGCTTCATCGAGTTCCACAAGAAAGAATGATCAAGTGTATGTTTTCGAATAATTAAAATTGATAATGAATAAAAAAGTTTGAATATGTTGTTTTTTCTTACTTCTGTCACGAAGCAGTGTAATACACAATGAACAAAATTTCATATTTTCCTGAAAAAAAGGGTAGTTTATGTCAAGGTTTATGTACTATTGGTATCGTCATGTAACCACCAAAATTTTTTGAGTAAGAAAAAAGATGAAAATTTTTTAAGTGCATTTCTGTCATTCTTTATCACATATTACATGATTTCCAAGGAAAAAAACTGTTTTTTCCGATTATATCTTAATTTGGTAGTCAAAGGGTTAACTCGGTTCACAAAAGATTTAATTACAAGAATTTTGTTAACGTGGATGGTGGTTTGATAGTTTATGGGAATATCTATCAGTGAGTGTTGGTTTTCGATAAACCACAAATATTAGTTTCTTTACTAAAATAAACCTAAATTCCATAGTAAACATTTATCAAACTATTATAGCAAGCTTATATTTATCTTTTCGTATTTCATAAATTTATTTTGGCAACACAGTTAATTTTTAAGTTATCATTTACTGAGGACGATAACTGTAATTGTTATTTAAACAGGTAAATTTGTATGAAATATAAGTAAAAATACCCCAAAGATAAGTATTTCAATTACACATTAATCTTAATGAGCGAGTATGTAATCCGACAAATTTTGTGCATTTTATAGTTATTACAGCATGTTCCAGAAAATATCGCTTGCGGTTATATTCTGAAGACGAAAATGATTCCTAAGGCTTACGTGAAGTTTTGGTCGTAAGTTGCGAATTTTTTTGTATGAAATTGTAATTATCCTAAAATAATTGCGATAGATTTTCCTACCCTAATAAATAATTCCCATCAAATCTTATTTCCTATTTTTTTATGCAACTGCAATGGAATTGTTAATAAATGCAGTTACACACTCCTTTCCCACTCTGTCCAAATTTCCTATATATATATATATATATATATATATATATATATATATATATATATATATATATATATATATAACATCGGATGATAAGTCTTACCCCCTTTAATCTCCGTTACTGAAGACAAAATTGAAAAACGCTCGGACACGTCAATTTTTATTTCAAACGAGATGTTTTTTAACAAAAAAAAAATTGGCACCCCTTTCACCCCCTCCCCTTGACAGCTACCTCCTCCATTTTTTTAAATAGCAAGGGGGGTCGTGCGATACATCGTTGGAAAGGATTTTAAAAGTAGAATTCAAAAATTATCATTCTTAATTTTTTTAAATAAAAATAAACAAACAAATAATATTAAATTAAATCTTCAAAAATAAATGAACTGGACAAATTATTCTAATTAACAAGTTAATTACTGCAGGAGGTGTTCAAAATGTTCTCCATTTACTTCCTGGCAGAAGTAGATTCTTTGTTTAGTTCCTCCCTAACACTTTATTTTAAGGTCAGTTGTCTCCTGGTTAATAACAATCTATTCCTTTAAGATCCTCAACAATACCATATCAGGTACACTGGTTTTACTTTCATTTGGGACAATTCTATTAACAAAGCTTATTTAATTTTTATTCTTACTTATTGCCAAATAAATGCTTTGTAGGTAAGAAAGTATCATTGTTAGAAAACTTTTTTTAAACAATCTGGTTGGCGTGTCTAGTTTTTGACAAGTATTGTCAAAAATAACAAACATTTAGCACTATTGAGTCTAAACAATATTGACAACAGCAAAGCGTAATTATTAACAATTGGTGAGTTTTGGTGGTACCCTGTAAATTTTTGTATTGCAAACAGACAAAATGGTACAACCTCGTGGTTTAGTGGAAAAATGTGAAGCCGTTCTCATATTTAGTGAAGCTGGCCGTAACTTTCATGAAGCGGTAAGAATATTTAATGAACGTTTTCCGGATCGTCCAATTGATCGACATTACTATAGACTACTCATCAACAAATTTTTTGAAACTGGTTCTGTCAAAAACAAAAAACGGGTTGGTAGAAATAAGACTTCTGAGAAAAAACAAGTAGATATTGTATCCCAATTTGTAGTAAATTCATCCAGTTCAAGCAGAAATGTTGCTCGCGAATGCGAAGTAAGTCACTCGACCTTTTTAAGCACTTTAAAGAAGCAAAAATTTCACCCATACAAAATAAAAAATGCAACAGAATTGATATGCAGACCCTACAAAGGGTTAAGGAGGAAGCAAAACTAAGAATCTACTTCTGCCAGGAAGTAAATAGAGAACATTTTGAACACCTCCTGCAGTAATTAAGTTGTTAATTAGAATAATTTGTCCAGTTCATTTATTTTTGAAGATTTAATTTAATATTATTTTTTTGTTTATTTTTATTTGTATTTTTATTTAAAAAAATTAAAAATGATAATTTTTGAATTTTACTTTTAAAATCCTTTCCAACGATGTATCGCACGACCCCCTTGCTATTTAAAAATGGAGTAGCTGTCAAGGGAGGGTAAAAGGGTGACAATTTTTTGTTAAAACACCTCGTTTGAAATAAAATTGACGTGTCCGAGCGTTTTCAATTTTGTCTTCAGTAACGGAGATTAAAGGGGGGGTAAGACTTATCATTCGCACTGTATATATATAACCGCTCGCTTTCCTGATCATCTTATTCGCGAGTCCACTGTATTTCATTACCTAAATATAGTATCCTGAGAAATTGTACCTGTACGTTTACGAATTATTAGATCCTATCTGATAAACCGAGTGCTGTATTACTTAATATCCTGTTTTATTATTTCCTTCACATTTTCACACGTTTAATACCCTTATTACAAGTCAACATAATTGAGGTCAGGAAGTCATCCTTAACACTATCCTCTCGGAGTTCGTATCACGAGGGGAGTGTAGACGAATCACTGAGTGACGTTATTATTATCGACGGTAATTCAGGCCCCGAAGAGATAGTAACTTCACGAAGCACCCCGAAGACATACCCTCCTTTTTTCCGATTTAATGGATATAGTTATTTTTAGCACGATTATCTAGAAGTTCGTACCACGAGAAGAGTGCAGGCGAATAACCGAGTGCCATTATTAGAGACGATGTTTCAGACCCCGAAGAGGTAGAAACTTCAAGACGAGTACTACTATCTCAATCCCTTTCCCCAAATGAAGTCATTCTTTATACGATCCTTACGGAGTTTTGACCACGGTGGTAGTGTCAGGAATTACTAAGTGACACCTTTACCATTGACAGCTGTTCAGGCCCCGAAAAGATAACAATTTCACGAAACAATTTGAATCACCCATCACATTAGCTTTTACCCTGACTTAACATACACCTTAACCACCGAATTCCCGCAGATCCACCATCGCCAACAGCATAAATCATATACTATAACTCATTCCGAATTCTCTACCACCTAAAGTTCAGCAGCCCCTGCACACGTCTGCGATCCACCACCCTCACGTTAAACGTAACCTTTATATAATTAGGTACTTCATAAAAGTACAATTTCTCGTAATAAATAAGTTAAATACACAAGTTCCACGTTTCCATTATTTTATGATAAAACTTTATTTTAACGCTTTGCATTTTAGTAATCAAATACGTTCCAATCAGCCACATTACAAGACCCTTTCATTAATCATTATTTAAGTCCACATTCGTCAATTAAATCACAATAAACTTGAGATAAGGATATTCACCTCCATAATAACGCTTTCTTAAAATCCATAATTATAATTTTGCCGATACACAAACATTGCAAGTTCGGCTCCTTTATTTACACCACATATACACTAATTATGTTGTGAAGGCTGTTTTATCGGAGTGCTATTAGCTTTTTGTACAGTTATCTCGTCTGTTTTTAGAAATATTCTCCTGATTATGCACAAATACATAGCTCACATTATTATTTATGTCATACAGGCGCTATTTTTTTGATTTTCGCCTTCGTTGTATTTAATTCAATTAAAACGTAAAATAATAGAAAAATGGATTTCCTTATATATTCAAATTTTGACTCCTGCACGACATAGGTAGTAATTTTCTGAGTACCTTACATTTTAATTTAAACTTTTTACTTAAAGATTCATGAGAAAAATTATTAACATTAACTAAATGTTGAATTGTGGTTCATCACTGAAAACTGTTGGAGAATTGTGAAATGCCGTACCCGTTCTTCGGATTATTATTGGCCGGCTTGTTTTCAAAGCCGTCACAAACCTTTATTTTTTTTTTTAGTGAAAACTTCATACTTGGCAGATGAATCCGACTGGAACATCAATTTTAAATTCATGGAAGCTTCTGATTGGGTTTTTCTACATGTACGTGAAATGATCACTCTAAAAGCGTAGTGATTTGAATTGTTTAATTAGACGTCCCTCAGTTATTTAAATTAAAATAACTGCATACTGTCCACTGATTTACCAGATTCTTTTAGCTGCATTGGAAAAAGCAATAAAATACTACTTTCAAAAGTCTCAAGTTAATGCTGTATTACAGTCATAACTACACTTTATATTATTAGGTACGGTTAGTTGTGGATTCAGCTTAAAAAATCTGTTGGTTGGTTTTAATTTGACTCTAAACCCAGAATTATCTGTAATAATAATATTGTTCAAAAGAGAAACTATTTCTCCTGTATAAAGAGCATTTCTAAGAATTTCCCAAGATGTCACCGGTCTACGTGCATTTGAAATATGCCTGTCAATTTAGTTGAAAGTACCTTAACCAATTGTAGGTCTTCTGCGTGCAGTAAATTGGTTGCTTGATAAACGTTTGTATTATATTTTGTTCTTTTCTACAATGCAAAAGAATGGTTGCATTAGAGTGATAACGTGTGTCCTGTAGCAATGCAGACTTTAAAAATAGTGAACCGCTTACTTGAAATCTGAAGTTGTCCCAAGTGATAAAACAGCCGTAATTCGCACTTCCGGATAAAAATAGCTGTAATATAAATACATGCTTGTAATCTGTTACTTCCAGTTAGTGACGTCAGTCGACAGTCCCCGAAACCAGACCGCCAAAACTTAAAACCAGCCAAGGACGACTTGGGATGCGTGTCGTTTCATCTCCACCACCGCAATAAAAATCGAATTCATTAGAGTAGTTATTAAAATCCTTGTTTATTTTATATACGCCAATTATTGCTATTTTTATTTCTGCTAAATAAAGTTTTATTTTGGTTCATATTCAAAGACACTTCTTTCGTAAATATATTTTTTATAACCAATTTGCCTGACTCTTTTTACAATAGCAACAAACTTTACAGCCAGGCAGTGAAAGTTAGGGACCAATATGAGATTTCAAAAGACAATCAAAATGCGAGATTGTACTAACACGGGCAATAGAAAACAAAACGGTCCATACGGTTTTAATTACTTTTGACAAGTAAGATCTTCTAAATTGTAGTCATGGTGGTTACCAATTCTAAGAAAAGAGTTCGAAACCTTTAAACTAACGTTAAACTTTGATACTTGTACGAAATGGCTAGGAAATAGAAATCTCCAAGACTGTCGTATGCAGAAACCGTACTGTTTATTACTGATAATTAGTTGTTTTGCAGGTGTAGACATGTTGAATGGGGATCTGAATTAGGAATGGTGTCAGTAGGTTTTATAAAAACATGCGCAATTTTATTGCTTTACGTAACATATTTCAATACGGTCAACAATATGATTAAAGGCTATAATTGCAACAAAACTCTAGTAAGTTTGATACATTCGTTACTTATGCTGTAGCATTAGTTGAGTGTAATAACTGTTAAAATATTTCTCTAGTTTCGTCATTTAGGATTTCCTTAAATATATTACTTTTCTAAGTTAAATAAATTCATTTTATTGAAATGGTTGAGGGTCGCTCGTACTTCACATTCATTTGTGTCACTGGTATTACAGCTGATAATTCCGTAGTGTAAAGTTTAATTTTCAACGTCTTTTTGAATTTGATTCAAGATGGCGACATTTCAATTACTGAGAAATATTAATACTTTCTGAATTTTATTTAATCCATCGACTGGTGTCTTTCGCAATTAGTTGCTTCATAGGAGATATGCGATTTCGTTAAAGATAGAATGTCAGGTGAGGCAGGTTTTTCTTTTCTGTTATACATCGTTTTTCCCTTTTTAGACTTCAACACAACAATTGTCTGGTTTTAATTAGTAACTTTAGATAAAAACATGCCTTCCGAATAGAAAACCTCTATTATCCATTTGGTCTATGAACATAATCTTTTTCGATAATTATAAGCACAATTCTAGAAGCTTCCGAACGGAATACTTGTTGCTTCTCTAAAAATGTTATACCGAATGGAATTCGTAGAATACTAATACATACTAATATCATTTTGGGCAGAATATAAGATGTACGGTCAAGGCTATCTGGATATTCAAAGCTAAGTTACCTATTATTATCTCAATCCTTTTGTATCACTTGTGATTTGATGATTTACTTTCTCATTTGCAAACAAACTAAAAATATATTAATGTACATACAGACTTTACTTTATTTGGATAAAAATTTAAGTAGTTGTGCATAACTTTTTAAGTATTCAATTGTAAAAAGTCAATCCGCTTTGTATGTACTTTCGGACAGACCAATTTTTACAGTGCAAGCTTTAATTTTATCTCTTTAGATTTTATACATAGGAAAACCTATACGCGTGAATGCATTAAAACCTGCGGCCATAAATTTCTGAAATTATATTTACTCATTAACCTTTTAGTTATTAAAAGGTTAATGGTTAAAAGGCTCTGCGGATCTATTATGGCAATGTACTATTGAAGGACTTCCTTAAAGGTTTATTGTTTGTATACTGCATAAATATGCATATGTGCCTTGAGGTGGCCTATACAATAACATGGAAGTTCACCTACTATTATAAACTCTACCATACCTCTTCTATTTAATCGAGTGTTGACACTACTCAACTAAAACAGCGCAACTTTGATTTTTCACAATTGCACATTTAATTTTTAAAAGCAGTTTAATTTTTCCTGTTATTTAAACTGGGCTTCTAAACTAGTGATTTTTTTAAAAACATTTTTTTATTTTTTGGGATTTAAATTAAATTTTAAATTAAGGTGTTTGTTGTTAAAATTTTAAAGATGTAGTAAACAATTTTGTCAAATTTGAAAAACAAACATAAACATAATTATTTATGTCATACAGGCGCTATTTTTTTGAGTTTCGCCTCGTATTTAATTCAATTAAAACGTAAAATAATAGAAAAATGGATTTCCTTATATACCCAAATTTTGACTCCTGCACGACATAGGTAGTAATTTTCTGAGTACCTTACATTTTAATTTAAACTTTTACTTAAAGATTCATGAGAAAATTATTAACATTAACTAAATGTTGAATTATGGTTCGTCACTGAAAACTGTTGGAGAATTGTGAAGTGCCGTACCCGTTCTTCGGATTATTATTGGCCGGCTTGTTTCCAAAGCCGTCACAAACTTTTATGTTTTAGTGAAAACGTCATACTTGGCAGATGAATCCGACTGGTACATCAATTTTAAATTCATGAAAGCTTCTGATTGGGTTTTTCTACATGTACGTGAAATGATCACTTTAAAGCGTAGTGATTTGAATTGTTTAATTAGACGTTCCTCAATTATATAAATTAGAATAACTACATACTGTCCACTGATTTACCAGATTTTTTTAGCTGCATTGGAAAAAGCAATAAAATACTACTTTCAAAAGTCTCAAGTTAATGCTGTATTACAGACCTAACTACAATCTATACTATTAGGTACGGTTAGTTGTGGATTCAGCTTAAAGATCTGTTGGTTGGTTTTAATTTGACTCTAAACCCAGAATTATCTGTAATAATAATATTGTTCAAGTGAGAACCTATTTCTCCTGTATAAAGAGCATTTCTAAGAATTGCCTAATGTAAAGGGACGCCGTCGGATATCCCGATTTTGTTATTATTTTTAATTAGTTCCCGAAGTTTATTAGCAAGACGCCGTCCTTTATAAAAATTTTCCTATCATGATTAATTATTTGCTAAGTAAAATACCAGTACTGATTCACAGAATTTAGTAAGATAACGTGACGCGCTAAATGCACAGGTGCAAAGCATCATAAAATTCGTAGAAGTTCTAGTAAAAGTTAAACAGATTTCATAACGTTGCATAAAATTGCACAATAATTAATCATGCATCCTCCCTCCAGACGTAAATCCCAAAAACGTTTAAAAGTTTGTATACGTCAGAGCATCTTCCACCAATACGGGCTTACGGAATCTCACCACCAAAGTCTCGTAACCACCCTCGCGAATTCTTTATAAAAACGCGGCACGCGCTAAAAAGGAGAATATAATAGATAATCATAATAGTCGAAGAATCGTAATAGATATATAGAGATATATTCGCGTTCGCGCCGACTGCTACCTGTTGTAAACCGTCCGCCTGTAACCGTCGTCCGAGTAGAGATCGCGACTCCGCGACCTGATAGCATCACCGAAGTCAAAAGGTTAGAGTTGCAGAGATCTAACGGTGAAAGTACGTAAGTTGAGATACCTGGTGACCGGGATATGCAGGGTTGTAAGCCCGACGTACTCTTCTGTTACCAGACGTACTCTTCTGTTACGACACATACACACCTACACTGTGCAGTTTGAAGGGTAGTAGCCCGACATTCCATTTGACCGACCGAGATCCTATTGTTTAGTTTAACGGGTGGTTTGCCCAGATTTCTAACAAAGGAGATCCACCTATACACACCTACACTGTGGAGTTTGAAGGGTAGTAGCCCGACATTCCATTTGACCGACGAGATCCTACTGTTTAGTTTAACGGGTGGTTTGCCCAGATTTCTAACAAAGGAGATCCACCTATACACACCTACACAAACACCACCACACAATACACCTCGACAAACGTACCAGCGACCGCCAGATACCTGTAATTAAAACCTCGCCGGAAGATTAAGCTGAACACCTCGTAAACACCGTTAATCCAGTAATATAGAAACGTAACCGTAAACACGAGACGTGTCCGTCAGTATTAAATAACCACCGTAAAGTAAAACAAACCACCACCGCCTCCACCATAAAAACGTAAGTTAGACGCGAAAGAATTTACTTTAAAATAGAAAACGAAGGTTTTATATTTTAAAACGGCCAACATAACAAAAGCTTTTAATTTTTATTTTGTTTAAATAAAACCGGTATACTAAAATTAATCTCGTAAAAGTAAACAAATAATACGCCGCCACGTACACCAGCTACTTAAATAAACGAAAAGCTTTCATTTATTTAAAAGGGCAAAATTGAATGTAAACGTGAATGAGTTTATTTTCATAAGAAAAGCAGGTATAAAACTTTACACTTGTAACCGACCGCTTTAAAATATTGATTATTTCTTTAAAAGGCAGAGCGTTGAACTCAGTGTCTTATCGCGTACGTGTTTATACCGCGTTATCTTGCTACCTGCTTCTGTATTTTATACAGGGACGTATTTAGGTAAAATTTATTTATTTATTTCGACATTTAACCAGTATAAGTTAAAACAGTTAAAGGACGTAAACTAAAAGTCAAAACCCCAAACCTTCTATTAATGTTAAATTACAGAAACTCCAGAGGACTACCTAACCATTAGTACCTGGACGAAGGATGTCTACTTAAAGATAGCAAAGAGGGAGTTAACCGTTATATTGGACACTGAGAGCTGGGATCACAGTTCAGTATATTTACCTGTATTTATATCTTAGTTGAAAATTAAATAGCCATACAATATAGAAGTGTAATAAATAGGAAATAAAGTTATATGTATATGAACCTTTGTAATCTATTTGTTCAACGTGTTGAGAGCCTGAATAACGAACTGATCCCAATTTTGTAAGTACAAAATTCCGACTGAGCTAGAAAAGGAAAAGTAAGAAGTATTAATTAGTGGTAATAATTAAAGTAAATGTAACGAAAAGTGAGGTATTACACTAAGATGTTACCGGTCTACGTGCATTTGAAATATGCCTGTCAATTTAGTTGAAAGTGCCTTAACCAATTGTAGGTCTTCTGCATGTCGTAAATTAGGGCGGTTGCTTTAAAAACGTTTGTATTATATTTTATTCTTTTCTACAATGCAAAAGAATGGTTGCATTAGAGTAATAACGTGTGTTCTGTAGCAATGCAGACTTTAAAAATAGTGAACCGCCTACTTGAAATCTGTAGTTGTCCCGACTGATAAACCAGCCTTAATTCGCACTTCCGGATAAAAACAGCTGTAATATAAACACATGCTTGTCAGCTGTTACTTCCAGTTAGCGACGCCAGTCGGCAGCCCCCGAAACCAGACCGCCAAAACTTAAAACCAGCCAAGGACGACTTCGGATGCGTGTCTTTTCTTCTCCACCAAGTACCATTCCAAAAACGTAATCGTATCGCCAAAATCACTGCAGGTCAGCTTCAGGGTGAAGCAACAACAAAGGGAAGAAATTGAGAGATCTTCTATCCTACGTACTTTGGTTTAAAGTAGACGACTTTCTACCTCTCCAAAGGCTAGGTGCTTCGACTACCTAGTAGGCCTATAACACTGCCGCCTGATCCGCGTAAGTATACCACACTAAAATCACCTGCCAAGCTGACTGAACAGATGCTCCCGCCAGAACCTGCTGTGTCTATAGAGCTCACCTCCGTCGCTTTTCCGGCCCAACCCTACGCTTGCTGAACCAACCAAAACTTCTATTTATCAGGTAACTGCAGTACCACAAGCTGACCTCGCAGTATCTCCAACAATCGAACCACTGCCACCACTGCTTCCCAGATGTGCAGCTCTACTGCAGTTCTGAACAGTTGATATATTAGTTAACCGTGTTGTAAAAAGAGTAGTGCCCATCGTCTAACAATACAGTCGTTTCATTTAATTACTTTAATACTAAAGTTTAAGTTCTCCGTATTTTTTTGTATTGTACCAATCTAAGAAAAGCAAACAGTGATCAAAAAATCCAGTTTCTAGTCTTGAATTTGTGTCTGATACCTCTTACGACCTGTTGATACAGAAAATAGTTCTCAATTTGCAGTATGCAGTAAGTATTTTAACTTCGGTCTCAGTTGAGCAAGCAACTGCAACAAAATTAACTTTAATATATCATATTCTTGTTTCGATGTAATGAATTTGAACTCGAAACCGACTGATTGTTTTGTTATAAGTTGGAAATGTGCTGCTTTTCTACAGTTTTCTCATAGTGAATAATGTGCTACATGCACAAAGGTATGGTCGCAACAAAAGTAAAAGGTGTGCCGTAATAGCTGGCAAGAATATGGCGGGAAGCTCAGTCGGTCGGTTAGGCACTTGGATGCGTGGACGTGTGACTGGCGTCGGTACACATAAAATTTTAAAAGGGCACCACTTGATTTAAAAAAATAATTATGGACACAGTCCAAGAAGAGAAGAAGGCGGGTTAAGATTTAACTACTAAACCGCAGTAATAAAGAAAACAACCACTGGTACTTTAACACAAATGGGTTTAATCTTTGCAGATACAATTAATAATAATACACCCAAACATTAAATGTACACCATACATGTATAACACAATCTCTATAAAGTTACACTGGTATAGATATGAAATTGTACTGGGTAGAATAACTAATTCTATTACAACTGGTATCGTAAATCAGGATAGCTACTACAACCCGAGAATTTTTATATGCACACAATGATTTGACTAATTGTTGTAATAGTACCACACTCACCAGGGGCAATAGAAAACAAAACGGTCCATACGGTTTTAATTACTTTTGGCAAGTAAGATCTTCTAAAGAGAGTTATGGTGGTTACCAATTATAACTAACGTTAAACTTTGATACTTGTACGAAATGGCTAGGAAATAGAAATCTACAAGACTGTCGTATGTAGAAACCGTACTATTTATTACTGATAATTGGTTGTTTTGTAGGTGTAGACATGTTGATTGGGGATTTGTATTAGGAATGGTGTCAGTAGGTTTTATAAAAACATGCGCAATTTTATTGCTTTACGTAACATATTTCAATACGATCAACAATATGATTAAACGGTATAATTGCAACAAAACTCTAGTAAGTTTGGTATATTCGTTACTTATGGTGTAACATTAGTTGAGTGTAAAATTATTTGCTTATTGCTATTTCTCTAGTTTCGTCATTTACGATTTCCTTAAATATATTACTTTTCTAAGTTAAATAAATTCATTTTATTGAAATGGTTGAAGGTCGCTCTTACTTCACATTCATTTGTGTCACTGGTACTATGACACACAAATGAATGTGAAGTACGAGCTGATAATTCCGTGGTGTAAAGTTCAATTTTCAACGTCTTTTTGAATTTGATTCAAGATGGCGACATTTTAATTTCTGAGAAATATTAATACCTTCTGAATTTTATTTAATCCATCGACTGGTGTCTGTTTTATATTTATTCCTCCTTAGATGAGATAATTTTTTGCAATTAGTTGTTTCATAGGAGTTATGCGATTTCGTTAAGGATAGAATGGCAGGTGAGGCAGGTATTTCTTTTCTGTTACAAATCGTTTTTCCCTTTTTAGACTTCAACACAACAATTGTCTGGTTTTAATTAGTAACTTTAGATAAAAACATACCTTCCGAATAGAAAACTTCTATTATCCATTTGGTCTATGAACATAATCTTTATCGATAATCATAAGCACAATTCTAGAAGCTTCCGAACGGAATACCTGTTGCTTCTCTAAAAATGTTATACCGAATGGAATTCGTAGAATACTAATACATACTAATATAATTTTGGCCAGCCTATAAGATGTACGGTCAAGGCCATCTGGATATTCAAAGCTAAGTTACTTATTATTATCTCAATCCTTTTGTATCAATTGTGATTTGATGATTTACTTTTTCATTTGCAAACAAACTAAAATATTTTAATGTACATACAGACCTTACTTTATTTGGATAAAAATTTAAGTAGTTGTGCATAACTTTTTAAGTATTCAATTGTAAAAGGTCAATCCGTTTTGTACGTACTTTCGGACAGACCAATTTTTTCAGTGCAAGCTGCATCTCTTTAGATTTTATACATAGGAAAACCTATACGGGTGAATGCATTCAAACCTGCGGCCATAAATTTCTGAAATTATATTTACTCATTAACCTTTTAGTTATTAAAAGGTTAATGGTTAAAAGGGTCTGCGAATCTGTTATAGCAATGTACTATTGACGGACTTCCTTAAAGGTTTATTGTTTGTATACTGCATAAATATGCATATATGCCTTGAGGTGGCCTATACAATAACATGGAAGTTCACTTACTATTATAAACTAAACCATACCTCTTCTATTTAATCGAGTGTTGATACTACTGAATTAAAACAGCGCAACTTTGATTTTCCACAATTGCACATTTAATTTTTAAAATCAGTTTAATTTTTCCTATTATTTAAACTGGGCTTCTAAACTAGTGATCTCTTTGTTCCTGTATTTTAATTTAAAAGAACATTAATTTAGCTATTAAGTTCTGTAGTTGCTTTATCTTGTTTTGTTCATCATAGTTTAATTTATTTACAAACAGTCGGAAAAACATATTACCTTTTTTCGTATTGTTCTTTAAGATGCTGTCCAGATCCTTACTAACAATTGTTGCTTAGATAGGAATGTGACTAATGCTACTTTAAGATTTGGGGCTACTCTTTAATATTTCTAACTGGTGCCCTCCTTGCTCCTAACTTTTAGTTTTAATTCGATCATTGTTTAGGACTTGCACATCTCTACCTTGACTGAGCTATCGGAAAGACCCTAAGCTATCTTGGACGGCAAGTTTAGGTACATCATGGAGATTTGCACGTAACGCCTTGTAGAATTGCTTGAGAACCTTAACAAAGAAATTATTATTAATTACTTCCATAGTAAACATCATGGTTTATTTTGAAGATTAAAAACAATCTATATGATATGAAATAAACAATATTCTATTCATTTGGTAACCTTACATATTTATGATTGACTGTAGATGATTACGGTTAAAATAGGTGGTTTCTGTTTAAATTATTTAATGTGAAGATTGGTGGGTGAAATCTGTTTTTAATTCGTCGAAAGCTGGTTAATTATGGAATACGAGTATGTCACTGGGATGTTGTACATTGCTCTGGTTAAGTTCTAATTGATTGGGTTTGAATACAGGTTCAGCACAAATAATGAATTCTAATGAAGGGCACCAGGCTCAATTGTGAATGAAACACGTTTGTAATGAGTTATGTATGATTATATGATGTTGGAGGGTGTTTAGATGGTATGTCTGCTCGTACTCGTCATGGTGGATCTGTTATTAATTGTACTTGTACATAAAGTAGTAGATGGGTTACTGTGTACAAAGATGTACAGATGACAAGATTAAGCGTGGGGGAGAATACACTAGCGAGGACTACTACAATAGTGAAGATACAATGAAGGTGTTAAGAAAAAGCATGAGTTCAAACCGATACAGTACACGGTTGCTAGCGTGGATTACAAAGTAATTGTAAAATTTAAAAGATGATCTATTTTAGGAATATCAGAAAGTATATGTAATTGTTCAGTACAGACACTAAGGTCGGGAGAATAGGAGGTTTTTAACGGAAGATATCGTATATTACACCGACCTGGTATTCCTTGCCGGGATACAAAAATAAGGTCTAATTGAATATTTTAATTTTCAAGTCTTATGATAAACCGGAATACATTGTAATGGACGCAGAGCATGATGCTAGTACGAGTTACTTTGCACTAATTGCAGAACCGGTTGGGGAAAATGGAAAATTAACAAACATGTACAAAATAAAGTTATATTTAAGCAGCGTGGGGTGGGCATGGTGTTATCAGAAATAAATAGAAAATTTCTTCTAAGTGAATAATTTTAGTCAACAGGACATAGTTGTAGAACTACAATAGGTATAGCTGATAACTTTGGTAACTTTCCGGAAGACATTGATTTAACGACTCTAGGTTCCTAATGGATGCGCTGGTATTAATTTATGCACTAGCATAACCCCATCCCCCCGCCTTCCAACCCCAAAAGCTACAGACAGTGTCTTTAACGGTATGCTCTTTGTTACTCCTCAGACAATCACTTTGCAGACAATGTCTTTTCAATTCTGCCATACTTGCAATGTACATGTATGTGTTCATGTGGAATTTTTGGAGAATTGTAAATAGATTATTGGTTTCTGACGTTAGGGTTTTTTTAGTTGTTGAAGTTGTAGACTTTAGCAACAATATGGATAAGACTAAAAGTTGTTATAACTTTCAAAACAGAGTTAAACGAGAACAAATTAAAGCAGGTTCTTAAAAATTGTTAATTATTTGTTGATCCATGTTGAATAAGATTGCCAATATTACGCGTAGTTCTACTATTAATCAATGCCATATACGATTGGATTTTTGGTATATTTACTACATCGTGCCCTGTGTATAGTATACGGTATAATGAATCTTACCATTTTTAAATATAATCTATAAACTATCTGAAGTAGCAAGCACATAACTATTCTTATGCCTGCGTCAAATATATGGGAAAAATTCTCAGTTAGTTGCAGAACTGCTACTTCTTACTTATTGATACTTCTTCTTACACTAAATGTACAAAAAAAGTAAGTCTTGTTTTTTAATTACACTTAAGTAATTTAAAAATCATAAAAGCATATGTTTGACAATTTCTCTATTTTGAAAAGGTATAAATAATATATGAACAAAACTGACAAAACCTTCTCTATAGTAATATAGTTAGCAATATTGAAATAGAATTTCCGTTTAAGTTGTTAATCAGAACGGTGCATAAATTAAATATAACATACTAATCCAAATAACGCTCCAGGATCGAATTCTTAATAGGACAATCATGGCCATGTTAATTTAACGTTAGTCACATACACATAAAATTTTTTTAAGTGATCCACCAAATCTATGAAGCTTTCTAATTACGTATGATTTATAGGAAAAATATAAAATTTAATTGTTTTAAATAAAGGTTCCTTCAATTTTCTAATAAACTTAATTGTTTTCGAGGTATTCACGAAATATACCTTAGCGCCTTCCATAAGGTACCTTTATATATTTAATACTTTTTGATTAAAATTTAACAAAACCGACATATTGCAGAAATAAATCTATATGTAAAATTTCATTGAAACCGTTTACGTATTCTTTAAGCTATAGTGGCTTCCGACACAAGCACAGACGCGGACACAGATATGGATGCGGCACGGACACGACTAAACACGGACATCGAACACGCGATACAGTATGACATTGTAGACCACCGAACTGCTGAAAATAATTGCAGGTCCGTAAACCTAGGTAACGGGCAACAAGTCACAAAGTATCATTCTAACCATGCTATATTACGAACTTAACACAATAATTGTGGCGTTGTGCGCTCTATCGTCTTTGAAAAATATGCCAATAATACCAGATGATGAAGTTTCACACCACACTATAAGCTTCAAACTATGTAATGAGCTTTTGTATCTCTACTGGGTTTTCGTCATTCCAATAGCGACTATTCTGCTTAATAAAATACTTCACAATTTTCGGGTTTTTAATGGTGTATTTTAAATTCCATACAATCTAAACGATTTCGATAACACTTACGTAAGGATCTTCGTACAGTAGTAATATCTGATTAGAAATTGTTTAACTAGATAATATTCTGTTTTTTTTTTTTTTTTTTTTTTTTTTTTTTTTTTTTTTTTTTTTTTTTTTTTTTTTTTTTTTTTTTTTTTTTTTTTTTTTTTTTTTTTTTTTTTTTTTTTTTTTTTTTTTTTTTTTTTTTTTTTGGGGGGGGGGGGGGGGGGGGGGGGGGGGGGGGGGGGGGGGGGGGGGGGGGGGGGGGGGGGGGGGCGTCGGGAATTTGAAGGTTAACTGTTTATCTCGGCTTTTAAAGTGTTAACCCAACATAAATAATAGTACCGTACGAATAAATTGGTTTACAACTGATCTTACACTCAAAAAAAAAAATAGTTCATTGCCACACTTCTATTATCAGAACAGGGTAGTCATGACAACGGTGAGTACAGATATACCAACACCTTCATAAAATCTTTTAATAGTTTCGGAATAATCCTTGCAAGTTCATTCTACCAAATATCATCCATAGTAATTCAATATTATTGTACCAAAGATAAATACTGAATCCGTCGAACTTTTAATTCGACGATTTACAAATGCGTATTTTTAAATAGTGTACAGGATAAACAAACAATGTACCAAGAGTGTCTACGAATGAATATGTTTTACAAACTAAATTATATGTGAAGGTTGCGATACTCCAAATTTAAATAAAAGCATGCGCAATCGTACAAAAAATACAATAAAAAAACAAAACGCACTGAATTTGTCATCAATACAAGAAATAACTGCATGGAAATGATTACCTTAATTTTATGATCAGGCCTTCACATCAAGCGGCCTCATAAAATGTCCCCTTTTTCGTGCATCGAAAGGTCTCTGCGTTGGATCTACAGCAAGCGATACAGGCAGTATGAACCACCGGGTAGATACCGTCAGCATAAATCTATGCCGTCACCGCCAACCTCGTGAGCTATTCAATGAATAAAATACCGTAATGATTTGTAAATATGCATTTAATCGGTACACGAAACTTCACTTTCACTTCACTTGGTTACTATGCTGCACCTGAAACCTAATATTTACACTTTGCTCTTTACCTTTAATTATTTATATACAAGTTCCTAAACGAAAGATATGATTACACAAAACTGAATTAAATAATCTATATACAGCTAGTTTCTAGTTATTTGCAGCCATGACCCTTAATACACTACTATTTTTAAACCAAAGGTAAGAAGCGACACTATGCTACAATGCCAAATCGTCTTCTAAGTATACTTAACGACGTCGCTCAGGAGAAATGATACCTAACGTAAATTATTTCTGGGAAGGAATAGGTTTCAATATCCCCTTAAAGAGTTGATAGGAACCTTCACTGACGAAAGTTCATTCACACGGTACTAAAACTCCATTCACTACCCGCACGATAATGCGCTTCTTACTCTTCCGGCCGCTGTAACTTGCTTCTCAACCTCTACATCTAAACCAGGACTGACTCGAGAAAAACAAATCGTTCAGTTCTCGCCAAATTGGATTTGACCTCAGCCAACCAAACATATCAAGTTATTACATAAATTTTATCATGCGCCAGAAACGAACTGAAATTTCGGAAACCGAGCGAGGAAATTGCACCATCAAAATAACTTAAACTCCTACAATATCTCAAACCTTGTTATCAATCAAACCTATATTTTTTCGTTGATGAACTCCTTTCGGTAGTGAATTTTAAAGTCCCGTAACCAGAAGCTAAGCTCTCTGTTCGTAAATCAAAAATGTATCTAAAAATACTTGCTGTCTTGTTGCCAAAACGTTTTTAAACCTCCAATGTGTGTTTCTTCTGCACTACTTTTCAATACAAAACAATAATTTTAATTCTACTGTAAAACTCCATTCTGTTACTGGTAAACAAATCAGAACCATAAATAGTTCTCAAAATTGGGATGCTACATTCTAATGTGATTTGTAATAATTCCAAATATCTTTAAATACGTGAAAATATGTTTGTAAATAAAAGCTCCCAAATTTACAACCCTAAAAGGTTCAATTTTTGTTTTAACCAACCACGCCCCGTTTACGCTGTTGGATGCTAATGAATAATCCAAAAGTGTCGGAAAAACAACGAATTTTTGGTAGCTTTTGAACAAATGTGGGAAAGAGATGAATACATGCGCCGTGTATGCGAATAAATATGACGGAAAAATAAGTTTATTAAAATAAACACAAAATGGGCCCATTTAGTGATGTCCGATAATGACGAGTGAATATCGGAGGAGAGATTTAAGAAACGCGAAGAGATTTTAACAAGGGAAGGTAAATGGAACACTTATTAGGAAGCCAAAGCATAAAGAATTAATAAAAAGTAACACAGAAAACGATTATTCAGAACATGAGAATAAGCAAATAAGAGAGGTAATGAAAAACATAAAAATTCAGCGTTCACCAGTAAAGCGGGAAATTTTGAAGTACCCAATTTTTTCAGAAAATGTTTATTACCAAAACTTTTTTTTACAGATTTGAGTAGAGGAAAGTATGCCATTTTATGTCTTAAAAATAATTCCCCTGAAGTAAGAGCCATTTTTGTGTAAACACTCTTCTAATCTATATTCAGAATTTTACATTTCTCGATGGTGCAGGGCACGTTGAGTTCGTTCAATCTCTTGTGTAATGTTTATTGTTAATTCCGGTAAGGTTTGTAGTCTATTACTGTATACCCTGCTCTTCAGAAGTCCCGAAGGAAAAAGTCACATGATCAAAGATCAGAGGATTTTGTGGGCCACGAAGTGTCACCATGTTTGGAAATGAGCCGACCAGGGAAAAGTTCCCTTGAAGCAGTCATAGACACGCGAGCTGTATGACTTGTAGCCCCGTCCTGCTGAAGATAATTGAGGTCCGTAAACCTAGGTAACTCTTCCGTCACAAATGTTCTGATCATGTGTGTAGCGTTTTATCGTAATAATTGTGGTGTCCTCTATTGTATTTGAAAAAATATGGCCCAATAGTACCAGATGATAAAGTTTACCACACTGTAAGCTTCGGACTGTGTCATGGCTTTTGGTGTATCTCTCCTGGGTTTTCGTCATTCCAATAGCCGCTATTCTGCTTAATAAGATACTTATCTTTTTGGGTTTTTTAATGGTGCATTTTAAATTATACAATCTAAACGTTTCGATAACACTTACAGTTACCTTCGTCAGTAGTAATATCTGTTAAAATTGTTTACATCTGTTCTAATTTTTCAACTTTAACAAAGTTGTTTACATCTTTAACAATAAAACATATATTTTAATTTTTTAACTTTGACAAAATTATTTACAACATCTTTAACAATTTTAACAGATATTACTACTGACGAAGATAACTATAAGTGTTATCGAAAGGTTTAAATTGTATAATTTAAAATGCACCATTAAAAATCCCAAAAAAGATAAGTATTCTGTTATGTGTGATAATGGTGAAAGTTTACATTTTCAGTATTGTGTTTGTTTAATAGGAATGTGCTTCATCTGACATAAACGTGTGGTGAATAGAGTTTTCATCATCATGCTCACATCGCATTATTTCTTCGCTGAAAATCCTGCGAGCAAGCATATCACAATCTTTCAACCCTTGGACAACTTTAATTAAAATTCGTCGTAACGATGTGTCGCTAATGCTTGGTGCAGAAGCATGTTTCACTGAAGAACGCAGATCTGTTGTTACTCGCATTCTTTCAATGTTTTTCTCCGTTCTTACAACCTTATTGGCCCTTTATGCTTCAAGTTTAATGTAGAGCCAGTTTCTTCAAACCTTCTTACACATCGTATAATTTCATGAAAATATTACGAAGCAATCGTTGTACCGTAGAGACACAGTCATCATTTTTATAAAATGATTTTACGCAAAACGCACGCACAACGCCAGACTACTTCTCCCTGTTTCTGTTTAAATGGCAGTAGCAGTCAAACAAAGCAAAGTCATGGAAACATTTACTTTTGGCAAACAAAATTTGGCCGCAAAATCTCTTGATCTTTCGACATGCGATTCTTTTTTGCGGATTTCTGAAGAGCGTGTAACAAACTTTTTACGTTTGTAATAAAATTTGAGTTTATTTAGGCAACTTAACATGCATTGTGTGTAGCGTCTGTCGCATATCTAGTCGCATAAAAGCATGCATTTAATTATTCTAATTAGAACTCGTACGCATAGCGTTCGCACATCAGTTTCAGAGATGTTCATGCGCAAAGACTACTGTAGCGATTCTTGTTGATGAAATTGCGAAGGTGGATGTTGCTTTGTTAAATTTTTTATTAAGTGCTATAAATTTTATGGTGACTTATAAAAAACTATTATATTAAAGTTTGAGTCGTTCGATTTTTTTCAAGCACTTTTTTTTATTTTTTACTTTCAAGTTTACGTTTTATTTTTTACTTTAACTTCACCTTTACACGTTTAAATACATCTACGCCATTAAATATTTTACCGTTAATCTAAGTTACGGTATTAGTACGATAGATCAAGAGTGAAATTTATTCATTTTTCATTAAGCATACAAATCTAGATTTATTTCAACCTGAAGTAATATTACGCAACAATTTCCAAAATGGCTGACACAGCATGCATACACTTCGTTATCTACAGTGTGTCCAAGACTAAGGTATTATGATTCCATTAATTACTCACAACATTAATAATTATTTATAGTTTTACCGATACTAACATTAGCATTAAGATATCTCTGTTTATAATTAAATATACTAGTGTAATAAAATTTGTTATTGTAGAAATTACTTTTAGATTTATTGTATAATAGTTTACTTGTTTAAACCATATTTAACAACAAGTTGACGTCCGAGTATTTAACAAAAGGCACTAACTCTTCTATTTATAACCCAAACTGTTAAGTAGCTGAAATTTGTAGCCATGAGTGTAGAATTATAGAACTTTAAAGGATTTGTACACTGTCTTTAAAAGGTTTTACAAGCGGGGCATATAGTAATAGACTACAAATCTTACCGGAATTAGCATCGAACGTCAAACAAGAAATGGAACGAATTCAACCTGTCCTGCACCGTCAAATAACCGACAATTTTCAATCTAAGTTAGAAGAGTGTTTACAAAGACATGGTTCCCATTGGAGAGGAATTATTTTTAAGCCATAAAATGGCATACTTTTCTCTACCCAAAACTGTAAAAGAAACTTTTGAAAATAAACATTTTCTGAAAAAAATTGTGTCATATAGTCTCAAGAAAAAGTGGTAATTACTTGGTAAAATGTTAGAAGAGTATGGAAGGGTGGGGTAACGTTTCCCAACCAAGTTCAGAAATTTTTTCACTGATCAATCTTGCGGTATGCGGTGTGGCGGTATCCTGCAAGACTAGCACTTTCTTCCAATTGAGTAAAGAAAGCCTTTTTGGATGAGTGCTGCTTGTACTCGCTGGAACTGTTCACAGTATAAGTTCGCAATGATGGATTCACCCCTTTCTAGGAATTCGTAATGGACTTTTCAGGTCGCTGTCCACCAAATACACAAAAAAATCCTATTTGGGTGCACGGAAAATCTAGGAGTGTGTGGTTCCGAATCAGTAGGCGTCAATCAATGATAGGCACCCTTAGAGTTGGAGTGTAATATCCACTTTTCATCACAGCTTAACAACCGATCAAGAAATGATTCATTATTGTTGCGTAAAATGTTTTCCGAGCAAACGGTAAGACAACTTAATTTGTTATCGTTTGATAATTCACGTGTCAGTACACGCAGTAGAAAGGCGAAAACTGAGACTCGGCCAAGAATAGCTCAGAAGATAGCACCTTGTCACCATCAGGTTCAAGAAAACCGAATTATGAACATATGTACAATGAAAGATCTATTGTGTTTATCAAGATCCACTATTCCATGGCAACACCTAAATTCCAACATTTGTAGTGGGCCAACTTGGTGGTTTTTCGTTCTGTTAAAATTAAAATATTTCTTATACCTGTTGGTAGGCAACACATTGTACTTGGGTACGGATTGAGAAATATGACGACATTGCGCGAAATAATTAAGGTGTATGCAATAAATCCAAAATCTAGAAAAATGATAAGATTTTATTGGTTAAAGGTATCAAGTGACTTTCCTTGGGTCTTCTAGAATGGCATTTTTGACGAAAAATGCGTCATTAGAAACTAGAAAATTTCTTTCTGTAATTTTTATAAAATTTATTTGATAAAGTTACATGCAGCTTCACGCTGGTTTCCACAATTTCAACATTTGGCACAAAATTATACTACATAATTTAGTTTTGGTTTTATACGGTTATAAAGTTTCTTAACAAACATATGCCTCTTGTCTTGAGAGCAAGTGGGTAAAAAATTTTTTGAAGAGTAGTGCACATTTTCCGGTGAGTATCTAACTAATTAAACGTGCTATATAGACAATAGTTTAAGTTCAGTTTCGAAACACTTTAAACGTGGTTCGTTATTAAACGAATTTCAGCTGCAAACATAGCACTGTTTTCCTGGTGGTGTGTTTTACGTACATGTAATTAGGACAATGATTTGTGTTACAACTAATGAGGTTATGTACCTGCAATTGTAACAGTTTAATTAAGATTTATTAATAATTCACACCATTCATACTTACTGAGGTGCTCGATTTTACCGTTACTAATTTAGCCTCATCGGTACACTATTTTGAGGTGCATTAATTATAAAGATTTGAACTTTTAAGTGCATTATAAACAGCTGTAACATTCTGCACATGTTTGTATTAAAGTTGCTACTTACTGGAATTGGGAACTGTGTACTCCTGTAATTCGACAGTACTTTATATTTGGTTATCCACGTTATACTTTAATATTTATGCTTTTTATAAAGTAAAACGCTTTATATTGGGCGATCCACGTTACACCTTAATATTTAGGCTTTTTGCAAACTAAAGTACTTTATATTGGGTGATTCACGTTATACTTTACTATTTATGCTTCTGTAAAAGAAATGCTTTATATTGGGCGATCCAGGTTACAATTTAATATTTCCTGAACCACTTACATGTTTGATTTATGATTTGTGTTTTTCACTTGCTGTGAACTAATATTTAACCTTTAATTGTACGTCTAGGAAACTCTATGATAAATAGGGAAGCTATTAGTTCACTGATGTGAATATTTTAGCCTTCAGCTCCAAAATTTTGATTTAAGGTTTAGAATTTTACTGAGCAATTATTGGGGTTCTCATTTATGCTTTTAATTTTTTCTTTGTAATAGTAGTAACAGACTACCATTCTTTTTGTGTTGCTTGAAAACCTATGCTTTACTTTTCAGTTATTCCTGATAATTACTTTGAAATTTTTTTTTGTTGTTTACAAAAAATGCAATGGTAGACATCTGGCTAATACATTTCGGTTATTTATAGCTGAGTTTTGTTATGTTTCGGTTGAGTTAAAACCTATACGCAAGTTGTAACGAGAGCTCTTCCTAGAACTAGGGTTTTATCATTTATTTTGATTTTGTTATGTGTTGCGTATTTTATATCTAGGATCAATGCTTGATGTTGAACAGTCCATAAAAGGTTTTGTTCATTGTACGGTAATTTATGATTAAATTTTTTTTATATTTTGTTTAGAGGAAGCACTGAAAGAAAGGTGAGTGTGGTACTATTACAACAATTAGTCAAATCATTGTGTGCATATAAAAATTCTCGGATTGTAGTAGCTATCCTTATTTACGATACCAGTTGTTATAGAATTAGTTATTCTAGGCAGTACAATTTTATACCTGTACCAGTGTAACTTTATAGAGATTGTGTTATACATGTATGGTGTACATTTAAGGTTTGGGTTTATTATTAGTAATTGTATCTGCAAAGATTAAACCCATTTGTGTTGAAGTACCAGTAGTTGTTTTCTTTATTACTGCGGTTTAGTAGTTAAATCCTAACCCGCCTTCTTCTCTTCTTGGACTGTGTCCATAATTATTTTTAAAGGTATCCTTTTGGTAAGCGTACCTAATTACTAGTGTCGTAGCCCTTTCAAATTGTGTCTAAGGCGTGAATCAATCAACAACACGTGGTGCCCTTTTAAAATTTTATGTGTTACCGACGCCAGTCATTTACTGTCCACGCATCCAAGTGCCTATACCCACTGAGCTTACCGCCATATTCTTACCAGCTGTTACGGTCAAATCATTTGAACAGATGATATATTAAAGTTAATTTTATTGCGGTTGCTTGCTCAGCTGAGACCGAAGTTAAAATACTTACTGCATACTGCAAATTGAGAACTATTTTCTGTATCAACAGGTCGTAAGAGGTATCAGACACAAATTCAAGACTAGAAACTAGATTTTTTCATCACTACTTGCTTTTCTTAGATTGTTACACTACAAAAAAATACGGAGAACTTGAACTTTAGTGTTAAAGTAATTAAATGAAACGACTGTATTGTTAGACGATGGGCACTAGTATTTTTACAACACGGTTAACTAATATATCAACTGTTCACAACTGCGGTAGAGCTGCACCTTTGGGAAGCTGCGGTGGCGAGGTAGCTTGGACTGCCGTTAGCTGATGAGTAGAAGCTTTGGTTGGTTTGGAAAAAGTAGGGTTGGGCGGGAAAAGCGGCGGAGGTGGACTCTATTGACACAGCAGGTTCTGGCCGGAGCATCGGTTCAGTAAGCTTGGCAGGTGATTTTAGTGTGGTATACTTACGCTGATCAGGCGGCAGTGTTATTGGCCTAGTAGGTAGTCGAAGCATCTAGCCTTTGGAGAGGTAGAAAGTCGTCTGCTTCAAACCAAAGTACGTAGGATGGAAGATCTCTAAATTTCTTCCTTTCGATGTTTCTCCACCCTGAAGCTGACCTGCAGTGATTTTGGCGATACGATTACGTTTTTGGAATGGTCTCCAAAACTCTCAAATATCTCCGTTACGTCTCACGGCAAAGGTTGGGAGCCTGATGATTGCTTCCTTTTTTGTAGGAAACTGTGGAAATGCTGTGTTGTGTCTATTTTGTACTTCGTAAATTGTTCTGATTATACTAAAGGTGACAAGATGACGACGCTTCCGGTTGACTCTACGTCTATGCTGGTTAATTAGCATTAACCCATGTACTAGAGCGCCATTTGATACAAAATCGTCGCCGACAATCACAAATATAACGACTGAACACTCAGACAAGGATCTAAACTAATTGTTTGTAAAGATTTACGACAACAAAACTAATTGTTAATAAAAACCGTAAAACTACACACAAAAATCTACCTTTGCATAGAATAATTTGAAAATCAAACTTAAGGTTCATTTGAAAGTAATAACCCAAATATGTTACCTGCATCAACAAGAATGACAATGGTGGACGTCAACCATTTTAAGCTTATTTGTTTATATTATAAAAACACTACAAAACTGAATTTGTGTGTATTCTTTTTGTTAAAGCTGCATTCAGCTTTACCTAACATTGATAAAACTACATTTACTCTAACTTTTGCAAAACAAATTTATTAATTGTCCACTTAATAAAATGTTCAGTTATAATAATTCTGCAGAAGACAAGTATCATTTCGTCGGCCTAACTTTAGATAAAACGTCAACAAAAAACGTGCGCTAACTTCAACATTACAATAATGTAGAGACATAGGTATTACATTATCGACCTAATGCAGGGCGTATTTGGTATTGCTACGAATGCAGGCGCAATTAGGACAGTGGCAACATATCTTGCTTCACAGTTTAATGATACACAAAGTACTCAAACAACGTACTATACTCCAACCATACATTGTCATTTTGTATATAACTGCATACTTTATTTAAGCTATCTTTCATACAAAATCCAGACTATCTGTATTATATATATTCGCTATACAGGGTGTTTGGAAATAAGTGCGTCAGATTTTAGAGGGTGATTGCCGAAGTTATTTTGTGAAAAAAAATTCCTATAAATCTAGGTCGAAGTATACTTCGTTTCCCAGATATGGTGTTCAAATCCTAATTTTTTATTTATTTTTACTAATTATTTGAAATAATTGATCCAAAAATTTCTACTTGCACGAGTGTCGTTCGTGCTAGAATACTTCAACCCTTTTAATAAAGAAATAATGGGGTGCCCCTGACTTTTTTCCGTTTTGATACTTTTGTACAAATCCACCCTCAGTTCTGAATTAAATTGGTCTCTTGAATTTTGTTCTCAGGACGCACTGTTTTTAAACAAAGAGATAAATAACTTTTTATTGCAAATTGTGTATTTTTGATTTCTATTGATACATTAACTAGTAACATTGCTGTCAATATTTTTAAATAAAATACAACCATCTCGTCAAAACCTCAAATTAGCATTTTTTTCATTATTATATAGTTTGCTACAAAATTAATGTCAATAAGTGAGTAATTTTCGTAGCTTAAAAAAAAATTTAAAATTTTACAAATGCGGAAGTGACAGATACGCATTTTGCGTATGGTCGAAATAATGGAAATGATCTGCAAGGTCGACGACTGTATGGTGGGTTGTATCCAGAACGTAGAATAACTCATCACACAATATTTGCTCACCTTACCAACGTTTATGCGAAAATGGTACATTTATGAAACTAACTGCTTACTGTAGGAGGCCTCGAGAAGTACGTACTGTGCAACTAGAAGAAGCAGTTCTCTATATAGTTTCAGAGTTACCTGAAACAAGTACTCGACAAATTGCCAACATATTAAATGTAAGCAACTACACCGTATTTAAAATTCTAGCAGTTGTATCACATTCAACCTTGCCGCGTCTAGTTTTTTGCCAATGGATTCTCAATGTAACCGCTCAAAATCCTAAATTTTTAAATGGCGTTTTGTTTTCTGTCGAGGCAGGGTTTTTTCAGAGATTCTATACGAAATTTCACTTACGGGCTGTTGAAAACACACATGGAATCTTTCAAACCCATTTTCAACATCAATTTTCAGTAAACATGTGGCTTGGAGTACTTGATGATCATTTAAATGGTTATATTTCCTCCTATTACGATTAAATGTCGAAATTTATATCACTTCCTACAGTCAACATTTATGGTTTATGCACGATGGTGCCCCAACCCATTTAAGAATTAATGTACATCGTCACTTATATACAGCATATCCAAATTGTTGGCTATGTATTGGAATTAAATCTCCTAGATTTTTGCATTTGGGCATTCTCAGGGCATTAGTTTACTACAATCCCGTCGAAAATGTTGAAGACCTTAGGAATCGAATTACGGTCGGCTATGAGACAATCAGAAATACGCTAGGAATATTTCAGCGAATATGATAGGCAATGAGGGGATAATATGTAAGGAAGATCTGTTGTCGCTTTAAGCCTAAAATTATTGTGAAGATTCGTTTTTTCCTTTTTTCCGCTAACACAAGATTATCTAATTAGTAACGCTGTTTGAAAACTGTGTAAACGTTTGGTATTTAATAACAAAAACCGAAATCAAGTCCGTAAATTAATTAATATACTCGCCGTCAAATATTGATAAGACATTTGAATTAAGTATTATAAATAATTACACTATAAAGCGTGATGAATGACAAATAAAAATTATTTAAAATTTCTCATGATAAACCGTTAACTGTAAATACAAATCTTGTTTTTGTATTCCACAATTAAAGATTGACGACTAATAATTTATTTTGTATTAGAATACATCTTTTGAATGGAAAATTACACTTAAAACCTTTTATATTGGTATCAGTTAGAGATTACACCTCAGCATTCAAAAGTAGAATTTGAAACCCGATAAATGTAATTAATGGATACTAAATTAATAAAACAATTGAAAACTAACACCGTTCTTGTAAATGAATTGATTTATTTCATAAAATTGTATTGTTGAATGAAACATGTTTAAAAGAAATATGAATATACCAATATAATTTTTCCATCTGTAACTACCGTTTGGGAATAAATTTGATTCTGTAATTACAGGCAATAAAATACTTATCTTTTTTGGTTTTTTAATGGTGTATTTGTATATTAATGTAATACAATTTAAATGTTTAGCTAACACTTACAGTTATCTTCGTCAGTAGTAATATCTATTAAAATTGTTAAAGATGTTGAAACAATTTTGTGAAATTTGAAATTTGTAACTGTAAATATTATCGAAACGTTTAGATTTTATTACATTAATATATAAATGCACCAATAAAAAACCCAAGAGGATAAGTATTTTAATATGTGTAATAATGGTGAAATTTTACATTTTCATATTACAGACAGAATAAGCTCAAAAAATCACTTTCGAAATTAAAAATCAATGTTAAGTATGAAATAATGTCTATAATGTTGACCAAATAACGTAAAGATAGCAATGGAATGTAATCTCCTATTGTACCAAAATGTTATATATTTTAAATAATGCACATGTCAACACATGTGCCAGACAGTAACTGACCTACGAAATTTTGTGATTATGAGATGATAGAAGTGTGACTAATTAGTAATTGACCCGTTATATAGTACATGTCTTTTTTTAGGTTAAAGTGGAAAATTTTTATATCAATCCCACCGTTATTTACTAACCAGTAGTTTGTGTATATCGAAATAAGCATTGAATCAATAACTAATTTAATGTTAATTAAAATAACTTTTAACGCTTCCGTCTGGCCATGGGTTGCATAGGAATTATCCAGGTCCCCATCGCTAACGTGTTTTAGGTCATATAGGTAGGTACATCGGCTCTCTCTTTATATTTTTCGTTCTCTTGTGTTTGCACAGATAGCAGCTGTGTTTACTTTCTAAGAGTATGATGTAAAGGAGTAGTTTAAATTATTGAATTGAATGGAACTTAGTAGGTACTCGGTCTATAATTAAATCTGCAAGCATTTAATTTTGTAGTAAAAAATTTGTTAGCTACTGATAACCGTTTATGTAAATTTTAACAGCTGCCGTTGAATTAGATTTAAAGAGCTCGTATTTATTAACTCCCAAATATTCATCATCAACCGTTGGTGTTCGTTAAGAGAATCTGTGACATTTTGTACTGTTCAGGACAGGCCCCAAAGAACACATGAATACAGGCTTATCGTTGGGTGGCTCCCGAATCCGTTTGCATCCTCTGGAACGAAAAACCGATATCCGCAACTCATTCTGCAGTGGTCAGGGAAAAATAATAAAATAGATACCATAACTTATAAGTAGATTAAATAAAATATTTTCAAACGGGTTTTTGTATTGGTGCTCGTTCAGGGCAGGCTTCACGTGCCATCACCGAAAACCCTTTACATTATGTTTGTTATTGTTTTGTGCAACCCTTTTCGTTTAATGTTACTGTATTAGATAATCAAACTTCTTAGAACAATTGATATCAACCTACCCAAAGAGTTTTGCAAATTTCGAGTCAATGTCTTTAAAACTCAGAAATAATTAATAAAAATAATTAAAAAGTTAGAATTTAAACACGGTATCTCGGAAACGAAGCAAATTTCGATCTACGTTTACAGGAACTTTTTTCACGAAATAACTTCAGTAACCAACCCTAAAATGTTTCGCACTTATTTACAAACACCCTGTATGAAAAATTCGTTTAAATTGGTCACCTAAAATAGCACTATTATTGATGTCTTAGTCCCTGCTTTAAGGACCTTTCAAGAAGTTCATTTGCTTAAAGTTAGTATAACAAGAAAGCAATATGTCTATGCTAAAATTCATTTCTATTCCACCTCATTCGTTGACTACCTTGACATATATGCATAATAGGAAATTAATTAGAGTTCACTATTTGTTCAATTTTTTTTTATCATTTTTCCTAATAATTACATTTAATTATTTAATATAATATGAAACACGTACTATACGTGTGTTGTGAGTACTTTAAATGTTAGCCGCATGTTTGCAAAAGTATTAAGGTTATTCAGCAAACTACATTATACTTTTCGAATTTACGAAAACAATTATAACAGTGATAATTTTACTAAAATGTCTGTTTCACAGAACACCATGTAGACGAACGTAAACATAATTCTTTACTTAACATACATTGATGTGGGATCTAAACAAATAATTGAAATTTGAAGTAAGCAAAAGCTCCGTTCGTCGTATATAAATGTAGTCATAAAACAAGAAAGAGAGATTTAAACCCTTGGTTTATTTAATAACACTTCGAAACTTATCAAATTCTGGAAATTAAACCTTTAGATGAAGGTGCAGAATTGATTCTATTAATGCAACCGTTTTGTAATATGTGCTGTTAAGCATCCGATGTTATATATATATATATATATATATATATATATATATATATATATATATATATATATATATATATATATATATATGATTAATGCTTTAAGAAGAAAAAATTAATGAGATTTGAGATACATTTTTATCAACGGTTCTCTTCACTAATTGAATATCTCTCGATCATTTAATCCTAAATCGAGAAATGAAACTTATAAGAAGTTTAATTTCCTACAGATTGCGAGTATTACTGAATTAAGTTTCTTCAATTCAATATTTAAATTACACTTTCTTCTCAAATCCCTTTATTAAATCATCGAGAGTACTCAATCGATTAAGATTGCAACTCTCGATTGTGTATTTAATTGAATATCGTTTAAAAATTACAATAGCAGATGCTGCAATGACAACTCACTCAAAAACAATGTACCCGGAACGAGAAAATTCCTTAGAAATAAGGATAAAGAGGACAGATAAAAAGTTTAAAATCAAAACTGTGCACCACAGCGACTCAGCTTGACATTAAAGCACGGTTTAAATACCTGACTGTTTTTTCAATAAGGCGGCGCATAATAAATGACTGAAGGAATCTCGAAAGATGTGTGAACATTTGAGAGCATCAAAGACACATTTTTTACGTTAGTGCCTAGAGTAGAACTGTGGCGGTCGCAAATGTTCTCTATCAACAACCATTTTGAGCCACCACACATCCATCATTCTTGTCTGATCACCTCTGGTCGCGTTTTTACAGCTCTCGTTTCTTCTACTTCCTCTTTTTATTTACTGTGGTCTGCCAACTATATTGTAGAAGATACGCCGGCACATATTTTACTCTTTATTCCCTAATTTTTTTAAATAGCAGTCTATTTTTATTCGTTTTCTTTATACAATCAGATATCATTTCTATTGAATATTAGTATAAAATAGTTTCAAACTTTTACAATTCATTGAGGTTTCTATAAATATGCATTTACGATGATTAATGGAAGTTTACCCTTACGATTTGGAAATGCACATAGAACGGTTTTTATTGCATACTGACTTCGATCGAAAGCATTACGTAGTAAATAAAGCTCTACTTATTGTTACGTTATGTGAGATTTAAAAATTCAATTTAGAATAACCTAAATTCTCTCATTCTAATTTATAAACATGAAGGCTATAAAATAACAAGAATCAAATCGAACGTTGGATGAAATCAACGTATCAATTTTGTATGCCGTTTTTTCTCTATATATTAGGAAATTATAATATATATTGCAGGGGTTATTGATCACCCTAATTTTTTATCGTTTTATTGTACACCCTGAAGTCTTTCACTGGCAATTGGTGGAAATACAATTACATTTGAGTAGATTTATTTCATTTCTTACATGTCAGAAAATTAGTACAAATATTATTATGCTTTATTATGTATTTCAGATATTATAAACCTAATGGATTATAAGTTATATGCTTGCTTCGTTTTCACTACAGCTCCATCTAATTTTACATTCTAAATATTTCTGTTATATATATCAGATCTATTGAATTTTTAAACTTTCTTCTACTAAATTTAAAGCATAATTTAAACCTAACTAGAATGGGGCCACTTTGGGACGTAACGTCATAATTAATTAAAAATGGTGGGGTCTGGGATGGAGGATGACGGTGGGGTCGACTTTTTTTCGGGGGCCATTTTCAACCCCTTGATGGCATTTTATTCCCCTTGATGACATTTCCACACCTAATTAGGGTCCTTTTGGCAGAATTAAGAGTCTTTTTGGCAGTACTACACCTGGAGGGTAGGCAAACGCGCTCGCAGGGGGCGCAGATTATGACTCATAGTTAAATTCTGGTGCTAAAAATTGTTCTCGAATCATAATAGAATTCATCTGCCATTTTGTTTTTAATTATGAGTCATAATTAGATTTTGAATAGTATTCTAATAAGATTGCTTTATTTTTGTAATTGGCCGGAAGTTTGAAACTGTATTCTAATAAGTGAGTCCTCATTTTATCTCATAAGACAGGTGTAGAACGCCGGATATTATTCTAGGGTCTTCGTCCCTTTGTTACGGGCCCTCCATATTTTGATTTTAATTATGAGTCATAATTAAATTGTACCAGCACTTTGTTTTTAATTATGAGTCATAATCAAATTTCGTCGACCACTTAGTTTTCTCGGGAAATTTGAAATAGTATTCTAATAAGGGGGCCATGGTGCTATTTCATAAAACAGGTATAGTACTCCGGAACTTTGAACTCTGGTCTTTGCCCCGTATTCAGCCGACAATTAGCTTTTTAATTATGAGTCATAATTAAATTTTGTAGGCTATCTTGTTTTGTCGGCCATCTTGGAGGCCATTTTTGTTTTTGGCGGGAAATTTGAAATTGTATTCTAGCAACTAACTCATAAGACAAGTGTAGGACTCCGGAGCCGAAGCATATCAAACCAAATCAATCAAGCTCGATTAAATCAAGCAAATCAATTAATCAAATCAAACCAATCAACTCAATTAAGTAAATCAATCTCGAACAAATCACTCTTGATCAAATCAAACAATCAGGTCAATCTCAATCAAAGCAATTAACCAAATCAATCAATTTCAATCAAATCAGACAAGAAGCTGAGCTAACAATTCTTCATAACCCTCAGGTAAAGATTCTCCCACTGTATATACCTAGCTCATTTTGTAGGAAAGGCTAACCGACACTCAGAACTGGTACTAGCCCTAACCGTGAGGGCACCGGCATGGTAAAACAGTCGATCATCCGCAAATCAATCCAATCTCAATCAAATCAATCTCAATCAAACCATAACCTACAGCTTGCGAAAACCAGGTTACAATTCAAACATACTAGCTTGGTTTAACTTGCAGCTTGCTAAAACCAACCACAATTCAAAAACACCAAATTGATTTAACTTACGTCTTGCAAAGACAACTCTCAATTCAAAAATAATGGCTTAATTTAGCTTACAACATGCAAAAAACCAACTCATACGAACACACACCCACGCACGCACCCCCGCCCGCACGCGACACTCTCACGTACGCACGTACACCCGCGCGCAAGCCCACGCTCATATACCTGTCTTAGGAGAACATCAAATTAGCGATTAACATTATTGTCGCTTTTTGCACACAGTGATAAAAATACGTTTTACAGTTAAATTATTAAAAATGCCTATACAATAACAAATATATCCAAACTCGAAATCAGACCACTATATTATTTTAGACACAAGGATTATATTATCGGAAATACCTCTGGCAAAAAGACCCTACATTTATAAATAAGCTTAAACGCACTATTTTGTTTTTGAAAATGGCCAAATTCCTGGGGACAAATAAACAAGCTGACTTTCATTTCCAATTATGATAATACACATGTGATTTGAAACTAACACCATTTCATCACATAAGGCAACTACATGACTCCGTGTTTTATTTTACCTAATAAAAATTTACAAGTTTTGACCGACATGTGTTGGCTGTGGTGATGAATTATAATATTAAAAGTTTGCACATGTAATTAAATAAAGGAAATAAAGTAAAGGGTAAGGGTTAAATTAAAAAACGATCACTTACCAAGGTAGTTGTTTAAACCGTATTGAAAGAACGTCCTGCCAGTGTAAAATGCAGGGTTCTAGTTGCTTACAGTCACGGCACATTTACTTTCTGCGTTTTGTTTATAAGTGAGTAATATAAAGTACTTAACGGTTTCCAATAATCATTAATATATAGTATTATTTTCTGCATTTGCCAGTTATGTAACCACAATAACAACATTTTACTATTCAAATGCCTCTAGTGGATTTTCGAAAAAACACAGTAATTACTTAATTAAGTGAAAGGCAAGCAGATCTTGAAATTACAGACAGACAAGTCGATTTACATTTACTATTTTGATAATACATTTCATACCAACGTTATTTAACTTACAGCTTGCAAAAACTAACTCTCAATTCAAAAATAGTGGCTTGATTTAGCTTACAGCGTACAAAAAAAAACATACTAAAAAGCACACTCCTATGCCCGCACGCACGCACGTTCTCACGCACGCATACACGCAAAGCTTTAGGTTAGGTCGATACACGTACAATATTAAATTAGATTAATAAACGCACGATTTAGGTGTGTTACTGTTGGTTACATAACTGGTGGAAATCCACAAAATGAATAACTTATATTAATGATTGGGAAAACCAATTACGCACTCACACACACATATACGCACGCACACACGCAAAAATTTTTAGGTTAAGTCAATACACACAATATTAGGTTAGATTAATGAACGCACGGTTTAGGTTAGGTCAATACTCGCGTATTAGGTTAGATTAAGACTCGCAAAATTTTAAGATTGAGATTGATTTATTTGGCTGATTTGGTTAATTGCTGTGATTGATTGATTTGATTGAGATTGATCTGTTTGTTTGAGATTGGTTTGCTGAATTGATTTGATTTTATTAATTGAATTGTGTGAGTTTGATCGAGCTTGTTCGATTTGGTTTGATATGCTTCGGCTGATTTTATTGGTCGATCGATTGATTTGATTAATTTCTGTCTTTTGACAAGGGAGATAATGTCCGAGAACAAGATCCGGCGTCCATACCTCTCTTATGGGATAGTATGAGCACCCCTTACTGGAATACAATTTTAAATTTCCCGCCAACAAAAACAGTCACCAATATGGCCGACAAGGCAAGATGATTCAGTTAAAAACAAATTGTCGGCTGAATTTTCGGGCGAGGACCAGAGATCAAGTTGCGGAGTACTATACAGTGGACTAACACCCGAGACCAAGTTCGTAGGCCTATACTTGTTTCATTAGGCAGCACGAGGGCACCCTTATTAGAATACTATTTCAAATATCCCGCCAAAACAAAATGACCGACAAAGTTTGATTATGACTTATAATTAAAATCAAAATAAGGAGGGTGCGTAACAGGGGGATGAAGACCTAAAAACAATCTCCGACGTTCTACACATGCTTTGTGAAATAGACCCACTTATTAGAATACAATTTCCAACTTCCCGCCAATTACAAAAATAAAACAACCTTATTAGAATACTATTTCAAAGCTACCGATATGACACAAAATTGAAGACAAATGAGGGCCCTTACTAGAATACTACTTAAAATTTTTCGTCATGGCAGACAAAATGGCCGCCAAAGCAAAATGGCCGACAAAATTTAATTATGACTCACAATTAAAAACAAAATGGTGAACAAGTTCCGGGGTCCTAAACCTGTCTTATGAGATAGCGTGAGGACCCCTTTATTAGAATACTATTTCAAATTTCCCTACAAAACAAAATGACCGACAAAATTTAATTATGACATAGTTGAAAACAAAGGGATGAAGGACAACAAAACGGTACTAGAATTTAATTATGACGCCATAATTAAAATAATTGGACTTTTAGCGGCACGTGACCAAACCCCGCCGCCCGCAACCCCTAGGGTTCGGATGCCAATAATGCTCTTGGTACTGCCAAAAGGCTCCAAGTTAGGGATGAAAATGACATCAGGAGGTTGCAAGTGCCATCAAGGGTTGAAAAGTTTAATTACGAGTCATAATTAATAACAAAGTGGTTGAGGAATTTAATTAAAATAATTAAAATCGAAATGGCACCGGAATTTAATTACGGCTAATAATTAAAAACAAAATGGCGCCGGAATATAATTATGAATCATAATCTGGTTACGTGACTACCCCCACCCCGCCTCCTGAGCGCGCATTTGCCTACCTTTCAGGGGCTGAACTGCCAAAAGGGCCCTAATCAGGGGTGGAAATGTCATCAAGGGTATGAAAATGTCACCGAGGGGCGGAAAATGGTCCCCAAAAAGTCCGAACCCACCCTTCTCCCAGACCTCACGCCTTTCCCCAAAACTTTTAATTAATTATGACGGCGCGTCCCAATTGGCCCGATTCTACCACGTAGAAAGTGGCCGCATTGTGACACGATCAAGGGGTTGAAAGGAATCTGTCAAAAAAGGGACGGGAAATGGGCGGGACCACGTCGTAAAGGTGGGCGTGATTTCCGGGCGCTAGCGCGGAGACTGCGTCCCCATTCTCCCTTATTCTACTAACCTAGGTGGCGAATGAAATGCCTTTAACATCTTAAAACTATTTAACTACATGTATTGCTACCAAAACTAGTACTGTCAAATAAAGAGTGTAGTAAAGTAGATATAACGTTCCTTCACAGATGATTCAAGTTTCGTCTTTTTCAAAATTTGCAAACAAAATTGAAGAAACTTTAACCTTGAAATGTATACCAAACACTCATAAATTTTAAAAACATAATGTAGTGCATCCAAGAATTTTCTTAACATATCGTATAACATCATTAACTATGACATTTACACATAGAGTAAAAGTGCGTAAATCTATAAAAAATGTTTTAATGTAAAAATTGTCAAAGGTAAAAATGATAGAGTTGGCACTTGGTGCCAATGTTGCTGTCGTTTTTTGCGAGGTAAAAAATGCCAATTGGTAGAAACTTAACTCAGATGTTCCTATTGTCCTATATATAGTACACCCCAAACAAGTTGATTCTTGTCGGTGCAGTAAGTTAGAGCGTGGTAAAAGTGTCTTCACCTGTTAGTCCTTTAGTGAATATTGACTGTTAAAAGTTGTGCCGTTAGCTAATACAAATATTTAGTGTAGTTTTTATTTGTTGAAAATTGCTGTTTTCAAGATGTCAGAGTACGTACCAAATTTTTTAAGGTAAGTACGTTTTATATTACTTTTTTAAATTTATAACACCTTTTTAATATTTTTTTTGTTAGCTTAAAATATGTAACTTTCAGACTTTAATCTAACCAATTGACTAAAATAAACATATACACATTATTTTGTTGCATAATTATTTCTGTCCTGCATGTAGGACATTAGGAATAAAGGCTACTACTAATTGTAATTGGCAGAAATTACGTAAAACATGTGCTTTTTATTTTAGAGGATTTACACTTCATGAAGCGTTATCAATGATAGAGGACGATGATTTAGATACTGATTCCATTGTATTGCTACCACCTAGCAATACATGTGATGACGTTACGGATGAGGATTCCGGGGCTGAAGACTATGTGGACATCAATAATTTGCCTGCTTCCCAAATGCAAAGCCAAGTGGAAATAAAAAGTTCCAATAAATATGAAGATTGGTCGTCTGAAGATGAACATCGCTTAGCTAGCTATAAAGGACCACAGTCATCAAAAAAAAAAAGAAAAAAGTGTATAATTACATTCGAGAAGATTTGCCTGTGCACGATAACTCATTCCCTCAGAAAGATGATGAAGGTTCTCTTGATCATGACATTGCTCCCATGCAGTTCTTTAGTAAATTCTTTGATCAGGAATTATTCAACTTCATTACGGAAGAAACCAACAGAAAAATAAAACAATAAACTTTAAAGTATCTGAAATAAAATGTTTTGTTGGTGTACTAATTCTTTCTGGGTATGTCGATCTTTCACGTAGACGAATGCTTTGGGAAACCTCTACAGACACACACAATAAATTAGTGTCAAATGCAATATCCAGGGATAAATTTGACCTTATTATGTCAAACTATCATTGTTGTGACAACAGTAAACTAAATAAAACCGACAAATTTGGCAAGGTACGCCCTTTTTTTGATTATCTAAACAAAAAATTTTTGGAACACGGTTTTCTTGAAGAAAATCATAGCGTCGATGAGGCAATGGTCCGATATTTCGGAAGGCATAGTTGTAAACAATATATACATGAAAAACTAATTAGGTACGGCTTCAAACTATGAGTTGGTGCGACAAAACTTGGATACGTTAATTGGTTTGAGCCTTATCAAGGAGCAGCTATTAGTGTTAAATACAAGGAATTGGGGGTAGGTGCAGCTGTTGTGTTAAGAGTACAGTGATACTCTCAGAACAAAATATCCAAGCGAACGCTTTCATACATTTTTTGACAATTTTTTTACGTCTGTCGCTTTAGTAGAACTTTTAAAAAAGAAAAATATGTATGGTACAGGTACTATACGGGAAAATAGAATCCCTGGAAGTACTCTGAAGGATTCAAAGTACATGAAAAAGGAAATAAGAGGTTCTTTTGATTACATAAAAATAGAAGATGCCAATGTAGTGTTGGTAAAGTGGAATGATAATAACCTAGTTACGTTTTGCTCTTTCACAGAAAGAAAAAAAATTTATTTACGTAGAACAACTAAATATAGTAAAATTGTATAATCAAAATATGGGAGGAGTTGACCGATCTGATCAAAATATAAATTTGTACAGAACTTCAATTCGAGGAAAAAAGTGGTACTTCCCATTGTTGTCGCATTGTGTTGATATGGCGGTGCATAATAGTTGTCAGCTTTATAAACATTGCGGTGGAAAACTAGACCATTTAGCATTTAGGCGTAATATTGCAACAACTCTTCTTACACAGAACAGAAAGCAATTCACTTACCAAAAAGGAAGAAGCACAACACAGAGAGCTGCGCTTTGATCGCTCAGATCATATTGTCGTACCACAAGACAAACAAACACTGTGTGGAGAATGTCACCAAAAAACCACTACTAAGTGCCAAAAGTGTGATAAAGGTGTGCATGTAAAGTGTTTTTTGAAGTACCATGCAAAATAAGTTAAATGTGCAGTAGTATTAAGAATAGCTGTATATGTTCCTATTGTCCTATATATAGGACGGCTTCAAAAACATACTTTTGTAATAAATATTTTGCAAAAACCTAAAAAATTTGTTTTACTAGTGTCTAAATAAACACTTTTCAAAAAAATATTATGTAAATTTCACGTCGTAAATAAATAGGAATATCTGGGTAGTAAATAATATCCTTTCTAACATCATATTTACTGACAAGTGTAAGTTTACAAACTCAGGTATGCTTAATCGTCTTAACGAACACTTCTGGTCCATCGAAAATCCTCATGAACATCAAGTACGTCTGTCAGGAACAAAATGTGTGGGTTGGTTAATATGAAAACACTACCATTGGTTCATACATTTATGGAAATACTTTAACTGCAGATGGATACTTGCATTTTTTAAGGACATATCTTACGGATTATATTGATAATAATATTTGCCTCAACCGCATGAATAATATCTGGTTCCGGCAAGACGGTGTTCCGTCACATAACGTTAGAAGGGTATCTGATTATTTATCGTAAGTATTACGCCGTAAAGTTATTTCTAACAACGTAGATGTATGTTGGCTGGCGCGTTCACCGGACGTTTCTCTCTTAGACTACTATGCGTGGGGAGCTATGAAAAAATTTATTTACAAAACTGTACCCGACGAAATTCATGATTTACGAGGAAAATGATTACGACCAAAATACGAAAAGAGGCATTTTAAAAGCAACGCAAAATTTAAGGAGACGCGTAAACCTACGTTTAGAGGTCTATGGTGAACCCTTTGAGCATGTGTTATAATGCTTCTTCTTCCAGTTATGTTCATTACACAATCATAGTTTAGTCTTTATCTATCATTATTAGGATTAACTATTTAATTTTAAATACCTCAAATTTAATCAAAATTTTTTTGTCTGAATTTCTCCATGAAGCATAGTAATTAAAAAAAATAAATAATGCATGTTTAAATTTAATCAAAATGTGTTTTTTAAACAAAATAGTGCATGTTCTTTCCAAAGCACGCTTGGTAAAAACGTTTTTTTTTCGATATTTTGAGTGAATCTTGAAGTTGAATCATACCATATGAGACATCATTGTAGTCAGCAAAGGGGATTCATTCAAAAATGTAAAAACTATTATAACTTTTAGATCTAGAGTACCTTGAAACTTTCCATAACATATTTGGATTTCTCGTAAGACAGTGCCTTAATAATGTTTCAGTTTAAAACATTTCCTTTTTGCAGTTTTCGGTATAAAGAGGAAAATCGAAAATTGAAAATTTCGTTTTTTTTTTTTTTGAAAAATCTTGGAAAAAAAACATCAGAAATTGCGTAACGACATATTATTGAGCACCAAAATGCGCAACTTTGCCCTAATTTAACCGACATCGTATCTCTTCTAATAACTGAGATCCCCATGATGTAGTTCGGAAAACGTACTGTTATGATATATATATATATATATATATATATATATATATATATATATATATATATATATATATATATATATATATATATATATATATATCATATATATATAAATAAGACATTTTTCTTTTGAAACTTGTGTAAATAAACGTACAAATTGATTCAACGTTTCGGAACGTCCTTTGTTCCTTTGTCAAGAATTTATTTTGACAATTACAGAAATTGAAATAAGGTAACTATTTTGAACAAGTACAGAATATGAAACAAGGTAACTAATTTAAATTTAATCTGGACGGGTGTGTTTGACTTCGGGTAGTGGATCTAGTACATGATGTAGAAGGTGCAGAAGTGGGGACGTCAGGAATAGTTGCAGCATAAGTGTTCGAAATTTCTGGAAGATTTGGAGTTGGTTGAAGTTTCGAATCAACTTGTTTAATGATATTCTTCCAAATTTGTGGCATTCTAGAAGTGTCATCTCGTTTATTGAGGGCGTTTGGTCTTCTTTCAATTTCAACTGCTTCTCTAATAATTCTTTCTTGTAAGGTGTATAGAGCTGCAATTAGACGGATATTGTTGGTGTTAATTTGGTGTCCTGTATTTAAATGATGTGCAGCTAAAGACGATGATGGATTGTGCTGCTTAATTGCTAATTGGTGTTCATCGGCTCTCGCATATAATATTCTGTTAGTTTGTCCGATATAGGTTCTTCGACAGTTGTTGCAAGGTATCTCATACACTCCTTGGTTTTCATTAGAATTTTGTCTTTGGGGTTTCTTAACAGTTGGGACAAAGTTTAATGTGGTTTGAATACCGGTCTGAAGTCGTTTTGGGAAATTTCTTTGCGATTCTGTCTGTAATTCCTTTTATATAAGGTAGAATAACAGGAATCTTCGTTCATTGTTTGACAAGTTATTATTTCTTGGTCTTCTTACTTCGTTGGTAATTTTCAAATTTCTTGATCTTTGTATCCATTTTGAACTAGTATTTTATTAATAGTCTTCATCTCTTCCGTTTTAGAATTTTGGTCAGATAAGTGGTAAGAGCGGTATATCAAGGATTTCATAACGCTACGTAATTGACCAGGATGGTGATGCAGAGAGAGTTCAAGTATCTATTCGTATGAGTTGGTTTTCGATAAACTTTGTGTAAATTTACCATTAGGAAGTCTTGTTATTAGGGTGTCCAAAAAGGAGTGAATTATTTTCTTCATCTTCCATAGTAAATTTGATGTTGTCGTGAATGCTGTTAATATGTCCCAGAAAATGGTTCAAGTTTCCTTTTCCATGGGGCCAAATTACAAATGTGTCGTCAACATAACGAAACCAACATTTAGGTTTTAAATCTAAATAAAACTAACCGACAAAAACAAAAATTTGAACGACTGTCTCATACATCGCAAGCAAATAATATAGAACCGTTAAGGACAGTACACAATTTCAGTGACAAAGAATTTAATAATAATATTCTAAATGTTTTAAGTAAAGGGTTTAATTTTGCCATCACTCCTAAACGGATTCCGTAGAAAACATCATTACCAACGTAGAATACGCCTTAAAGGATACAGAACCTACGGTCGCTGACGAAATTAGACTCAACGTAGCATACATTCTTCAGAACTGCAAACTTCCCAAACAAAGTATCACCAAACAAGACCTCCAAATGTTACACCAAATCAAAAATGACGACCAATTATTAATACTACCCGCTGACAAAGGAAACGCTACTGTCATTGTCAACTCTAAAGACTATCACCACAAGATGTCTGAACTGTTATAAGAAAAATCAGTGCAATCCTACCACCTACATAGAAAAACAACAAAATCTATCATTCATTCTACAAAATTAGACAAAGAAACAAAACAGAAACTAATTCCAAAAGAGAAAAGTTCAAGAATCCCAAAAATATACGGACTCCCAAAAATACATAAGGAAAATTGGCCATTACGCCCTATCGTCAGTGCATTCAATTCTCCGACTCATGACCTTGCTCGTTATCTAGCAAAAATTATTCAACCGATTTGTGAAAATGCTGTATCCTACATCAAAAACTCTTATGATTTTCTACACAAACTCAAAATTATACCCTTGGCTCCAAATGACATTTTAGTTAGCTTCGACATAACGTCACTTTTCACCAAAATACCTATTGAAGACACGATGAAAATTCTAGAAGAAAACACTCAATAAACCAAGATATACTCACATTGATAAACCACTGCATGCACTCAACCTATTTTACATACAAAGGACAATTCTACAAGCAAATTCAAGGAGCACCTATGGGCTCGCCACTCTCTCCAGCTTTTGCGAATGTATATATGGAACATTTTGAAACCACTGCTTTAAATTCTGCAGATTTAAAACCTAAATGTTGGTTTCGTTATGTTGACGACACATTTGTAATTTGGCCCCATGGAAAAGGAAACTTGAACCATTTTCTGGGACATATTAACAGCATTCACGACAACATCAAATTTACTATGGAAGTTGAAGAAAATAATTCACTCCCTTTTTTGGACACCCTAATAACAAGACTTCCTAATGGTAAATTTACACACAAAGTTTATCGAAAACCAACTCATACGAATAGATACTTGAACTCTCTCTCGCATCACCATCCTGGTCAATTACGTAGCGTTATGAAATCCTTGATATACCGCTCTTACCACTTATCTGACCAAAATTCTAAAACTGAAGAGATGAAGACTATTAATAAAATATTAGTTCAAAATGGATACGAAGTAAGAAGACCAAGAAATAATAACTTGTCAAACAATGAACGCAAGATTCCTGTTATTCTACCTTATATAAAAGGAATTACAGACAGAATGCAAAGAAATTTCCCAAAACGACTTCAGACCGGTATTCAAACCACATTCAACTTTGTCCCAACTTTAAGAAACCCCAAAGACAAAATTCCTAATGAAAACCAAAGAGTGTATGAGATACCTTGCAACAACTGTCGAAGAACTATATCGGACAAACTAACAGAATATTATATGCGAGCCGATGAACACCAACTAGCAATTAACAGCACAATCCATCATCGTCTTTAGCTGCACATCATTTAAATACAGGACACCAAATTAACACCAACAATATCCGTCTAATTGCAGCTCTATACACCTTACAAGAAAGAATTATTAGAGAAGCAGTTGAAATTGAAAGAAGACCAAACGCCCTCAATAAACGAGATGACACTTCTAGAATGCCACAAATTTGGAAGAATATCATTAAACAAGTTGATTCGAAACTTTCAACCAACTCCAAATCTTCCAGAAATTTCGAACACTTATGCTGCAACTATTCCTGACGTCCCCACTTCTGCACCTTCTACATCATGTACTAGATCCACTACCCGAAGTCAAACACACCCGTCCAGATTAAATTTAAATTAGTTACCTTGTTTCATATTCTGTACTTGTTCAAAATAGTTACCTTATTTCAATTTCTGTAATTGTCAAAATAAATTCTTGACAAAGGGAACAAAGGACGTTCCGAAACGTTGAATCAATTTGTACGTTTATTTACACAAGTTTCAAACGAAAAATGTCTTATTTAAGCGTTAATACTTGTGGAAATCTAAATAAATATATATATATATATATATATATATATATATATATATATATATATATATATATATATATATATATATATATATATATATATATATATAAACGTGTCCCAAATAACATTTCCAGCATGGGGATCTCGCTTATTATAAAAGATACAGATTTGGTTAAATTAGATGAATTACTCCTAAGGATTAGTGAAATTATAGGACACTCTCAATTTCCAAATTTCCATGTATTTTAAGACTTTATGGCAAGAAAAGAAAATGTCAAATTTCTTTTCTTGTAATATCTTTGTTATATTAGACATATAAATTTTATTTGCACTTTCTTAAGATATTTTTTATGCAGAATTTAAATATCAATTTGGATTTTTTTTGCGCTTTCTATTTTTAGTTTCAACCCCTAAATTAAATTTTTCTTATGGAACGACAAGTCCGCTTTGAAATAATTGATCGTGTTTTTATCCTCTTTACAATGATATAGCACATGTACTATCTATTTTAAAACAACAAAGAAAATTTAAAAAATGTATTTTATTAAAGACTCTAACAATAAGCAGGCCGTAAAACATAAAAACACAATCGAATTTAATGTCACTTAAAATTATTCGTTCCAGTATATTTTTGTGTCAAACATGGCTTTATTTACTAATACTGAAAGTTTGATACATCTTGTCTCATAAAAACAGTTTAGAAGCTTCACGATGTACTTGAGGCTCCATCCTGAAAGAAGGCAGCCCAGTGCTCGTACGTACAGAAATTTGGTAATTAATTTAAAGAATATGGTTCATTTTCAAAACCACTAGAAATCCGAAATTACGGAATGAAGATGCAGAACTAAATGTATTACAATCAGTTATTGAAAATCCTTCAACATCTGTTAGAGAAATTGAACATAACACTGGTATTTCGAAAACTACATTATAAAGAATATTAAAACGTCACAGGTATCATCCGTATAAGTACACCATTCTGCAGGGACTTAGAGATGGAGATCAAAATTGCCAATGGTATGTTAATCAATGTGAGAATAACGATAATTTTCCAGCTACGATTTTGTGGTCTGACGAAAGCAGATTTACAAATAATGGCCTTTTCAATCGACACAATGTTCAGTTTTGGGACCGTGAAAATCCTCACGTTGTTAAGGAAAGTCGGCATCAAGTGAGATTTGGTTTAACGTCTGGTGTGGCATTTTAGGCGCTAAACTTATTGGGCCCATATTTTTAACGAAACATTAAATAGTGAAAGGTATTTGAATTTACTACAAACTGATTTAGAAAATAAACTTGATGATTTACCACTGATTGAGAATATTAATATCTGCTTCCAACAAGATGGCGCCCCATCCCCAATTCAAACATCATCAGCGAATATCTTAATAATCGGTTTCCAAATTCATGGATTGGTAATCGAGGGCCGATTTTATGGCCACCCAGATCTCCAGACTTAACGCCCTTGGACTTTTACTTTGGGGCTACGTAAAAATCAGTGTACGTGCAAACATTTGAGAATGCCGAAGATCTTCGTGAAGCTGTTCTTGCAGCATTTGGTAGCATTAAACGCCAAAAACTACGGAGAGCAATTACGTCCACACTACGCAGGGCACAATTATGTTTAGAACGGAATGGTCAATTGTTTGAACATCTTTTATAATTGGATAATTATCTCCAATACTATTACCTGCTTAACTCTTGTTGTTATCTATTTGTCGTTTTTTCATGTTTCACGGCCTACTTATTGTTAGAGTCTTTAATAAAATACATTTTTTAAATTTTCTTTGTTGTTTTTAAAAACAGATAGTACATGTGCTATATCATTGTAAGAGGATAAAAAACACGATCAATTATTTCAAAGCCGACTTGTTGTTCCATAAGAAAAATTTAATTTAGGGTTGAAACTAAAAAATAGAAAGTGCAAATAAAAATCCAAATTGATATTTAAATTCTGCATAAAAAATATCTTAAGAAAGTGCAAATAAAATTTATATGTCTAATATAACAAAAAAGATATTACAAGAAAAGAAATTTGACATTTTTCTTTTTCTTGCCATAAGTCTTAAAATACATGGAAATTTGGAAATTGGAGAGTGTCCTATAATTTCACTAATCCTTAGGAGTAATTCATCTAATTTAACCAAATCTGTATCTTTTATAATAAGCGAGATCCCCCTGCTGGAAATGTTATCTGGGACACGTTGTGTATATATATATATATATATATATATATATATATATATATATATATATATATATATATATATATATATATATATATACATATATTTATATGTATGTATGTATTTCCATTTCTTCCGGGTCTATGATCCTTCTTTTTATTTGGTGGCGTTTCGGCAAATTCTGATTGGCCATCTTCAGGTCACGAATAATCTCGTTCTACTTCACATTATTCGAATTGAGCAGTTCAATTGGAACTCGTCTTATACTATAAGTAGAAAAAGTATAGCACACATTGGAGTGGTAATGCCTATTACGCGTTCGCTACGTAAGTGATAGGCTAGCTTCAAACGTTATGTAATATACTCTAACAGTATTAGCATAGTAAGAGGGGTTTTACTGGTGATTAAAAGAATATCACTAGGTCCTGTTAGATCAGCAAGTCATCTCCGGCAGCTATTTACCAGTTACCTTGTGCATATTGTTGAGTATTTAATTTTTTCCTTATTTGTAAATATTACAAATCATTAAAAACTGTGGGAATTACGATATTTGAAAGAAAAATCGTATGAGCTTCTAGACGGCCGGCTTTGCAAACGTGCGTTATTTGTTTTTTTGTTTAGTTGTGTATTATACTGGCACAAGGGTAAAATTTTACTGATCAGTCAATCAAATTACATTTTAAAGGTAACTTGATAATTTGAAGTTTGCTGAACAAATAAAAATATTTTCAATATTTAATTACGAATTTAATAATTTTCTTACAGGCATTCCAGGACCTCTTGTGTCAATTACACTTAAATTTTATGCAAAAATGTAAAAAAAAAATTAAATTAAATTTTTTAAATGGTAATAGAAGAGAAATAAAAAAAATTGTCATACATTTTGAATGCCTGTTACATTTTTAATGTAAATTACGTGTATAATTTATTCTATTTCTTCTCATCTAAATGTGTACCTATCTCAAAATTTATGGACCAACCTAATATAACATCAAACTGCTCACAAACCATTACAAAACGTTAAATTATGCATACTAAAAATATTCATTCAAACTATTTTGTTTAGTTGCTACATTCGTTTCTAACTTGATTAATGTTTCCGATAATATCGAAACATAACTGTAAAAGCATCTGTAAAGAGTACAAATTACATACTATTTGTCATTCTTGTTGTATTTGTCACACATTTTAAGTATTTGTAATCGTTGCACCCACTCTTAAGAATCTTTGTTTTTTTTTCAGTGAACTCATTATTTTCAAGCACCCTTCATTAATTTTCTATTTTAAAATATGGTTTGAGCTTATTTTTGTGATTGTAACATTTTTCCAATAATAAATTTTGAGTTGTACATTACTTAGCATATGTAGGGTAACGTAATTACATTCTTCTCTAATAGAATTGAGAATTCACACTAATGCTTTTACGTGTAATAAATATAGGAATTTGTATATCTTTGTACATTTAACTAATTTATGTTTAGTTGGTAACTTACAGTACGTATTGATATCCTCAAAAGGATGGAATATCCTGTACATTTTGGTAAATATCGATTTTATGGAAAAATAGTTTCAATAAAAGTTGTTTGTTGATTAATTTAACATCACATAGCAACAAGAAATTCTTATTGTGTATTAAAACAAAATCGTATTAAATACATTCAATTTTTTTAAACGACTAGTAATCGTTATAGCCCATGTATCTGGATAAATAGCCTAGGCATATTAGGAAAGTTAGCGGAAAGTTTAGGTACGGTCCTAATCATAATTATTCTTTATGCTTTCTGGGTCGCTGAACACGAATCTGAGGTTTTCTGCCAGATTTTTCCTGGATCATTGTCCTTTTTTATTATGAAAAACGTCCAAATTTGGTCAATTTTTCAGGTTTTTGGGCTAAATCTCGGTAATTATTAGTTTTTTTCGAAAAATCTATACTTTACAAAATTAGACAAAATTTTCCACAAGGTTCATATAATTATTTCTACGACCAACCGTTACGCCGCTAGAGCGCACTAAAAAATGGCCAGAATTTTCAAAAATTAAAAAAACACTAAATATTGCCGTTTTACATCAGGTTTCCGTGGAAACGATCCCTGTTACGATAGTGTTGACTATATTCTAAGGAGTTTAATGGCTTTAAAAACTTTTGCCTTCGTTTCGGGATGGTTTTGAAAAAGTTTGGTCTTAAACAGCAACTATTTGTTTACCTTTGTTATTGTTGATTCACAATTAATCCAATTTAATTTTTTTAGAGGTTAGATTTAAGTTGTTTTTATTGTGCTAACGTCAATGTCGCGATGTATGCGTGTTCTATTTGTGACTTACCACTAGAAGAGCGAGGTTTAACAGTGTCAATAGTGAAAGAAAAAGGAGTTTCATCGTTTATTAAACCCAGCAAAAAAAGAAAAGATGGGAAACTTAGTGTTAGTTTAAAGGGACAAACGTCTGTTAGGGTACATGAAAAGTGTAGTAAATCATACACAGATTACCGATCCATTGTTGCTCTTTTGACAAAGCAAGAGAAAATACTAAACACTGCTACACCTCAACGAACCATATCAGCAATAACGAGGTTTTCCTCCAAATGTCACTGCTTCATATGTGGTTTTGAAATTAATGATAATTTTTTAGCTGCAGAAGACAAAAAATTACCAAACGAGCGGGATGTTGTATATCAAGTTGGTGACAAAACTCAAAGTTTGAGAAAACCTGTTCTGATGGATTCCCGAGATCTTGATGATGAGTATGGACGGGATATAATTCGCTGGATTGAGCATTTTTCTGACTTGGTCGCACATTATCACCACAGGTGTCGTACAGAACTGTCTGCAAAAGTAAAATGACCAGTAAGCATTTGTGTGTTACTTTCGTAGTGAATATCAAACATGATGCTATACTTTAGTAAGGAATACCTACCAATTGAAATTTATTATAGAAAATTTGTAGTGAGAGAACGGTTACGGATAGTGAACTTGAGAAACCTTTGTGTATTTCTGATAGTTATTCTACTGCTTTTGAAGAAGAAGACCGTTTGTCCGAAACCGAGATATATAATAGCAAATCGGATGATGATGATGAAGTGATGAACGTTATCAGCAGCTAACATTATTTCGTCGACTCCTGGGACAACAAGGTATGCTATGTGGCGAATAATTGACATAAAATCCGCACACTGCTTATATTTCTACCCAAATTTGTAAACCTAATTTTAAAAATGTGAAATTTAGAAGGTAAAGGACTTTGGGGCGACACGTTTCAAGAACTAACATTAGTTGAACTAGAAGCATACTTTGGCCTACTGTTTCTAGCTGGAGTGTATAAATCTCATGTAGGTCGCCCAATATTCAGAGCAACGACGTACCTACAACAATTTCATGTAATTGTACGAATAATTCGCTTTGACAATAAAAAAAGCTCAACCACAACGACGCCAAACTGATAAATCGCTCCCATACGGGACTTGTGGGATGAATGGGTTTCAATTCTACCTAAGCTATATAATTTTCACAAAAATGTAACAGTAGATGAGCAACTGGTACCTTTTAGAGGCCAGTACATCGCGAATAAACATGCTAAATATGGAGTCAAGATTTCGACTTTATGCAATTCTGTAACTGCTTATGCATATAACATTCAAGTTTACCCCAGGAAAAAAAGTAAACCTTCCGAGAGAGCTCAAGGTAAAAGAGTTGTGTTAGATCTTACTTATGGTCTAAAACGTGTGATAATTTTTTTTCCTTGTACGATTTGGGGTAGATGCTATTCAAGAGCAAAATAACCATGCTTGGCACTATTTCCCAAAAATAAGCCTGAATTGCTAGCCGCATTGGTCTGCAACAGGAAGGAAGTGCTTTCTTCAAAATTTTACTTTACCAAGGACATGCCGATATTGTCCTATATTCCGAAACCGAACAGAAATGTTACGCTCAAGGGCACGATGTCCCACGATAACGGAGTGTGGAACCAAGATCATAAAAAGTCGTTTATAATTTTAGATTATAACAAAACTAAAGGTGCTGTAGACACGTTAGACAAGTTAATAATAACATGCACATGCAGACGGCAAACTAAAACATGGGCAATTATTATCTTTTACAATACCATGGACGTTTCAGCTTACAACGCTTATGTTCTATGGTGCGAAATATCTCCAACTTGGAATGCTGCAAAACTTTCAAAACGGCTACTATTTCTTGAAGAACTGGGTAATTCCTTGATCACTCCATTATTGGAAGAAAGAAAACGTCTCCGTCGAAGTATTCCTGCAGCTGAAATGGTTACAAAGTCACGTTCTTCAACCAGTAATACCGAATTAAGGGAACAATCAACTACAACCATGCGTTAAAGGTGAAATGTTTGCCCCTTGTCGAATGATAACTAAACTAATATGGTATGTTGTAATTGCTCAAAATACCTATTTAAGGCTCAAGTATATTACTACTGTCAAGACTGTAACAAGTAAATGTATATAAGTAACTACTACGTTTTTCGGATATTCTTTACATAGCATTTATAATAATATGTAATAAAAATAAAACACTAAGGTTTCTCAAGTTCACTATCTGTACGCATTCTCTCACTACACATTTTCAATACTAAATTTCAATTGTTAGGTATTTCTTATTAGAGTATAGCATCAAGTTTGGTATTTACTACGAAACTCACCGGCTGCACTTATACGCGGAGCTACAGACAATTCTCAATAGGAATAAATTTGTTTACCGGTACGCAAATAACGCATGCAATATGCGCAATAATGTGGCAATATTTTGTAAGTTATTTATATTTATGAAAATAAAACAAAACTAATAAAATTCATTCGTCTACTATAATAATCTGCTTCTCGTTCTTCTAATTTGAACCACACCAATCACCGGATCAGATATACCCAAACACAGTGAGTGCAACAAATGCATTAAGGAAAACTAATTATCATTTTTTAATATCGATCTATGTACACCGTTATTAGAGTAATGAAATAAAGGTCATGCAGTGGCAACGAAGTATTTAAATAGATTAACGAATTATGCACATTAGAAGAACGCGATTGGGTCATATTGACCCGATCACAATAGGAGGGACAAAGTCATTAGATTTCGTTATCGATCTGACTTAAAATAAACAATTGTCAGATTAATTATTAAGCCAAAATATCAAAAGATTTATTATTTTTAAACGGTATAATCCTTTATGTAACTTCACACACAGGAAACAATGAAATCTTATAATATTAATCCTCTTGCAAAATATTTGCATATATTTCCTCCGAGAAGCTACGCATACAAAAAAAGGAAACAACTCTTATAGATTAGAGTCGCTAAATCTTATAATCTAAACATATAACAGGTAAAGGAAATTAACAACATAAACAATGATATATTTGAATATAAATTCCTTCGTTCATTTTCCAGCGTAATGTATCCATAGGGATTGATTTACTGGTATTAATCCTTGCCATGCATTCACACTCGTCACTAATAAGTCGACATCAACGGGGTTTCACGCGGGCCGTCGCACTATTCGCTAACTTAAATGACCATGTTCGTTAGACAGCGTGCTAGAACTACTACTATTAATGTCGAATACTGTTTAACCTAACTCATAGATAGATGCTGAACTTTTATTTGGATACATAAAGAATCACTTCAGGTTCCTTTTTGCCACGTTCCAGCTCTGTATACACAGTACTAAACAAATTATTATTGTTGGTTATTAGAAATACGTTTAAATACTTCCTATATTATGGAAAAACATAAAAGTAGTTTCAAGTCCTCAATTAATCCTTTCATTTTTAAACGTTTAAATACTTATCCCCAAATTGGGTTTTTACAGTAAACTAATATGTACTGAGACACTACTTATTTAGAAAATACTTTGTCACTCTCTCGCTTATATACCGGAGGTCATCCATTTTCCCCAAAGTGCTGCACAAACTCACAACAGCCTATCCAAGAGGAGTTTATAGTGCGCGCCTTTTTCCGACCAGGCAGGCTGGAAATGGCTCCAATGCAAATGAAACTATAATATCGCAGGAATCTTGAAATTTTCACAAATATCCCAACAATTACTCGGAACAACTCAATTTCACATTCAAATTCATTCCATATACTGTTGAGATCTAGTTTTAACTGTTTATGAAAGTCCCATATGCGCGTGAGCTTTCTCTCCGCACAGTTTAGTAAATTCTAACATTGTTTGTCCCTGAACATGCATCAATTTTTCATTATGCAATATTATGACTTTAATGCAAGCAAAAATGTACACACATATTCTTCTTCTACCCTTTACTACAATATTATCATATTATAAATTGACACGCTATCCATTTATAACAATTTATGACTCGCATTCCTTAACATACAGTGGCTAATACGGTAGCATTTAAACATTATCGTCTCAACAGGGGTGTTACTAAAACATTATTTCTCTCTCAAAAATACTTTCAATTTATGTCTTTATACAACATTTAAGTACTCTGTTACATTACACTCAACGCCTTACTAACATTCCAATGACCTGGCATTTACACTAATTTACATTATGTACACACAAAGTAAAATTTTTTCGTGGAAGCCCACATACACACACACACACACACACACACACACACACACACACACACACACACACACACACACACACACACACACACACACACACACACACACACACACACACACACACACACACACACACACACACACATATATATATATATATATATATATATATATATATATATATATATATATATTGCCCTGCTTAGGAGAAGAACAGTATCTACAAAATATCCAGTTGTGCGAAAAATGGTCAAGACTTTTTATCATTGGCCATTTTGTATACTACACTCTAACCTTGTTTCATGGGTTTTTTATGTTTTTCTACGTCAAATCGTACACATTTAACGTCTAAAATATTAAAATATTTTATATGCATAATTAAAAATACAGATACTGCTCTTTAACTAAGCATTACTGATAGATTTTAGTTAGAAAGTTGAAAGGCAGTATGTACTAACTTCTCATTTCCTTAAAGGTTCTCAGTCAAACAGATAACTAATAAAAAATATTTAATTAAGGAATTAAAAACTTTTTGCCTATTTTTATTATAATACCATTGTTCAAACTTAATACAGTGTTAAGTTTAACATAATTTGTCGCCTTGTAATTTGCATAGGCACATTAATTTTGAAAACAATGTTATGAAAGAATTGTTATGTTTTAAGAAAATAATGTTATGAAAGTAAAGTTTGTAATAAAAGTATACTTATTAATTTTATGGTGCAACGTTCAGCTGTTTCAATAATTATTTCACTATTCAGCCTTTTCTAGGTACAATAAATTAAATAATAAAAAAATGAAGTTTTTCACATTATTTAATTAAACTAATAATAAAACCAAAATCAATTAACAAAATCAGAATTAAGCTATACATTAACAACATAGATTTGTTAAAATAATGGAAAATCAATAGTAATTTTACGTTTTCAGGAGTTAAACTACTCAACACTTTTAGTGTCTGAAATATCAAGATTAACCCAAAAAGTCTCCTATTTTCTGGGATAACAGGAAACAAATTTTTTATTATACTATCTTTTATCTCTCTTGGAATTCCACATGGCCTTGTCATATGGGCAGGCATTAGGATTCCTACATAGCTTTTTTAACAAGAAAATCCAGAGTTATAAATGATTCATCAGAGCCAAATGAAGTTTTGTATTTGAGAGTATATAGACCTCGGACAGCTTTTACACAAACTATTTGAGAAAGATATGGTGTATTTTCTTTTCTATTTTTTACCGCAGATGAAAAATCTGGCCACAAAAAAAAAATCATTACACTCCATGGTTTTCACCTTAACTTGATACCTACTTCCTTCAACTTTCAACAGCCTTTCGAAAATCATGAAAATCATATACTTTTCCTTGTTTCTTGAGGCTTATTTATTTATTATAGAAACAAGAAAGCGAAAGAGACCCCAGTTCTTGTTCTGACTGATGAAATTGTCAACCCATAGAATAATCTTCTTTGCATCACGGTATCTTAAAAAAAGTAATAATATGCACTGGTTAAATCCTCCTCATGCTAAATTGTAGAGTACGGTGGTAACTTTCTTTTTCCACCAACTGGCACAAAACTTTCATGGTACGCTATCAACCTTTTTGTAAATATAGCCTTCTTTAACATGTTTATACGTGGCAACATTATTATTTACTGTAGAAAAACAAATTGTACCATCTTCCCCAGTCTTCTCAGCACGAGAACGGTACTCTTGTCTAGACTCTTTAGCCAAGTTTGTATGGCCGCTCCAATATAGACAGACTTCACAGTCACTTTCAAGTTAGTCTTTTCTGTCCATGAAGTCTGAACTCTTCACAAGACTCACATTCCTTGTGTCTTAAATGGACAAAAGATATTCTTTTTTTTTACCTTTCCTCTATAAACGATATAGGACGCATTGGGATGCTTTTCTAAAAAATCTTCATGCATGAGTTTTATTGTTGCGCTACTTGGTGAATATCGAGTTTTGGGAGTATGCACCCTTCGGTAATGAGACACAGTAGGATAAAATGACATGCTCGTCTCTTAAATGGATACTTTTTGCATGAACTTAAAAAAAATGCCGTTTTTTCCATGGCTGAAAGGTCCCAGAACTGGTCATTTATTGCAACTCTTCTATAATGAACAATTTTTTTGATACACCGCTTTATACATTCTGTTCCAGCACAACCAAGTACTACTTTACTTGTTCTTTAAGAGTTCTTCTTGTTTTAAGATCGATATTATATTTTCTACGTTCCCTTAGGTTACCTTGCTTCGTGTACATATCTGTATCTAATACATTTTCTTGCAGCTCCTTATCAGAAAGAGTTTCATTCAATTCTGTCTCTTTTTCAGAAGCACAATTATTTTTAGTTTCAACATCACAATCTAGATTATTTCTAACTAATGTCTGCTCTTCCGAAGATAATCCTCCTTGACCTTCAAAAACATACTCTAAAATTATATTATTATTATCTACGCTAATTTCATTATTATTAGTATTAGTATGTTTCTGTAACACTATTTATATTACTTAATGTTTCGCAATTGGTAGTACCACAATCATTGAAAGGGATTGAGCCACCTAAATTGACAACTTCTGACACATTTTCATTTATCATTTGAATAATTTTCTAACCACGACTTAATATTATAGGCTGTGACGAAGATGTAGTATGTTTAACTATTTTGCTTGAAGACATGCTGTTTCCGGAAAAACGAAGAAATAAAAAACAGTTTAGAACTATAATAAAGTTCAACACACAGTCTTTTTTCACAAATTACAGTAAAAAATCAATCTAACGTAGTACCGTAATGAAACAACTTTTGAAACTGTTTCTATAAATTAAACCAAATTAAACACTTCTATGTTAACAAAAACAACAGTTATTCACATTTTGTACTCAATAACCCGACACTACCAAAATTTTAACTAAATATAATTCAACCAATATTATTAATATCAGACGAAAACAAGGATTGAAGCAGTAAAACCAAAGAGCAATAAATACATTTCATTGCTCTTTGATAAAACTCAAGTAGCTATAAAACTGCACATAACCTATAAAATAAACAGTAAAGTAACAAACAACAGCTGATCACTCTTAGCAAAATGGCTGTATCTACACTGTGTTTCCGAAAAGAGCAGTATATACAAAAAACACATACTACTGATTTCTTAAACAGAATGCACTTACGGCCTTCATGCTAAGTACTAAAGGGAATTTTGCAGATACTGCTTACATTCTGTAATGGGTTTTTCGATATTAAAATGCTTTTATGTCCGTTTTTCTAAGCAATACAGCTTAGAAATGAATAGCATTTAATGAAAAGTTAAAAACATCATTTTTCTGTGGATACTGCTCTTTTCCTATGAAAACGTTTTGTATGGGGATCTCGAAAACGGTAAGAGATAGAAAGTCGATTAAATGGGAATTCGAGGGAACGTATTTACGGTGTTTGTAGAACTCAGATATCTTTTTTCATTTTTGAGATATTTGAAAAAACTCAAAATTATCGTTTTTCGTTTTTATTTTTTCTGACTTTATTTGGAGAGCTATCAAAAAAAAACGAAACCACATTTTCATGGCCACTTTTTCTACTCTATTAAATCGTATCATCCAATATTTTATTCAACGTTTCGTATCATAGCAACCATCTTCAACTTTATTTTTTTAAATACAAGAAAAAATTATTTTTAACCTATTTAAATTCTCTCTTTGATTCTGAATTTAACCATACATCACACTTTATATTTTTGATGCGTTTCGAACGAGAAAATTAATTTTCAATACCAAAATCGAAAACACACGGAAATGGAAATACATATAACACTCGTGAAAATCTTAAACACTTATATTGTTGCCACTATCAAAATTGTCACAATTCCCAAGTTGATAGGCACGGTTTTACTTACTAAGTCTAAATTTTTCCCATTATTGGCCAAAGGTTGTCCAATATTGACAATTGAGATTCTTCAGTATCGCGTTACGACGTTCTCTGCGGACATTGATGCGCCGATTGGTTTGCCCTATGTAGCTTTTTGCACACTCTCGATATGGTACAGGCCTTGCTCCTCGAGTGAAGTTTCCGTCTTAGGGTTCTGGAGCATGCTACTGATCTTCTTGTTGGTGGTAAAGGAGGTTTAAGCCAGCTAGGCGCTTCGATCTTGTTGTCAGCGCTGTTACTATTGATTGTGGTTGCGCTGGATGGTGATGAGATGACGTTCAAGTAACGATTAGTGTGTGTACTTTTGCGATATACGGTGTCTCCCAAAGAGCCGCCTTGTGTCTTATAGACCAGAACACTTAGGAAGAGTAAGTTTGTTGTATTATTCCACTTCCATTGTGAATTTGATCCTTTCGTGCATGGCGTTGAGATGATCCAGTAACTTGACCAATTTATTCGTTCCGTGTGTCCATATAACAAACGTGTTGTCGACGTACAGCAGCTCATATGTTGGTTTCTCCGGCGCTGATTCTGGTGCCTTGATCTCGAGGACTTCCATGGATATATCTGCAACTACTGGAGATAGTGGTGATCTCATGGGTGCTCCTTTTGTTTGCTTATATCGTTGGTCGCCGTTAATTCAGCTCCATAGAAATTGTGATAGTTATGTTTCTACATGTTTCTTACACTACGATATTAAACAGACTTGAGTGGTGAGTACTTACCTTCATTTTGCAGTTTTTCTTAGAAAGTGGGTGTCGATTTTTAATTTTTATATTGTATTTGTAATAAACTTCACACAGGTCGAATCAGTGTTGAGTATTAGAGATTGTAGTATTTTCTATTACATTCAAATTAGGTTACATTTTTTCACTCCAGTAAGTAAATTATGCATTTTGGACATAAACACACTTACTTATAAGAAGACCACCGACGTGAATACTGAAAGGGTTTGAATTATTAACTATGACGGATTATTTACACCTGAAGCTGTAGTGGTCGTAAATAACGTATAATGCAAAGTTTCTTTCCTTGTAAATGATAAGATAATGTAAGACCACTGTTAAATTGAAAATGGAAAAGATGTGTCGATAACAGTGTTAAATACGATAATCGTACGCTATTGCGCTCTAATATTCAAGTACTAACTGATTATACGTTTTATGAGTCTAGCAATCGCACCTATGGGCCGTATGCAAATCACGATAATAGGATTGTCGTGTCTGAAAACCTCTCGTTCTTTTATAAATATGTAAATTTGAATACGTTTAGCGTGCCTAAATATAGCTATATGTCGACTTAATAGCACCGTGTAGGTGCAGTTACGAACAACCTTTGCCATTATTTATTACTCTGGCTTACGTTCATTTCTATGATTAATGATTACATCTAAAACACATTAGTATCATAAACATAATGTTAGATTTCATTTTGAAATCGTTCCATTAAATTTACGAAAACAGTAGAAATACGGAAGATGTTAAAATCTCACGAAACCTTGTAATCTACAGTTTCGACTACGATTACATCGCTTTATTATTGGCAATTTAGATATACTCGTATATAATTATATAAAGTATTGATATTGCTTGACCTCGTGCCAATTTGAAGAGACCACCATTTAAATGTAGATAGATCAACAGCTGCGAATACATTTGCATTTATTTGGAGTTTAGATTCGTACACAAGCTTCAATTTATCTTTTAATTAATGACAATTTTATTGTAAGGAAGTAAATATTAAAATGTGTATAACATTTCAAAGTTTTGGAAGGGTTGGATAGCAAAAGATTAATTACAATCTGTTTACTTGAACAGTTACGATATTGTATTAAACATAATGTTGGTTGTTTCCAATTTTACAACCCTTCCACTTCATACATATTTCATAAGAATCCTATCTATTTACCTAACATTACCTACTAAGTTTAAATCTGATTAAATATGCATAGGAAGGTTTAACTAAAATGTAAATATTGTCTTACTTTTGGAAGTCTGTGGTTCACACTTATTCTCTGGAATAAGTAGAGCAATAACTTTTGGTGATTAGCATCACTCTTACTAGAATTTTGCTTAACTAAGCAAGTTTCGCCCTCAGCAAGTGATGTTTGACATCGACACGGGAATTACTGTTTTACTTCCTATCATCAAAGTGAGCGTGTTTCAGTTTTTCTCCGCTTATAGAAAAACTGTTATCTTGTCGCGTTCGAACTCGCGTTTCTCAGGCGAAACATAAACACGCTTACTTCTACAGCTACGAGGTAGCTAACACAGTTACTAATAAAATACTTATCTTTTTTGGGATTTTTTAATGGTGTACTTTAAATTATACAATCTAAACGTTTCGATAACACTTACAGTTATCTTGTTCAGTAGTAATGTTTGTTAAAAATTGTTAAGATGTAGTAAACAATTTGTCAAATTTGAAAATTCAAACATAAACATAAGCCTGCTATTAATATAACAGTTTGAGAAACGTATAAGCCAACTATAAAATTGTAGTAAAGAATAACTAGGTCATTAAAATTAAATATTGTTAAACTGCCTCAAAGATGCAGCTTTCGTCGTAGAGAGTGTTCTGGTTTGTCATATTTGAGGCAGTTTACCAATGTACAATAATTATATGTTATTATGTTCAATTTTAACAAACAACTGACGAAAAACATAAGTTTTATCGAAACGTTTAGATAATAATTTAAATACACCATTAAAAATCCCTATTATTAATAATGGTGAAAGTTTACATTTTCATAACACAGTTACTGTTTTAATTTTAATGATTTGATGTGTTTATACGTATTCTCTAATTCCATTGTATACTCCTTGTGATTATTCCTTAGTTACAGTTATAGTCGAAATGTACTCGCCTAATCGTCCTAAAAACGGCCCTTATGGTATCACCTATGAATTAAAAAACATGAATCGTAGGAATGATACTCCTCGAGAAATTTTCGATATACTTGCTTCACTTTTTCGATCGTATACAGAAAATGAATTCCACCTGAACACTCACTCCTTTCATTCAATTGTCAGTCGCTTATTGATATTAATGACATATACGAAGAAGATGCAATGCTTGCTATTAAAAGATTAAAAACAATCCTACTGCTTATGTAAACCAGGTTTCATCGTGCTTAATTAAAAATAATGCACACATTATGGCAAAACCACTTAGCGTCTTTGTACAACTCATTTACCAAGTGCCAATCCGATAACTTGTAAAATTTCCAAGCTACGTCCCATACTAAAATGAGGGAGATCTTTGTCTGTATCTGTGTCAGTGCCCGAATCTGTCCGTCTTCGTGTCTCTGTCCGTGTCCGTGTCCGTGTCTGTGTACGTGTCCGTGTCTATTCCGTGCCCGTGTCCGTGTCCGTGTCCGTGCCGGCGTCCGCGTCCGTCTCGGTTTCGGTCTCGGTCTCGGTCTCGGTCTCGGTCTCGGTCTCGGTCTCGGTCTCGGTCTCGGTCTCGGTCTCGGTCTCGATCTCGGTCTCGGTCTCGTTCTCGTTCTCGTTCTCGGTCTCGTTCTCGGTCTCGGTCACGGTCCCGGTCACGGTCTCGGTCTCCGTCTCCGTCTCCGTATCCGTCTCCGTCTCCGTCTCCGTCTCCGTCTCCGTCTCCGTCTCCGTCTCCGTCTCCGTCTCTCTCCGTCTCCGTCTCCTCTCCGTCCCCGTCTCCGTCTCCGTCTCCTCCCCGTCTCCGTCTCGTCTCCATCTCCGTCTCCGTCTCTCTCCGTCTCCGTCTCCGTCTCCGTCTCCGTCTCCGTCTCCGTCTCCGTCTCCGTCTCCGTCTCCGTCTCCGTCTCTCTCCGTCTCCGTCTCCGTCTCCGTCTCCGTCTCCGTCTCGTCTCCGTCTCCGTCTCCGTCTCCGTCTCCCTCCGTCTCCGTCTCCTCGTCTCCGTCTCCGTCTCCGTCTCCGTCTCCGTCTCCGTCCCTCCCCGTCCCCGTCTCCGTCCCCGTCTCCCCCGTCCGTCCGTCTCCGTCTCCGTCCCCGTCTCCCCGTCTCCGTCCCGTCCCCGTCTCCCGTCTCGTCCCCGTCCCCGTCCTCCCCGTCCCCGTCCCCGTCCCCTCCCGTCCCCGTCCCCCGTCCGTCCCCGTCCCGTCTCCCGTCTCCCTGTCTCCCTGTCTCCCTGTCTCTGTCTCCGTCTCCGTCCCTGTCTGTCCCCCCCCTCCCTCCTGTCCCTGTCTCCTGTCTCCTGTCCTGTCCATGTCCATGTCCCTGTCTCTTCTCCGTCCTGTCTCTGCGTCTGTCTCCTCTCCGTTTCTCTCCTGTGTCTGTCCGGCTCTGTCTCTCGTCTCCATGCCAGCTGTCTCTGTCTGCGTGTCTCTGTCGTCTGCGTGTCTCTGTCCGTGTCTCTGTCTCTGTCTCTGTCTTGTCTGTCTGTCTCGTGCCTCTGTCTCTGTCTGCGTCCCTCTGTCTTGCGTCCTCTCTTGTCTGCTGTCTCGTATGCGTGTCTGTGTGTCTTCTGTCTGCGTATATGCGTGTCTGCGTCGTCCTCTTTTGCTGTCTTGTGTGTCTGTATGTGTCTGTGTGTGTCTGTGTGTGTCTGTCCCGTCTCTGTCGTCTGTCTGTCTGTGTCCTGTCCTGTGTCTGTGCGTCTGCGTGTGTCGTTGTGTGTGTGTCTGTGTGTCTGTGTCCTGTGTCCTCTCTGTGTCTCTGTCTGCGTGTCTGCGAGACTAAGTCTGCGCGTCTCTGTGTGTGTTTGCGTGTGTGCGTGTCCTGGATCTCCTGTGTGCATGTGTCTCCTGTGTGCATGTATCTGTGTGCGTGTCTCTGTGTCCGTGTGTGTGTCCGTGTGCGTGTGTCTGCGTGCGTGTGTGCGTGTGTGAGTGTGTGCGTGTGTACGTGCGTGCGTGTGTGCGTGAGTGTCCGTATGTGTGCGAGTGGGCTTGTGTGCCCGTCTGCGTGCTTGAGTGTCTGCATGTCTACGTGTCTCCGTGTCTCCGCGTCTGCGTGTCTGCGTGTCTTCGGGTTCGCGTGTTTTCGTGTGTGCGTGTGAGCGTGAGTGCGTGTGGCCCTGTGTGCATGTATGCGCGTGTGCGTGTGTGCGTGTGAATGTGTGCGTGTGTGTACCTGTGTGAAAGTGTGCGTGTGTGCAGGTGTGTGTGCGTGGGTGCGTGTGTCTGTGTCTGTCTGTGTGTCTGTGCCTGTGTCTGTCTGTGTCTCTGTGTCTGTGTCTGTGTCTGTGTCTGTGTCTGTGTCTGTGTCTGTGTCTGTGTCTGTGTCTCTGTGTCTGTGTTTGTGTCTGTGTCTGTGTCTGTGTCCTGTGTCTGTGTCTGTGTCTCTGTGTCTGTGTCTGTATCTGTGCCTGTGTGTATCTTGTCTGTCTCTGTCCTGTGTCTGTGCCTGTCTCTGTCTGTGTCTGTATCTGTGTCTGTGTATGTGTCTGTGTCTGTCTGTGTCTGTGTCTGTGTCTGTGTCTGTCCTGTGTCTGTGTCTGTGTCTGTGTCTGTGTCTGTGTCTGTGTCTGTCTGTGTCTGTGTCTGTGTCTGTGTCTGTGTCTGTCTGTGTCTGTGTCTGTGTCTGTGTCTGTGTCTGTGTCTCTCTGTGTCTGTGTCTGCGTCTGTGTCTGTCTGTGTCTGTGTCTGTGTCTGTGTCTGTGTCTGTGTCTGTGTCTGTGTCTCTCTGTCTGTGTCTGTCTCTGTGTCTGTGTGTGTCGTCTGTGTCTGTGTCTGTGTCTGTGTCTGTGCCTGTGCCTGTGTCTGTGTCTGTCTGTGTCTGTTTCTGTGTCTGTCTGTGTCTGTGTCTGTCTGTCTGTGTCTGTGTCTGTGTCTGTGTCTGTGTCTGTGTCTGTGTCTGTGTCTGTGTCTGTGTGTGTGTGTGTGTGTGTGTGTGTGTGTGTGTGTGTGTGTGTGTGTGTGTGTGTGTGTGTGTGTGTGTGTGTGTGTGTGTGTGTGTGTGTGTGTGTGTCTGTGTCTGTGTGTGTGTGTGTGTGTGTGTGTGTGTGTGTGTGTGTGTGT